>VYXH01000479.1:10320-199255 GCA_013397275.1 Burhinus bistriatus | reverse complement strand
CATCCGGCCCCATAGATTTGTGTACCTCCAGGTGCTGAAGCAGGTCCCTCACCATTTCCCCTTGGATTACAGGGGCTTCATTCTGCTCCCCATCCCTGTCTTCTAGCTCAGGGGTCTGGGTACTCAAGGTACAACTGGTCCTACTGCTGAAGACTGAGGCAAAGACAGCATTAAGTACCTCCACCTTATCCTCATCCTTGGTCATTATGTTACCGGCCCCGTCTACTAGAGGACAGAGATTATCCTTAGTCCTCTTTTTATTTCCAATATATTTATAGAAACTTTTTTTGTTGTCCTTGACAACAGAAGCCAGGTTTAGTTCTAGCTGGGCTTTGGCCCTTCTAATTTTTTCCCTACATAGCTTCACTACCTCTTTGTATTCCTCATGAGTGGCCTGCCCTTTCTTCCAAACTTCTCAACTATTAAATGTGATTTTCAGATGGCAGAAAAGCATCTCTGGGGTATCTGAGAGATAAGAAATTACTAAAAGAGAGCATTTGTCCTTGTTGAACTTCATGAAGTTCATGTGGACCCACTCCTCAAGCCTGTCAAGATCCCTCTGGATGGCATCCCTTCCCTCTAGCTTATCAGCTACACCACTCAGTTTGGTGTCATCTGCCGACTTGCTGAGAGTGCACTCAATCCCACTGTCTACATAGGTGGTGAAGAAATTAAATAGTATTGGTCCCAATATGGACACTTGAGGGACACCACTCGTTGCTAGTTTCCACTTGGACATTGACTGTAACTCTTTGGATGTGGCCATCCAACCAATTCCTTATCCATCTAACAGTCTATCTGTCAAACCCATATCTCTCCAATTTGGCAGCAAGAATGTTGTGGGGGGCTGTATCGAAGGCCTTACAGAAGTCCAGGTAGATGACATACATAGCTCTTCCCTTGTCCGCTGATGCAGCCACTCCATTGTAGAAGGCCACTAGATTAGTCAGGCAACTAATCTGTTTACTAAGAGTTATTTTCCTAGTAGCAGACAAGAAGGTATTGCTTGCTTCCAGAATATAGCAGTTCTGCAATCTGGTATCTGCACTTTATTTCTAGTTTGAAGAACCTCCTCAGACCCTCGTTTCCCATTTAAGTCACGCAGTAACTGTCATCTAAGAGAATCAAGTATGCCCTGGACCACACAAGAGATGCTCATCTAGAAAGTCCCCTTCTTAAGAAGGGTGTCACTGTGTCTAGGAGGTAGACAAATGTACTCTGGCGATAAGGGTGAAGATTTCAAGCTAAAATTTTCACTTCCAGCTTGACCTAATTATTGATCCACAAAAAGGCTACTCCAGTGTCACAATTTATTGAATTTCCTTCAATTAAAACAATTACGGAAGCATACAGGCTCTCCAAGCTTGCAAATGTTAGATCCTAGAGAGTTAAATCCAACAAGAATGATAAATCAACAAGGCTGTGATCAACAAAACCATCAAAGTCTGAAAAAGGCTGAGCAAAATGCAAAACATTCCCAACTGTCATGATCTTTAAAATATCTCCACTCTGTAACACTCTTGCTTGGCTTTGCATTTTTGGGGAGAGTCAGCATGAAATCACATTTCATACTGAGACTAGCAAGTGACAGTCCCTCCCATATTCCTGTCAGCAAGGAATAAATTAGATTAGTCTCAGCCAACGTATGGCGTTCTAAAGATGTAAAATTATGCCAATAAGAAGTAATATTACTCTCCAATTTAAACAAAGTACTGCACAAAGGAAGCCAGTGAGAGCCATACCAAACTTGAGTTAGTCATAATAGGCAGCTGCAGAACGTGGGATGCCAGCAGATTTACCCAACCCCTGGTGATCATTCAAAGCATTATAAATAAGAAGGGCAAACTTGTTTTGCTGAACCTATAAATGACACATAACATCATGTGCTAGATCTTGGAAGGAAGATACTGGGGAAGAAAACATGATTTCAAGTCGCCACTTTGAATCTGATCTGTAGTGACTGCAACTTGCAGTAACACATAAGAAATTGTGTCACGGCTTCACTTTTTCAGCTGCTACAGGCATGTAGCAGAGAAACTACCATGCTGGTTAGTGGTAGCTGTTATTGTGAACTGGGAAAAGAGGTAGAAACTGGAAAACTGACCCATGCTCTCACCTTTCACAGAGGTCTAAAATGGGTTACACTGGACAAGGAGAAGAGGAATAAAGTAAGCTACTCCTGCTGCTCACAGTGGACTAAGGACCCAGTCAAGTTATGAATCCAGCACCACCAAACACGCAGTTCTTCCTGCCATCCCTAATCAGGAGTAGGGTTAAAACAGATGCTACTGAGGTTGGCGGAGTTTCTCCAGATTCACACCAGCGTAACAGACACACTACTGCTTGTGTGTTACGTTAGAGAGGGTTTTTTTAATCTTGTGTCCATTTCAAGCAGCCATTTTTTCACCCCCTTATGGGTGAGCTTTATGGGAAATACACTCAGACTCTGAAGAGACTGAATAATCTGTGGGAGCAGTCCTGGAGGATAAAACAGCTGGGAGGTGTTATCTCCTGCTGGCTGTGGACCATATGCTCAGCAGAGTCTGTGTACACAAATACAATTCCCTCCTCGCATTAGCGGCTGAGAAGAAATTGAACTACATAGAAATGAATCAAGCCTTCATAAATCTGCATGGAATCTGCAATATTCACATGCCTAGATGACATTCAAGGGGAATTATTTTGTATAAAGCCAAAAATACATCTGACAGAGCATAAATGCACAGAACCTAGTATTTTGATCCCATTCTCACTTGTTGCAACCAACTTTTTGATGGCAGAGTGTTCTGTAATGATAATGCAGGGAGATCTAACTCTAACACATTTTAGTTTGGTCGGCATTACCTATTAAGAAGCTTTCAAGACTATTACAGTGATAGTGCTGTGTCTGTGCGAGCCAGCACGACAGCTATTACGATCTCTGGAATAGCTTGTACCCAGCCTTTTACATTAGAGCAATTTCCTCCGAGGCAGAGAAAATGCTGCCCAGGACATCAACAGCATTCTTAGACCTTGCAAACAAAAAGCTCCATGGAATAAGCTGCTAAATAAAAGAGCCTCCGTTTTTGTTTAACAAACACTAAGCTGAAAAATACATTTAGTGCAACAGCAATATCACCAGGTAGGAGGCTGTGTCTACAGCACTACAGTAAATACCCCAGGCTTTTCTAGCCTTTCTTCTCCATCTGTCCTAGTGTTCCTCTGAATACTGTGTATTTCGAAATAAGAAGCTTATAGTAAAATGGATGTGGATTAATGGTCTCTGCAGGTCTCTGTCAGATGTCACAATGCACTTTTCTTTAGTAAACCTGCTCTTTGTCAGCCAGCATCTTTCCCTGACAGCCCAATGGTATTTTAAAACATTGAATGCCATTCTGCTAGGGGTGGTAAACAATAGCCCAAGTCAATATAAGCACCTGATAATTACTAACATATATTGTCAAATTAAAACAGATACCATCCATTTATGTGTATGATAGAGAGAGGGAATAATAGAGCCAAAGAACAGAAGGATGTATCACAGGTGGTGTTCCCCAGGGGTCAGTACTGGGGACAGTTCTGTTTAATATCTTTATCAATGATCTGAACAAGGGGATAGAGTGCACCCTCAGTAAGGTTGCAGATGACACCAAGTTGGGTGGGAGTGTTGATCTGCTTGAGGGTAGGAAGGCTCTACAGAGGGATCTGGACAGACTGGATCGATGGGACGAGGCCAGTGGTACAAGGTTCAACAGGGCCAAGTGCCAGGTCCTGCACTTGGGTCACAACAACCCCATGCGGGGCTACAGGCTTGGGGAGGAGTGGCTGGAAAGCTGCCCAGTGGGAAAGAACTAGTCAACAGCCAGCTGAATATGAGCCAGCAGTGTGCCAGCAGGTGGCCAAGAAGGCCAAGAACATCCTGGCCTGTATCAGCACTAGTGCGGCCAGCAGGACTAGAGAAGTGATTGTCCCCCTGTACTCGGCACTGGTGAGGCCCCACCTTGAATACTGTGTTAAGTTTTGGGCCCCTCAATACAAGAAAGACATTGAGGTGCTGGAGCATGTCCGGAGAAGGGCAACAAATCTGGTGAAGGGTCTAGAGAACAAGTCTTATGAGGAGCAGCTGAGGGATCTGTGTGACAGAACTCAGAGGGTTGTGATTAATGGAGCAGTGTCAAGTTGGAGGCCTGTAACCAGGGGTGTCCCCCAGGGGTCAATACTCTGCCCAGTCTTGTTCAACATATTCATCAATGACCTGGATGAGCAGACAGAGTGTATCCTCAGCAAGTTCGCTGACCATACCAACCTGGCAGGGGTGGCTGACACTCCAGAGGGCCACGCTGCCATCCAGCATGACCTGGACAGGCTGGAGTGCTGGGCACAGAAGAACCTAATGAGGGTGTAGGGTCCTGCAGCTGGGGAGGAAGAATGCTAGGCACCAATATAGGTTAGGGGTGGACCTGCTGGAAAGCAGTTCTGAGAAGAAGGATCTGGGGATCCTGGTAGATAGTAAATTATCCATGAGCCAGCAATGTCCCCTTGTTGCCAGGAAGGTCAATGGAATCCTGGGCTGCATAGGGAAGAGTGTGGCCAGTAGGTCGAGGAAGGTCATTCTCCCCCTCTACTCTGCCCTGGTGAGGCCACAACTGGAATACTGTGTCCAGTTCTGGGCTCCCCAGCTCAAGCGGGACAGGGAACTACTGGAGAGAGTCCAGCGGAGGGCAACAAAGATGATTGGGGGATTGGAGCATCTCCCTTGTGAGGAAAGGCTGAGAGAGCTGGGACTCTTTAGCCTGGAGAAGAGAAGGCTCAGGGGAGACCTTATTCTTGCTTATAAGTATCTAAGGGGTGGGTTGGAGGAGGATGGAGGCAGACTCTTTTCAGTGGTTCCCAGTGACAGGACGAGGGGCAATGGGCACAAGTTGGAACATAGGAAGTTCCATTCAAACATGAGAAAAAACTTCTTTATGGTGAGGTGACCAAGCACTGGAACAGGCTGCCCAGGGAGGTTGTGGAGTCCCCTTCTGTGGAGATTTTCAAGACCCACCCGGATGCAGTCCTGAGTAATGTGCTCTAGGCATTCCTGCGTCAGCAGGAGAGTTGGACTAGATGATCTCTAGAAGTTCCTTCCAACTCTAACAATTCTGTGATTCTGTGAACTGGGGTTGTTTCATCTGGAGAAAAGGAGGCTGATGGAGACCTTGTTGCTCTCTACAACTACCTGAGAGGAGGCTGTAGAAAGGTTGGGGTCGGTCTCTTCTCCCAAGTAACAGGCAACAGGACAAGAGGAGACGGCCTCAAGTTGCACCAGGGGAGGTTTAGCATGGATATTAGGAAAAATTTCTTCACCAAAAGGGTTATCAAGCATTGGAACAGGTTGCCCAAGGAAAGTGATTGATTCACCATCCCTGGAGGTATTTAAAAGAAATGTAGGTGTAGTGCTGAGGGACATGATTTAGTGCTGCACTTGGCAGTGTTAGGTTTATGGTTGGACTTGATGATCTTAAAGGTCTTTTCCAACCTAAATGATTTTATGATTCTATGTTTGCAGAGAGGGCCAGGGGGAAGAGAGAAAGAAGAAAAACAGTTATCTGTGGATTCCCAGAATAAAGAACAAACAGCAGCAACCGTATCCCAGCTGAGAACAAATCACAAATTGACCGGAGTTAGTAGAAACCCATGGTACATTTTTCACCTGTTGCTCTGGACAAAATCATACATCAAAGAAAGGCATTTCAGTGCTGGCTGATGAAACCTGAAAATGGAAATTTCATTTCTGGCACAGCTATGTTTTGAATTCTTCACGTAGGATTCAGCTCACAGTCTAATATGGCTAAATTTAGAAGTCTACATGTGCAATAGGTACCTCTGCTCCCTTTTTTTGCCAGTGGAGATATAACCAAGTCAGTCAAGGAGCCCAGAGAAAGACTCAGCTCACCATAAAACAGACAGGGACCTACATGGTTATCTGGACTCCACTGACTTTATTGACCAGGGGCTTGACTCTTGCCTACAGAAAAGGATCTTGAGCTGCTCTTAAGTATCCCACCTTCAGTGGCTATCCCAGAAGACAAGAGTCTTTCACAAGTCCTCTGCCAGCCCTATGCAACTCTCTTGGACACCCCAGTGCACCTAAATCAGCAACAGACACCCAAGTTTAGTCAACTGAGTTGCATGCTAGAGCTCCACTGCTGTGATTTAAGGGTCCAATCCAGAATCCTGTGGACAGAAAGGTAAATAATGTTTTAAAAAATGTGAAAAACAAGTATCTTCTTACTCTTACTCTGCTGTTAGGTATGCTCCAGCCCATGTTTCTACATACTTACCTTCATGTTTTTCAAGCACTCCACAGAGCTTTAATTAAAAGCAACTCCATATATACTAAAGCCTCGCATATCACCTATGGAAGAGGTTAATAACCAACAAGGCATTTTTATTTCTGCTTTGTATATAGTTATAGTTGTTCTGTGTATAGGAAAATGCAAATGTACTTTCATGCAAATGTAACCTTTCTGCTTGTAAGGGTTGAATGAAAAAGGTGTTGGCATCAGTTGGTTTTATAATAAATTTTATGGCATCTAGAAGTTGTGTAGATGGAAAGCTGAAGAGTTTTGTTCCAAAATTACCAAGGAAAGCAGAAAAATACAAAATCTATTCCTACCTTTCATCATGCAAGTTATCAGTAAATGCTGCTAGGCTTCATAGTGGTGCTGTAGAAACATTTTCAGGCAGCACACTTTTAAGTAGCAGATCTGACAAAGATAGTGACACGTTTCTTCTGTTCCACACCAACAAGAAAAAGATTGACAATTAGCACCTTCTTAACGTCATTTGGAAAGCCAACACTTAAACCATAACCTATATCCTATCAAAAATCTTCAGTTATTTTCAAAGAGCTCTGGAACTGGTCCTAAGAATATAAATGTGCCAATACTAATAGGTGGGACAGACTGCTGAATTTAAATTCAGTATGATTAAATCATTACAAATTTTTACTGCAACTTTGTAACACTGTATTGTGCTTGACACACAATGGATCCTACTCTGAAAATCTTCCTGTCAGTCAGCAGGTAAGCAGAGTCCTGTGCATTTTCCACAGGTAAGTAAGAGACCAGCTGTGCATAGCCTGGCTGTAGCCTGGCTGCAGGTGGAAGGAGGAGGAGGAGGAGGAGAGGGCTAGGCTTTTAGCATCTGGTAAACTTGTAGATTTAAGGGAGAAACACTGAAAAAAAGAAAGAAATGTGTAAGTGGAAGAAAATCAAAGGAAATCTGCATATGGGGAGATCAGCCAGTCATTTGAGTTGGTAAGTCCTGGTTGTTTTTTATGCAGTGCTTACTGAATGGAAAACGTATATGCAAATTCACTTCAAAGTTTTGGCTGACTTGGTGCCCCATTACAGGGTATAAGAAGTGAAGAGGATTGAGAGAGAAGCACAATAATTCGATTTTAAGTCTACATTTGAGTGCCAGGGGAAATGCAGAATAATTCAGCAGAGTAACACCTACAGAACCTGAACAGAGGACAGAAGGTCAGCAATAACTGATGAAATACCAGCTACATATGAGGTGCTCCATTGATTTTAAGGCCAGAAATAAAATTTACAGTCCAGTCTGACTCAGAATTTCACCAAACAACTTCCAGCGTGAACAATTATATACAAAGGTACAGAATTCAGTTTATGTGGCCATAGAAAGGTTATTGTGAGCCACCAAAATAGAGATAATAACTGAAGTTGTGTGTGCAAATTAGGTCATGTAGGATTAGTTCGAACATAGAAAAGAATGGGCTGAAGATGCAGACCAGAGGGGATTGACAGAAAGCATAAATAAACATTAAAATAATTTAGCAACCTCTTAATCATAGATCTATTATGGCGGGGATAGTCACAAAGAGAGTTGTTAGCATTTGTACATTTATACTTTTGCAGAAAAATACCCTTTCAACGAAATACAGAAGTACATGGTGAAGAACAAATTATTTTATTTACTAGGGAGCCATAAAGAGATAATGCACTGTTTTTCAAATTACATGCTAACGTGGAAATTGCTCTACCAAAAAAGACCAGGGGTTCATCTGGTTCAGCCACATGCTTCTGGCATCAGGAGGAGTAAAAACATACCATGTAATGCACCCGGACTGCTGTGCAAAGCTGTATCACAGGGAGAAAATCTCAGCCCCAGCCTGAGCTGGTAAATGCATTTTGTCTTCAAGCAGGAGTCCAATTCAATTTCTGCAGCACTCTTTATTCCACTTGGTCTTACATTTTATTTAAGTCTAACTGGAATCTTTTAAAATATCTCTTCTCATTTAATTTCTGTGCCGGTCCAGGGTGGGTTTGAGTTTGCCTCTGGGACAGAGCAGGACAAAGAAGATGGATTTTAAATCAGAAACTACTGATTAGGACTATGAACCCATCGTTTGTCACTGTGCACAGTGCTTTGTCGGCATTTTGCTGCCTAACTCGGAAGACCATCTCCCATCATGGGATTAGACAAACCCGTCACTGTTAGGATGGTTATGTGGTTTCTTATTTCAGTTCTGCATAAGGCTGGACCTTTTCAATGGTGGGTAGCACCTGTCTTTTTAACCCAGGTTGCTACTGTACACATCAGCCAGGTCCTCTAATATTTCATAAGGTGTTGCAGAAAACATTTTTTATTAGTTTTAGATTGTTTTCGGCTGAAAACTTCAGCTGGAAGTGGGGTGTTTCAATGAAATTTGTCCATTCCTGTGAAGTCTTTCCACAGAAGAATAGCTGCAGGTTTTGTTTAGACAAAGGCAAATGCTCCACTGTGTCCACTGCGACTGTTTACTTCCAAGTAGGTTGTTTTGATGCATTTCAGTTTGATTGTTTACTGTAATAAAACAGTGACCTAATAATGGGTTATACAGTACATAGCATTTAATGTTAAATAAGCTGCACTGTGTTTAATATTCAATGGCAATATTAAAGGCAAACCAAAATGAATCAAAGTGATACTATTGAAATAAAATATCTTAATAGTCCCTGAATGGAAATTTTGACAAATTTTCATTTCAGGGGGAATACTGAAGCCCTGTTCCTTGAAAAAAACTCAGGAGCAGTAGATCTAGTTGTGCACAGAACTTGAGTACAGATATGAGACAATATTCCAAATTACAGCAGAAAAAATAGTAATCACCAGTTCATCCTAGGGCCTTGGAGCACTAGTTATCAGCTGGGCTGGGCTCTGTAGAAAACAAAACAAAACAAAACACCAAAGATATGAGAACCTGTTAGTAGAAAAAAATACAATTGATGGAGACGGGGTATACAAAAATAATTAGACAGTCTCATCCAGCATCATGGGAGAATTGCCTTCACTCACTATCACCCTAACAGTTGTCATAGCTACTCTTCATAACACACTCGTTTTGCATCGTTTTGTAGCAAAGTAACAGTATCGATTTCCATTACATGTTAAGTTTTCAGAATAAAGAATTCAGAATGAACTAAATTTCTTCTCTGTGAACTATGCAACTTTTCTCTCCTCCCTTAGAAATGCCTGGCCTGGGTTATGTGTCCTGCCACATGACACCATGGCAACGTATAACTGCTGACCCCTCTTCACATGGGCCAGGACTGTGCCCACTTCCAGGTGTTACCTACAGAAGAAAACAACATCTAGAATTCATGTTAGAAAGTAAGGGCTAAATGGACCCATGAAATAAAGGTCTTTCTCAGCCAGATCTGTAGGCTCTCTCTGGATGTTACGCTGAACTGCAGCCTGGTTTTGAACTCCTCAAAAATGCTTTCTGCCACTAATGTACAGCTACTTCTGCCATTAGCCCCAGCATCACACTGACTTCAGACAGGAGCATTACTAGTCCTTGGCAGAAAAATGTACTTAGAAAAATGATGTGCTGGTCCTCCACCGCTGCTGTCCCATAGTTACCTGCTTGGTATTTGCCGTGTGTTCTAGTAATAGACTCCGAGAAAACTGCCAAGGTATATGTCAGCCAAGATGTGAGAAAAATGGTCTGTTGTATTGGAATCAACTGCAGAAAAATATCACTGAGCTGTTCCTGAAAATGAACTTCAAGCTCCTTTGGCTTTTCATGCTTCACAAAAACGTGTGTACGTTCCTTGCACAGCAATAACCCTTAAAGGTCAAATCTCCTTCCTCAGGCTTCCTACAGATGTGAATACAGAAGCTAAGGATATAGGAGGGAAATTCAGAGAGGTGCCCTGGTGGAAAGGTTAATGCATGATGCAGTTAATCAACTGCACAAGAGCATTGCTCTGGCCAGTGTGTCTCATGACAATCTGCAGAACAAGAGGAGATACAAGAGGCTACAGTCAGTGCAGGGGATGTGTTGATGGGCTAATAACAGCAGATTTTCATGATCACCCTTAATCTGGGTCATGTCACATCTCTGAGCTTCCCTAACATGGTGGTCAGCATATTTAGAAATATAGAATTAGCAAACTTTTATATGAAAGGTTTAATTGCCTTCTCACTAACTGTGGTGTTAACCAGGAATGAACCTCAACAGGTCACCGCAGCTCCACAGGGAGAAAGCTGGGGTGGCTATAAAAGAACCAGGCCTTCAGGCAACAAACACCAAGATGCTTAAGTTCATACCTTAAACACATGATCGCTCTTACTGAAGGGAATGGCTTTAGTCACTTACCTAAAGTTTGAGATGAACCCAAGGAATGCTCTTCCCTCCATGTGTGTCAGCAGAACAAAAGCTTCCCCTAATGGCGTTTGGTCTTGCTTAGTTTTGCTTCAAATACTCAACAATTTAATAGGATCAACCAAGGTCACCTCCCATTTGGCAACTTGGCCTTTACAGGAAGATACCTGCAGTGCACATAGACATCAGGCCCTCGATGCCCCACACAAACCTCCCGAGTCTCAGTCAGATACACACAGCCATCCTGGGCCAGGCTGGGCAGCCTGCACAGAGTGCTCTGATGTCTCATGGGGGACAGATCACGGCTCTGTGTTCAGCAGCCACTGAAGGCTAGCAAGTCTGACAGAGCATGATCCCAGCTCCAGCTGGTTGGTCTCTGCTCCAACCTCCTTCTCACAGCACGTCAGCTCTGAGGTCAGATCTGGATGCTCAGGGCTTCATCCAGTCCAGTCTTGAAATCATTCAAGGATGGAGACTGGACAGCCTCTCTGGGCAACCTGTGCCTCTGCCTCACTGCTTTCATGGGGAAAAAGTGTGCCAGGCTAAGCCTCTCTTCTTTTAACTTATGCCTGTTGCCTGATATCCTTCCACCCTGCGCCATCTCCTCAATCATCTCCCCATGGGCCCTGAGGGCTTCTGTAAGGTCTGACACTCCCCCCAAGCCATCTCTGCTCCAGGTTGAACAAACCCAGCTCCCCCAGCCTCTCCTCACAAGGCAGGTGCTCCAGCCTCACCATCTCAGGAGCCTTCCCTGAACTCCATCTGGTTTATTGGTGTCAGTCCTGTATTGGATGGGCAGATGTGGTCTAATCAGTACCGACTGGAAGCGGGTAATGACTCCCCTCAACCTCTGGTTCTGCCCCTGTTCATACAGCCCAGGCTGCCATTGGCCATCGTAGATACCAGGATGTCCTGCTGGCCCATGTCCTGCTTGCTGCCCACCGGGACCCCCAGGACCTTTCCCACAGAGCTGCTCCCCAGGCAGTCAGTCACAGTGTGTGTTGTTGCATGGGGCTCTTCCATCCATGGGGAAGAACCTGGCACCAGCTTTTGCTGAATTTCATGAAGTTTCCGTTGGCCCATTTTTCCAGCCTGGATGGGTCCCTCTGAATTACACACCTACCTGCCAGTGAACCAACAGGTCCCCTAATTTGTTGTCATCTGTGAACTCAACAAAATGCACACCATCAGCACCTGAGTCCACGTAGGTGGACTATACATCGCATGGCCTGTTCATAACACAACAAGAAGGTCCACCTGGCTCTGGTGAGAGCCTTCTCCAGGCTCAGCTCCCGCAGGGGTTGCTACCTGCAATTTCAGGCTATGCATCCTCTATGTTTTTGATTTGGATGCCTGTTCTGCGTTACATCCAAAATCCTCTTTCACATTGGAGTACGGCTGTACTCCCACATGTTTCTTTCCTATCTTTTTTGTCCCCAATGTGTTTATTTTAATGTTCTCACCACATGATAATTTCTGCCATATGTCGCAGTGAAGCAAGAGCTGTGCTTCCTCCGCGTGGGTGCCAGTGGGTGCCAGAGGCACACTTCCACTGCATGTTCGTGCTCGAGGAGAAGCTCACACACTAGATGTGTCAGAGGCAGCTGCCCACGGAGACATAGCAGGCTCCAGAGATCCGTACTGCTGGAATCATCATGCAAATGGAAGCCCCCTCCAGGATTTCCCTCTGCTGTCAGGCTGACTATGGTAGCACCATGCAGAGCATGCATTGACCAATCTCAAGGGTACAAGTGGTTTGTGTTGGGACATGGGATCTGCTGGCAATCCTCAACGGGATCCTTCCAGCCTCTGATTCGGAGTTGCTGAGTCATTTCAAGCACATACAGCAGCAACTGGACTGAGCAAGATGACTGCTCGCAGGGCAAGGTTTCAGGGTAGGACTTGTTTCCTCCAGCTTCAGCCATATGAGCATTAGGGCTCTAGCGTAAGCTGGCCATTAGGATCCCGCTACGCTAATGGAGAGAGAAGACAAAAGAAGGAGCATGAACCTATCCTTCCTTACCTGTTTCAGGATAGGATGGATCATCTCCTGGAAGTGCCTGTCTCTCTCCAGTGATTAGAGGAGACCAAACGTGCTTAGATTCTCCTTTAAGTGGCTAAATTTGGATGAGGATACTCCTGGAATTCTTCAGCCTGTGTAGGGGCAGTATATATTCAACGAATGAGGTTTTTTTACTAACACTGCAAAAATCAGAGATCTGATGGGATCAAGGGAAACTCTTCATCTCAACAGCACTGCTGTCTTTCATTCACCTTAATCCCCCTTAGTCCTCAAGCAGGCTATTTAGTTTGCAAACTTTTTGGAGCCAGGACCTGGCTCCTATCTGCTGGTGAAGCAGCTGGCACATGGTTACTCCTGTACAAACAAGCAATAACAATGCTTTCTAGAAGCAGATGTTTGGAATCTGTTCTCAGATGAAAATGGCTCAGTCTAATTTAATGGAATACAAATAATGTGTTACATACAATTATCTCCATATGAATGTTGTACTCCTCATTAATTAAAAGGGGATTTAGGGAATTTATTACACACTACGTCAATCTGGCCTCACAGGTAGATGGTTTCCGTATAAATGACTATGGATGTCAATCCTGGTCTTCCTAACATCCACTGTTAAAATGTCACTGCATGCAGTGGGAGGTAGATTTGGTTCTCTTCTCACAGGAATAACTGTGAATATTCCCTTCTCCCTTTGATATGAACGTAACTACAGAAATATTATTAGGCCAGTAAGGAAGTCTCCAGATACTGATAATTTTCTTTGCAGTTTTTAAAATCTTTAAAGATCATGTATGAGTACTTGAATGCTGATGCTGTTTCTCTCACTTCATAGACAGATTATGCAGCTCCTGAGCTGCTACGTTGATCATCGGTGGGTCTCTCTCAGGCAGCAGAAAGCAAAGATGTGAGATGGGCGGTATTCATTCTGCCCATTCCATATTTCATCATGGATTTTAAAACGCTGACTAATATTTTAGCTGGTGAACTGGAAATTATTCTCCCTTTGGTCACCCATCTGGACCAAACAGGTTTTTGTTGTAATCAGACATTCTAGAGACAATGTTAACAGATTGTTCAGCTGACTGGAATTCAGTAAAAAGGGATGAACTATGTGCTTTCAACATAACACAAGACATCCAAGAAGAGGAGATTATATATTTATATACACACTCTATAATATATAAATTACAGAAATTCAATGTAAGAGAATTTTCATTTCAGCTGAGACCAACTCCTACACTTCCATCATCCCCAGCAGCCTTTCACAGAGAGATACCAGACCTCTGTGTCCTTCGTCACCCCAAGCCATGGTCTACCTTCTTTGCTAATTCATTGCTCGGCATATATTGCATCCTTGTAAGTCAGCTTAGCTTCTGGCTTTAAGGACCCAGACCTCACTTCACCAATCACTTCTGTTTATAACTGCATTGATTTCAGTGAAGCTATTACTGATTAACAGCCGTGTAAGTCAGAGAGGAATGAGAGCTAGCTTCAATTTTCTGCTATGATTACCTACAGATTCAGAGCTACAGATAGAAAAATACGTGCAGAAACAGCTTCTGAAGTGTCTTCAAATTTGCGATTTCTGGTGAAGAAACCTAGATACCATTTCTTTGGCCTGCTAGGTTAAACTTGCTTTGTTTAGTGGAGAGATCTGAATCCTATTCTGGTTGTGACAAGTTCTGGTCAAAACCTTGTGGGACGGGATTCTCCCAGAAAAAAATGTTTTGAAGAAATCAAATTTGTTCATGAAATCTCGTTCATTTAGAACCATATCCTGTGCTAGGATCAAATGTTTTCAATATAGAGGAAAATGGTCCAAGACATCAGTACCAAAAACAGTTGCACCTCTTGATATTACACAGCTTATTCTTTTTTCTCATTCAGAGTATGGCACCACTGCATTAAAACATGAAGGGGCAACCATGTGATTTACAGGCAAAAAATAAGATGTTTCAAAAAAATAAAATTAATTTAATGTTTTATATTATGTATAATAAGGTACGTTCAGAATTTCTGCAGTTCCAAGCTCAGAACAAAGACAAATACCACAGTGAGAAAAAGCCCCATGGATGGGAATTCTGCATTTTGACCACTTCTATTAATAGCCCCGAAGTCCTCAGTAAGCTTGGGCTGTAGGGCATAAGGCCAGGATTATCACCATATGGATTTGGAAAGAAAAATAGAGCCTGAATATTAGCAAGTATTAACTAATTGGAAAGCTCATTACACTGAAATAGCATGTCAGCGAAACTTAAGGAAGATCTTTCTCTTGTAGCACTGAATATACGGTTGGACAAAAGCACTTAGAAAACTCTGGTACAGGCAAGAAGACAATCTGATAGATTAATTCATTATAGCAAAACATTTCCATTTCTACTATCTGTGCCTCTCAGTGAAAATTAGATGCTGAGTTCTATCAAGAAGACTGAATTTGATCTAACTGCTGCCAAGTCTTTTGGAGTTTCATAATTTCAGCTTTCAAAACTACTTAAGCTAATTCAAGAAACCTCCCAAACCTGAACGTTGCCTTTCATCTTTCAGAGGAAACGATTCTGAGCACTGCATGAGCAGTATTTTCAGCTCCAAGGTTTGAATTCACTGCAGTAATTGGAATTGTGAAATCTTTAAAGTGAGCTGAAGTGTGCTGCTTGACCCTTTGCTCTCTGCAGCGTGTTTCCACATATGCTCTTCCAGATACACAAAGTCTGTGCCAAATTCTCCAGTTCAACCATGCACTGCAAATGTAGGGCTTGCACTGAGAAGAATGGCATGGCTGCTGTTCTCTATTTGTGGTTTCTACTAACACTTCTTTTAAGCAGTTGTTTACCTCCACCAAAGTAACAAAGTTATTCAATACACATAAAGTATTTTCCTGATGAAATATAAGGATGATTGTTCATTTTTTTTGTTCCATCCAGTTCATATTTTTCCAGTTTCTATGGTGAAAACCATGTGATACCAATAGTAAATTGCTTGCTAAAGTTAAAATATATTCCACCCTCAATTTTCCAGAAACTCAATATGATCATATTATGCTGCAAGAAATGAAAACTTGATTTCCTGAAAACAAGAAAGCTTTAGAGGCCCCAAATCACTTAATTTTCTGTGGTTGGTTAGAAGATTCCATTCCCTGAAAGCTATGCTCTGGCCACTGGCTTCCACAGCTTTGTTACCTCCTTGTTGGATTGCTATATAATGGTAACAATATCAGCAATACTGTTAATGAGGTGTGTTAAATAAACAATATATTGGATGTGACTCTTTCAGGACTTGGAAGATTCCAGTTAGCACCCAAGCTACACATCTGAAATATCCTCAGCCATGCTAGCACTAAGTAACAAATCCAACTATCCTCACTCTCCCACACCTCCTCTCCTAGGCTTCCCCCAAGTAATAAATCGGAAATCAAGACTCCAGGCGAGTCTCTAAGGCACACTGCAGCCTGCACCTAGACGAAGTCTCTGGCTGACACGTCATGTCTGCAGCACAATAAAACTTAGTAAGGTAAGAATAAGCCTCTCTGTACAGTGGAAAAAACCCCGCAAACTTCCTCAGGAGCTGGCACTAAACATTGAGGTGCACTTGCATTGAAACTAAAGACAGTCCCCAGCCTCTCTGCCTGCTACTCCCAGAGCAGAGCACATTTCTTTGACCCTGACTCCTCCAAAAAGAGCCACATCCATGCGTATTGATAGATCTCCTTTAGGCATTCAAAACTGAACCACCACCTGGAAAATTTTCTTCATCTGAAAGGAACAGGAAAAGCCCATTGCATATTAGTCACGTCAAAGAATTCACTCCTAGAAGGTGCTGTGCTGTTGAGAAATTAGCACAGCACAGTATAGCAAAGAAGGCAAGGCAAGACTATGTTTGGCTGATTTCAAGATCAAATCAGCTCAGATCCTCCCCACATATAACTACAATCTCCTTATTTTCACTTCCTATCTTAAACTATGATTCACTAGTTACAAGAGGAGAGCTCTATCCCAAAAGCAAATTCATTAAGGAAATAAATAATTGCTTTTCTTACTATGCCTTGCCTATGTCAGTGGCAATGGCATGAGCTTTAATGTTATTTTTATTAAATACTGTCAATTTTTTAAAATCCAAGTACTAGTAAAATACGAATACACCTGCATTAAGAATAGGTTCCTTGTTCATGTGAGGAGAGGTTATTAATTTATCTGTCCAGCTACATCAGCCTTAGTTCTAGGAAAATGAAGGCTTTCAGCTGCATTACCACAGTTATAGCTGCAGCTATTACCTTTGTTAGATGTCATTTTGCTCAGGCCAGGTTAGTTTCGTACCAGCTGAGACATTTGCTTAAACAGCTATACTCTTACAGAAATCACAGTACTGAACATTTCTCTGTGTGTGGGCTGGTGTAAGAAGCCTGTTATCATAGACAGCTCAGCGGTGTTCCTGACTTTTTTCAATAGCTGCTAAGAATAGGACATCTAAAGCCATTTCCTTCAGTTCCCTGTTTGGGAAGGCAGGGAGGTGATGACAACGATCTAGAAAACCACAAGAAGTCGCTTTCAACTCTGTTTTAATTGGACTCCAAAGCTGCACAGGCAACAGCAAAGAAAAGGTAATAAAAAGCCCAGCATTTATGGTAATGTACAAGAAAATGTAAAAAGGTCTGCTAAGATTGCCAGACAAATAAAGATGAGCTGTAAGGGAGAGCAATGTGAGCGGAACGCTGGGCTGACAGTCGGGAGATGTGGGTTTCCTCTGGGACAGCTTGTGGGGGGGACAAATTCACTTCACTCCCCTGTGCCTTGGACCTCTTCTCTGCCGATGGATTTAAGCGACCATTTCTGTAAAGCACTTTCAACCTAAGAAGAAACAAAATTATGTAAGAACTAGACCTTAGTAAGTTATTACTCATCCGCAGCAAATTTGTGATTCAGTCTTCGCGGGTTTCTCTAGACAATACTAGCAGTTGCTGCCAAAATGACCATGAAGGCAAAGGTAACTTTTCTTTATCAACAAAATGGCTGGATCAGCCATGTAAGTCTGTTCTCAGGAGCACCCCAGTTACCGATTTCTGTACATCAAGCTCTGTCATTCCCCACCAGTACCACTTAGTAGATACAAGCAAGCAGCGAGATGAAGGCTTTGCCCTCCTCGGCTCCTCCTGCACTACACAGCGCCACACTTGTCTTCAGGGCATACGCTGAGCTGCTGAGGGCAACATTTAACTGCTGGGTCCAGTTTTGTAAGTTACATGCTCACAGCTTGGATGTGTCATTCGCTTCAGGCCCTTCTTGTCCCCTCTCGACCCCATCTCTGCATTGCAGTCACGCAACGTGGCTCTCCCTGCTCCGTTATGGGTCAGGCTCCTCGCACAAGGCAAGCAGAGGCAGGTATCTGGCTGACCATTGCCGCAAGGACTCCAGCAGGAAAATTCAAATTACGGGGCAAGAAGGAGATGGAGAGAAGGAAAAAGAAATAAGGCAGCAATTACAGCACAGGGCATGAGGAACATAGTACAAGGATCCAGATCAGGAGGAGCCAGCTGGAAATGGAGACTAGGAGCATGGTAAGAGAGCATGGAGAAATTTAGTCCAGAAGAGGCACCACTTCATCAATTCAGTGCCAAGCACGGCCTGCCAAAGGAAGCAAACTTTCCTCCAGTCAGCAGCCCCACTGATTTCAATGGGATTCAGAAAGTGGGTACAGCTGTAGGCCCTGAGCTCTCTTTGAATTATTTATTATCTCAAACAGGCTGTGAGGAACAGACTGTGCCATCTCATAGCACTGCTCCACAAAGATCAAAGTCGTTAGAAAGAATCCACCTGCGGATTTTAGAAGGCAAGTCTAACCCATTTACCGCTCTGGGTGTTACATGAAAGCCTGCTTTGTCAGGGTAGGTGAAAGGAACAAGCGGGATTTTATTGTCTGGTAACAGCCAATTTGGGAAGCTGGAATATCAACACTAACCATAACGTTATTTTTAACAATTAACAGCAGGACTTTTTCAACAGACTTGTGTGTTTTGAGGAGTGAACGCTACAGATAACGACACAGTGCATTGAAAAGCACCACACAAAAAGTACTAGGAAAAGAAAATGCCCTTTGAGCAAAGGAAAGGCTGGGGAACTTTACTCAGGAAGGAAAATCACAACCCTGTACCTTTGGATAGCCAGTTCAGCAGAACGGAAGTAATGGGTAGGAAAACAAGCACAGATTTCAACCACACCAAATGGACCATTGTGTAAAAAGTATGGTGTCTCTCTGGGTAGATTTAGTAGATCTATTCAGATACAGAGAAGAGAAACTCACTCAAAATCTCTTTGGAATAGGAAGTCAAGGTACAGATTTTGGGAGCCTTTCAAACCCTACAATGCCCATCAACTGTTGATTATAAAGCCCATGGCAATGAGAGATCACCCATCTGCTAATCTGCCAGGATTTTGTATCACTAATACAGATTATTGACACCTTATATCCACAGTGTTGTTTTTCCTGATGACAGTGACATCTGCTTGTCCCTTTTTCTAGTGGAGAAAGCAGACACATCCCACCCAGCCCTCTGCTCTGCAAACTAGCTGCCCACAGGGAACACAGGGGACCCTCTCCTAATGGAATAATTACCTTTACCGTGGAAGATAATTGTAGGAGGCCAACTCTCTGTCTCAACCTGATTAACCACTAAAAACTGCAGACTGATTTCTTTTCACAGAAATTTCAGATAGAGTTAGTTAATTAATTCTAGTTAAAAGCACCTCTTTTCCCAGAAAGAAGGGTAGGGGCTGAGGATTCGTTCACCTGTATGATGGTAGACTGTCCTTGTTCATTAACATCTTCTAAAGCAAAAGCTCATCTTATTCAACAGTGAAGACATAGCCTAAAACTCTAGTAATTAAACTCCTGTAAAGACCAGGCCATGCTGATGTAGTTGGGAGAAGCCTGGACTTCATCATGTGCCAACGTATAACTTGCCAAATCTTCAGTGCATGCACAGAAATTAGTGCTTCAGCTATCTTGGTAAAGTTAAAGCAGCAAAAATCCCTCAGTTATACTCATGCATTTCCATGGTAAGCACCTGCATTGTAAACAAAAAACCCGTCATGGTTTGGTGGGGTGGACTGAGCTCTGCAAAGAGGGAATGATGCTCTAGGGAAAATTCCTCTCTGCCAAATTCAGCTCCTTCAGTGGCCAAGGGCAGGGACACAGCTGCTTTTAAGGCATAATTCCCCTCATCCACCTCGGATTTAGGATGAAAGAGTGGGACCTGAATGTGCCTGTTTGCTAGCTCCACAGGAGGCAAGATGGCAATAATGAGAGCAGATGCAAACATCTACAGGGTCAATATTTTTTTGGTCGCATAAATTGTTCAGTTGTTCAGCCTGGAGAAGAGAAGACTCTGAGGAGAACTTATAGCAGCCATCTAGTACCTAAAGGGGGCCTACAGGAAAGATGGAGAGGGACTCTTTATCAGGGGGTGTAGCGATAGGACGAGGAGTAAAGGTTTTAAACTGAAAGAGGGTAGGTTTAGATTAGATATTAGGAAGAAATTCTTTACTGTCAGTGTGGTGAGACACTAGAACAGGTTGCCCAGAGAAGCTGGAGATGCCCCATCCCTAGAGGTGTTCAAGGCCAGGTTGGATGGGGCTTTGATCAACCAAGTCTAGTGGAAGGTGTCCCTGCCTATGGAAGTAGATGGTCTTTAAGGTCCCTACGAACCCAAACGATTCTATGATTCTATGATCCTATGAACTTAGGCCCTTTGTGTCAAAAAATGGCACTACCTATTCTTGTAGCTGTGGTGGCTTAGAAGCAAATAGTTTTCAATTAGAAATTCATAATCTACTATATAAAGCATATATAAGAGGACAATAGCTGATATCTGCTACATAGCAGCTCCTTTCATTCAGTGGGAATAAAAGTGTTCTGATAGTCCCTTTGATTTGAGTGACACGTGCTCAATTTTTTATGCTGCCAGTACGAAGTGATGCCTAAAATTTCTAAAAATATGCATCTCACTTTCCTAACTTATGGAAAATGTGGCAAAAAATCTATACAAGGCTTCATCTTAACACAGAAAATAAAGCTGAATATGGAAAAGGTTGCTCCAATTGCAGTGGCTGCTCCAGAAAAAGTGCTTGTGCATTGTTCTTAGAGCAAATGTCTTGACCACTAAACTTGGCAGCTTGAAAGGGCTGGTTTCACAAAGATTGTTATGCACTAAATTGGTTATAAGAATGAATTTAAGTAGAAAGACATGAATGCTGTAATGAAAAATAAGGCTTGCCTGACTAGGAAATCAGCCTGGCTTAAAGAGAAAGTAAAGCAGAGATAATGGTAGCAATACAAATAACATTATATGGTTTTTAATAATAACACATTAGAAACAAGAAATTTAAGAAAATTAAAAAGGAAAGCTGTATTGGGTTTGCATGGTAAGGTTTTGGTAGCAGGGGGACTACAGGGGTGGCTTCTGTGAGAAGCTGCTAGAAGCTTCCCCCATGTCCAATAGAGCCAATGCCAGCTGGCTCCAAGACAGACCCCCTGGTGGCCAAGGCCGAGCCCATCAGCAACGGTGGTAGCACCTCTGGGATAACGTATTTAAGAAGGGGGAAAGAAAATGTGCTGCAGAACAGCAACCAGAGAGAGGAGTGAGAATATGTAAGAGACACAACTCTGCAGACCTCACGGTCAGTGAAGAAGGAGGGGGAGGAGGTGCTCCAGGTGCTGGAGCAGAGATTCCCCTGCAGCCCGTGCTGAAGACCATAGTGAGGTAGGCTGTCCCCCTGCAGCCCATGGAGGTTAACAGTGGAGCAGATATCCACCTGCAGCCTGTGGAGGACCCCACACCCAAGCAGATGGATGCCCGAAGGAGGCCGTGACCCCATGGAGAGCCTGTGCTGGAGCAGGCTCCTGGCAGGACCTGTGGACCCGTGGAGAGAGAGGAGTCCACACTGGAGCAGGTTTGCTGGCAGGACTTGTGACCCTGTGGGGGACCCACACTGGAGCAGTCTGTTCCTGAAGGACTGCACCCTGTGGAAAGGACCCATGATGGAGCAGTTCATGAAGAACTGCAGCCTGTGGGAAGGACCCACATTGGAGAAGTTCGTGGAGGACTGTCTCCCATGGGAGGGACCCCAGGCTAGAGCGGAGAAGAGTATGAGGAGTCCTCCCCTTGAGGAGGAAGGAGCAGCAGAGACAACATGTGATGAATGGACCACAATCCCCTTTCCCCATCTCCCTGTGCCGCTCGGGGGGGAAGAGGCAGAGAAATCAGGAGTGAAGTTGAGCCCGGGAAGAAGGGAGGGGTGGCGGGAAGGGGTTCTAAGATTTGGTTTTATTTCCCATTACCCAACTCTGATTTGATTAGTAATAAATTAAATTAATTTCCCCAAGTCGAGGCTGTTTTGCCTGTGATGGTAACTGGTGAGTGATCTCTCCCTGTCCTTATCTCGACCCATGAGCATTTCGTTACATCTTCTCTCCCCTGTCCAGCTGAAGAGGGCAGTGACAGAGCAGCTTTGGTGGGCACCTGGCGTCCAGCCAGGGTCAACCCATCACAAAAGCAAAGCCACAAAGACAATTATGTGAGCTTATGAATAATATGCTGGGTTTTAAGTATCTCAGGTATAACACAAACTTTAAAAATAATTAAATTCTGTTAAAATATATAAATGTTAGTCTTGGGCAATTACAAAAAGTAGGCAAAAGTATTCAATAAATGTTTCCATTCTTCACTGGGGAAAAAAAATGCATTGATATTAAATGATGACAAAATACTTTTATTTCAAGAGCAACAAGTGACAATGACAATCAGACGTTATTAAAGTTAAGCATTTATTTAAGCATATCTGCCTAAATAAACTCTGCACATGAGAGTTTGAAGGAACCAGCCCAGGAGTTTCCTGGATCATTCATGCTGAGGTTTTTGCTTTAGCTCTTAAGAAATGTGGACGTTAAAAGGCCTAGGGACTTTTAAAAAGTCTTGACATTCGGAGAAATAGTGTTGTACTTGTATGACCTGTGCACCTACAAGCTTGTTAGCTTGACACTGATCCTCAGAAAAATCAGAAGGCATGTGACATATACTCAGTTAACATAGAATGACAGAAGTTAATGCAATCTTTGAATATCAACGTGGATTTATAGAAAACAGATTGGGTGAAACAGCTGAATGAAATTTTTTCACGGGATTGTATGTTTGAATGATAAAAAGACTATTGTTGATGCAATAACAGCAGTCTTATGTAAGCAAGTTGACTTGAGACTGCATGACATTTTAAACAAAATATAACCACACAGTATCAACATGGAATGCATTATGTGAACTAAAAACTGCCAAACTGATAAAAGCACAATCCCTCAATTTACCAAGAAGGACATTTTAGATAGATTTGATCATCATTTTCAATACCTCCAGAAATGTCATATTGGGGTTCTTTGACAGTTCCTTCTACTTTTTTCATTTTGCTGAAAAAACACATGTAATGAGGAGCCAATAGGTGGAAGTTGAAGTTAAATTCATGAGCAATTAAACACAGGAATGGCTCCCTGGGCGTTACAGTGGAGTCCTCCTCTATATATACTTGAAAATTGGGATTGGTCGCCTTTCCAGAAATGGTGCTCTGGATCAGACATACATGAATTCAGCAAAATCCTAGGACTTGTGGTATGAAAAGGTCAGACTAGAGGATGGCCCCTTGTGGCTTTAGTTTATATATTGTTGATGTCGGAGCATTTGCCTGGGTAAATCCAAACAGTCCGTGTGGGTCCACAGGCAGAAACACAGTGATAAGGGAAGAATCACTGATATCGCAATGAATTTTGGTTCTGGCTTCAGTGGAGGCAAAATTAAGCAACTGATAGTCTATCTACCTTGACCTCCAGGTTTGCTGCATTGCCATTAGTTCCAGCAAGCAAAGGTGCAGATGCATCAGAGAGCTTCATGCATCTGCATGGAGTCCCTGTTGTCCACGGGGCTCCCCAAGAGAGCAGAGACACTTTCACAGGGAAATGAGTTGGATCAGACCACAGAAATTACTACCAATATTAGTTTTACCTTCCTTTACTTTGCAACTGAACTATGGGTCTGTCTTGCAATTTTGAAGTTATAAAATACATATGCAAATACATACATGCATTATTACACAAATAGAGCATTAAAGGAGCATGAACAGAGTCAATATCAAAAGGGCACATCCTCACCTATGAGGCAGGCAATGATATTAACAGGAAGGATTCTTATAAAGGCATGAAGAGAAATCACTTCTGCTTGTGCACAGGAATGATCCAGGGACAAAGATGAGTTGGAGGATAGTCAGACTGCATGAAATTTACCCTTATGCCCAAAGCTAGGCAAAGCCTACTCATTCTTTTAAGTTTATTGGAGAGTCTAAATGGGACATAAGAAATGCTAAGTCCAGTGCTGGACAGAATTCAAAATATATCCTTGCTTCATTCAAAAAAAGTGTCAGAAGTATTTCATCTTGCAACGGGCTGCATGTTGCTGTGAAAAATGAAAAGACATGCCATCTCCTGGTGGCAGAATACACCTTGGGCTAAATTTTCTGTGGCTGAAAGCCCTGTCATTGCAGTGAGAGCTGCACATATGGAACAAAGCACAGCTTTTTGACTTCTGCAGAGAAATTAAATATCTCTTGAAGTTTAAGGAAATAACAGTTTCATGAGTATTGCCTGATGTTCAGAAAGGGGGCCTGTTTTTCCTTTTGTATATGTAGTATAAAGAGTGAATCCATATTAGCCGTGGCATTATTCCAGAGTGGAGTAGAAGGAGAAAGCCGCGAGACACATGCGTGAGAAAAGAGAATTAGCCTATTTTAGTGAAGTGAACATGTACAGGCAAGTGAAATATTAGAAAAAGAATTTATAATAACAATTATCTCCAAGGCACTAGAATCAGTTCTTGCAGTTAGAGGTTGTGTTTAATGGCTTCTCCTGCAGTAGGGGAATTCCATCTCTAATTGGGCTTTTATTTGCTTCACAGGCTTAATGGGAGCAGACAATATTAACTACAAATAAATAACTAGGCTCCATTTCTTCTGCCTGTCCATTTTAGGTTGTTATTGAGCCTTAGCCTGAAGAAAAACCTCCAGATAAAAACTTCATTCCATTTCTGAAAAGTATTCTGTTATGGCTGTTGCTGAACTAAAACCAAGGCGGGCAGATACTTTAGGATTCTTCTGCCTAGGTTTAGGTGAAACACTCAGAGGTGATCATAATAACCATATAATAATGCTTACGTACCATTTTTCCACTGTATTTATAGTGGATGAAATCCTAATAATCACAGAACCACAGAACAGCTGCGGTGGGAAGGGACCTCTGTAGATCACCTACTCCAAGCCCCTGCTCAGAGCAGTGTCACCTGCAGCAGGTTGCTCAGGTCCATGTCCAGTCAGGTTCTCTGCCAAGCTGTTTTCCAGCCAGCTGGCCACCAGGTTAATTCTTTGACTGCTTCTAATACAGAAACAGTTGCACTTACCTCACTGGCACCTACTGTGCTTTAGGGTTTGGCTATATTTTCAATCTATAGAGGATGCAAAATGACCACGAGGTATTGTAATGTTGCTCAGGCAAATGCACGTGTTACTGTAGGAAAAGCCAGTTTAGTCTCAGAATTCAGTCAACAGCAATGGTGATAGGATAAAAGGGATAACTTTTCTTTAATGAAGAAATAATGTATTGATTTACACTGAAGTTTATTTTAAATGAATACTTGATTAAGTGTGAAATGGAGAAGTATTTATCAGCCTGCATAACAAGAGATACAATGTAGCAGCAGACTGGCTTAACAAATGCATATTATTACTGCTTTTACTGTCATGGTACCTCATGCGAGCACAGTGGAGGAGATCACCAAGAGAGGACAAAATAGATAAACAAGGATCAACAAAACACAGAGGTGATGTTACTCATCCAGTCTTACAGCCACAAAGCTGGAAACGGAATCCAAATCTCCCAAATTCCAATCCATTCATGTCTTTAAAGCTACACATAAAAAAAAGTCCTGGTGGAACAATTTTCTTCAGATTTTGTCAGTCTGTTGAAATGAAAACATCCCCAAAGATGGCTGGATCTCAGTTCTGCTCCAGTGTAAACCAGATGATAGAAATCTGTTTACATTCCCAGCAGTTCATCTGTCTTGCTCCAAAGGCAGACTCTGATTTAGAATCCCAGGAAACTGAGCTCCATGATCCACAGCCTTCTGCATTTTGAAGTGGGAGGTCTCCTGACTCAACACACCTGATACATCTGCTGGAGTGCCATTAGCTTTTTTGGAAAACTAAAGACAATTGAGACCAGATAAAATGAAAGATCTGTCTTACAATGGGATGATTTACTCCTTAGAGGTGCTCACCTCTGTCCAGAAGAGAATGAGAAAGCCTTGATGGCTAGCTTAAACCAGATCATACCTTTCAGATGGCCAGACAGTAGCTGAGATTAACCCAACAATATATGTGCAATACAGAGGTGTATTCCCCTCATAATGATTGCCAGCAATTAATATAATTATGAACTGGACTTGCAGACACATATCAGCTGGAAAACAGTGTACAAAAATCCTTAAAATGACAGATTAAAAGAAGAAGGAAGAGGAGGAACAGACTTCATTGTTTTCTCATGTTCATTTAAAGCAATTAAAAGGAATGCTTTGATCACTTCTCTTTCAGATTAACTATCCTGCAATTTGGGAGAGATCTTTTCCCAGATCAAGGAGATGATAAGAAAATTACCTTGAATGAATGCAGTATAAACTTCATAGGAGCAGTTAAATAAAGCATAATTTTTCATTAAAGTTTAATAAGTTACTGTAATTAGACTTTACTTTTTTTTAATAGCACTTTGCTCATATATGGCACGGAAGTCTGATCTTGAAGAAACAAATTAAATATCAATTCCCAGAAGCCCCACCTCTGTCTGCTACTCTCCATCTCTTCTGAAAGGCTTGTCTTGTCCTAGTCTCTGGATATCATCAGGAGAACCCAAACGTGTCACCACAAGTTCATGATAAATTCCTGTCTGTCACACTACGGCCTTGGGAGTTATCGCTGAATTTAGTAGATTTTAATACACATGCTTTGAACAACACAGTACTGGTGTTAAGTTTGCAATACCTAACAATTAAAAACCTTTAACACCTTATTTAACTGACCAGTATTATTGCCTTCCGTGACTATTTGACTATGGGACTTCAGTGATTTTCATGTTTGTTCAGAGGACTTCTTCTTCCTCGGGCACTGCTATCTATCAATTCTTAAAACAAAAATATGGCTAACGACAAAGCAAAAAAATCACTAGTAGCAAAAGACCTGTCAGGTCATGTTCCCTTATAGTTGTGATGCACGCAATTTTCAGAAGTATCAGTCAAATGTCAAAGTCCTAGACCTTTAGAGGTCCTAGACCTTCATGGACCTTTCAGAAAGACTTAGGTTATATGCTTGTAAATCACCTTTGAAAACCTGAGCTTTTGGTGGTTTGGCTTTTTTTTTAACTCCTCTGTAACTTTCTTTGTCATGGAAAAAACTTCGGTATGGTCCCATGGATTGCACCTAGTGAGTTTTTGACAACAGAAGCAGAAAGGGTGCAGAGGAGAAGCTGTCAGCTTGCAATACCACATTGAGACTAGTCACAAGTTAAAGGATTTACGAAATAAATGGTTTGTCAGACCAGGACCAATGCTGGTACTCTAAAACTGTACTAATATGCTCAGAGAAGTAAACTGATGTCAGGCCTCCAGGAGAAGGTGCATTACCAGCTGGAGCATTTCCTCGTACTAATGATTTAATTCAGCTTTCAGTCCAAGGAATACCTAAAGTGAAAAGAGAAATTAATTGTGAATATCCCCCAAAAACAACATAATCACTGTTGTAAATGGAACAAAAATAACTATGTCCCTGCCAGCAGGCACGCAAAAAGCTGTCAGCCAGGATTTGGTAGGATAAGAGTTAGGACACGCGTAGCAGTACGGTGGGTAGACGGGAAAAGCATATTGGGAAACGTACGGGGTCAGACAGCACAGTCTGGGCCCTGCTGTTGCTTCCCCTATCCATGGACCTCTGAATGTCAAAGGCACTCAGAGGAATCGGGAACAAACAGCCATTCTGCCTTGTTAAGATACAGCACAAAGGTCAGGATGAGCAGAGCAGAAGCCAGATTCAGCAGTGTTGCCCCAGTGCCTGATCTCCAGCTGCGCTCCTGAGACACGGCACATCCTGCGGCTGACCTTAGCCAAGACACCGAAATGTATCTTTGAAGGGTTGGGTCATGGAGAAAATCCCGAGAAGTGCTCGGCATTGTTTAAGATGATATTCAGAGAGTTACAAGAGGGTAGAAGAGACTAAAAGGTGAAAATAAGTTATTTTAAATGGTCAAGTTGATTTTTAAATGCGTGATTTGCTATGCACAATCTTTATCTGTCACATGAACATAAAGATTGACACAGTGGAACAAATCAGTCCAATTTAATTAATTACTCAATGCTTCAGAGGAAATGGAATGATGAAATACTCAGTCTTCCTATGCCCTGTGACTGGCCTATGCATTGAAGCATAAAGATTCTTAACATATTTATTTAACTCATCCAATTAATTTGCTTGTAGATAGCCTAATTTTCTATATTATTCTTGCCCTTGTACCCTCTTGGCTCCAAAAAATTTTACAGAAATAACCAAAATTTAGTATATTTAAAAATGTAATCTATGTTTTGCCTTTTACTTCTGCTGAAAGCCACCGCTGTCCACTGTGTTTGCCCTCCTTGGTGACAAAGAAAACTCAGCAAACGGATGTTAAAGTATCAATGAGGGCTATTTGGGACTTCTTCTGCAAATTACAGATAACTACTTTATATATCTAATGATTGCAATCCAGTCTCAGGAAAAATCCCCTGTTAATCTTCCAATGATATATAAAATGTTTTCGAGTTGTGTGGCATCTCATAAGCATGCTTTTCTATATACTTTAAGTGACTTTGAATGCCTCATTTTGGAGATATCTAGTTGTAAGGCCTCTTAAAGATGCCTCCCGTTTGAAAAGTGAGGATCTACCCTCCTCGCTGTAAACTAGGTACTCTGTGTGTGTGCTGAGCACAAAAGATAGACTTAAAGTCACTGATAACTTTAAAAAAAAAAAAATCACAGCCACAATTCTAATGTACTGAAGCAAAGTAATTCTCTCTGGTGAACTGTTTCCTGGGGATTGTTTACTAACAGATCTGCTTGTAGCAGAGCATAATACCATTTTCTAAGTCCTTGGAGAGTCCACGTAAAAACTGTTTTCTTACTCTGCACCTCAATAAATTACCTTGGAGTTCCACTTGCCATCAAACCCAGATTCGAAAAATATTCTGTAAAACAAGCAGTGTTGTATGCGTCAGCACAAAGGGGCACCCAGGATCCTCTGGAAATAAGTCTTCCCGGGAAAGCCTGCTGCTGAGCCGAGCTCTTCTGAAACAGCTTATCTATTTGCCGAGACCACCTAGGAATCCAGATCAGGAATTGAAAACTTGATTCATAGCCTATTCAAATAAATAGTAATTCCAACTTATTCCTACAGGCTTTGCCTCAGGATATTTAGCAAACAGCTTTTAGCTATTAGCTTGGCTTGTAGCTAAATCATTTACTTAACAGAATTCCTGCATGCTGAATCCTTCTGCAGCCTGCATCCCGTCATGCAGTCACTGGCCTTGCTGGGCATCATCTGCATATAATAGAAATGGAAATAATTTTCAGAGTACTTTGAATAAATTAACCTGCCACTAGAAATCCGGCATCCCCTTTGCTCTTGTCAGACTTCTTGATCCCACGTTACAAGATCAGTTGTTGCTATCATTGACAGCTTTATTATTACTAACTGACAGCTTGTGTCAGAAAATCAAAAGAAAGCAGAGCAAGAATATGAAAAGGTTGAAAGCAATAGAGACAGTGTTACTGTTGCCATGGTACAGATCAGCATCTAGTGAGGCCGGCAGGACAGCAGCAGTGACAGCCGGTGCTCAGGCAGTTTCCTTGTCCCTGATAATTCTAATAAGGCATCTGGAAAGGGGCAGAGATCATCCTGCAGAGTGCTGCCATCATAGTGCGAGTGAGGCTTCAGCAAGAACGACGCCGGCAGCTTATTGTGAAAAGTCAAAGTTGATGAGGAAGAAATGCCGGAGTCCTCCCCAGGCAGGACGGACAGCCACTTGGTTGGTTGTCTCACAGGTTGCCTTGCATTAATAGTCATACGTTTTGGCAGTGGCTCTGATAAGCCACTGAGAAACATTTTATCACGTGCCAATTCTTGACCGGTTCATGGAGCACATTGAAAGAATGCGCCATTGATCACATCAAAAAGAAACACGCTTGGTGTCTGTACCTCTGAAGTCCACAGGGGAAACTGGTTTCCACTCCTCCAAAGGCAAGTCTTTCTTACTTTGTTTCTGTGTTTCACAAACTGTCTCTCTGTCTGTCCAGCTGCTGCTGCTTTCTAAGCAGCCATGTGGACACAGGAAAGCAAGTCAAAAGGAGCTTGGTTTCCAGTTTTTGAGCTTTCCAAACTTCTTCATTTCAGCTACTTCTGAACATTTTGCCTGCTTCAAAAAATAGATACAGCAGAAAGCAAAAGAAATAGCTGATTTAATGCCAGTGGGAAATTAAACCTGGATAAAAAGTTGTATCGTGTGTTATTCCCTATAATTACTTATATTTTCTATTATTCTCACCTTTTTTCTAATTTTGGTTACCCTGTCTCAGAAGTATCTCTTTCTGTTGAGGGCCATAGCACAGTCATCCATCTGCAATGACCTCAACAACTGAACAAAGAAGAAGGAATATAGAAACAGACAAATGATTTCATGCTTGTGACTGAGCCTCCCTGTACCCAAGACCATGGCAGAACACCAACCTTCCTGCAAACAAAGCCGTACTCAGAGTGACTCTCTTTGAAGAACTGAGTATACCACTTTAATCAAAGTACTTAGCTCTAACAGAGTAACATTGCCTTTAAACTCATTCCTTTGGGATTAAAATGTATCAGTGTTTTATGTATTCTAATTATATTTTTTTAAAAAAAGCTTTTACCAGAACAAATACATCAGCTCACTGGCAGAAACAGCATAAGCAGCTTCCCACTATCTTGCGAAGGCACAGAGGGCAAACCCAGCCACTTTAACGGCAGGTTCACAGCAGTGCGTTAGTTTACACCCATTGCAAAGGAACAGACAGACTGGTGCAGAAGAGGTTGATTGTATTTCTTCCTCCTCATCTTTGACCTCACCTCCCTTTTCCTGCTATTAATATCACACTGGTGTGTCATGAGGAGTCACGACACCGCCCTTCCCCGCCAGCAACTCCACATTGCACAGATTCACCCTGTGCCAGACCTGGGGAGGAAGGCAGAGGCACAGGCACAGAAAGCTGCACAGAAAGTGCTGGTCTTGCACCTTTCTGTAGGGTTGCCCAACCTGCCTCCTTGCCCTAGTTCTCCATTTGCTGACACTGACCCTTAACCCTGGTACAGGCTCGGGCATTTGGTTTCACCTAACACCTGATGACATCACTTTATAATACAAAAAAGCTGACAGATAAGTTATTCTAACTAGACAGAGCCAATATTCTGTATTACTCCAGCAGCCAAGGTAGCTGTGATAACAGAAAATGTATTTAATCCATTTTAAGCACAGATGAGTATTCATTTACCCAAAGCATACACATCTGCCATTTTCCCTTGTGCTGTGATTTCCATTTCCCTAAGTTGGGCCACGTTATGCAACTTGATGGGTATTTTGCAGCTTCACCTATGCTACAAAAGTGCAAAGCAGACCAATGAGAAAACCAACGTGCTGGGCGAGACGTGGTCTCCAGTTTTAGAAGTGCAAGAGCTAGAACAGCCCAGTCCACATGAAGACCATCACCAGCCCTAACCTGCCAGGGTGACGAAGCACAGCTGGCAAGGCCAGGGACCATGAAATCCTCCACAGAGCCTCCCACACTCTCAGAGTGAGACAAGGTGCAATGGGGTAAGCACGGACTTTTTAGCCTCCCACCCCAGCACTGGGGGAAGTGCGGTGGGACAGCCTCGTACATCTGTACACCACACGGCAGGGTGGACCACAGCTGAATCTCTTCCATCAGCCAGCAGTTTTGTAATGTACAGGTGTTCAACCATTGCTGCCCTTTAGTTTACAAGTTTGTCATTCTTCTATCTCCTCTTAATAGTTTCCTAGCACTACAAATATTGGGCCAAAATGCATTCTATCTCACAGGTAATGCCTCTTCTTTGATGCTAAATGAAATTATGCATAGCAAAATGATGCGGAAACTGGTCGTCTGTCTCTATACTCTGTCTCCATATGAAAGTTTCTCCCTACCCATAAGATTTTTTGAAGACTGCAGATCAGTAAACTTCCCATAAAGGTCCCTGTAGCATGTATCTGTAACTCAGAAAAGGTCCTAAAGCATACATCCTTCATGTCTTCTTTGGAAATCCTGTTCCAGCTCCCAGTGCTCTGCAAGGCTACCAGGAACTCAAATGAGGCTCTTGGTATATACGTTATTGCAAAGTCATTAATCTGCTTAGGGACCGCATGAGTTCTGATTCTCATAGAGAAGAAAGGAAACTTTTATAGTAGTAGAAATTTAGGATCATTGCTTACCCTGACATTTACAGAAGCATCCCATGAAAATACACACAGACCAGTTTGGACAGGCAGCTCAGTGTGTTTCCTCCATATTCTTTTTAGTGTTTTTCATAAGCTTTGCAATCAAATGAATGGGGATCTTATTTCTATCATGTTCTCAGATTGCTTCCATGGAGGAAGCTTTTAGATCCCAGGCCAAACTTAGAGAGTTATTTGGATTCAAATCCTTCCCCTCACAAGGATTTCATAATGTTCAACTCAAGAAAGATTTTCAACCTGCCTGCCATGATGCCACTATCAAGATTTCCCAGCTTTGAAAATATGCCTGGGGTTATCTGGTTGGAGGCATCATGTGCTGAATGCTTCACAGAATCAGCTAAATATAACTCCAGTGTTTGACTGAGTATTAGCAAATCACTAACCCACAGAGGGATGAAATGTTCTTTTCAATCTGAAATGCAAAGAAAGCATATAAATGTGTAGTCTTTCCAAACACTGGACATTATATTCCAAACAAACATGGAAATTAACTATGTATTTTATGGAAACCTAGAAATATGATGAATATATGGGATCATATCGAATCTAGACTGAGACTAGAAAAAAGGGAAACAAAACACATTAGGCTGCCAGGTTTAGGCTGTTCAACCATAAATTTTGATTTAAGGATTTCTGTAAAAACGTAAGACTCTTAATCCCATGTAAGACCTCATAACTAACATCTAAAAAATCAACATCCTGTTTATTAAGAAATACAAAGTCATTTCCAAGAAAGTGAGACACAGGAGCTCAAACTGTTTGAAGAACTTCTGGCATTTTCAAATCGCTGAAAAAAAACCCCTCCATAATACTTGCACAGAGGGTGGGACTGTCACCCACATTGTCTAAGTATGCCAGCCTTTTCCAAGAGTTAGCTGAGTCACGCAGGGGAACAGCAATTTTGCACCATGAAGGAAGCCCTCTCCTCCAGCAAGTCAATCAGATTCCTTGTTGTACCAGCCTGGATGTCTTTTTCACCAGCACTCCAGGCTGTTTGGGAACACAGCTGTGGGCAAGTTCTTCCTGCTGGTGGCTTTGCCATCTTCAGAGATGGGTGCATGTGCTAGGACTGCCTTTTAATAGATAAGGGTTTGACCGCCACTGCATGGAAAGGGCAAGGAAAGTAAGAACAACGGTGTCTTCCTTTCTTACCAGGGGAAACTTTTTACCAACGGAGAGAACAAGATGGGGACTCTAGTTTCATGGAAAACAGGGAAAGCAAAGCACTCCCAGAAGGCCTGCCACAACTCACAGCCCTCAAGCTCTTGACGGAGCACATCAAAAAGCAGACATGAGCAGCTGAACCTCAAGCAATGGCACTGAAGGAACTTCTCACATGTACACGGTAGAGCAGAAGCTAAAACCTTATTTAACTATCTTGATCTGGCCCAGAAAAAAATCAATGCATTGTCCTCTGCTCCAATCTTCTTCCATGGTAGCTGCCTGAATCCAAGGAATGGACAGTGCTATGCTACACAAGGGCACAAAAGACATTCATAGAAAGGCAGGAGGATTTCTAAAAGCAGGACCAGATCCTCAAAAAAATCAAGTCTTCTGAAAAAAACCACTGCTGGACCTATCCATGTAAAGACAGGCTGAGGGGAGGTACATACCTGAGCTGAAGAGGAAAGGCCTCTGATGCTGTATTTTGGAGAAAGACAGTCTGCCTTCCTCCATCAGAGGCAACAACCAATTCTGCAAGCATCATCATACCACTTCTGTCAGTGAGTCAGCTTGCCATGCCTGGTGTCCTTAGTCAAAATGAAGGTTGACCTCAACTCCTAAACCACTCCAGGCCACAGAAAAATTAACTCAACTAATTGGTAATGCCACATCTTTCACTGCATGTCATGTAGGATTTTCAGAAAGAATAATCAACAACAAATTGTCCATATAAAGGATGTTTATGATTATTTACATATTTTGCTATCTTTTTTTCTTTAATCCTGTTGTGGTCGATTCCTGCAAAAGCACTTGCACCTTCTTACTGAGCTGGTTCAAATGTTATATTAAGCTTCACACACAAGAACAAGACAAAAACAATTTGAGGATCATTATCATGTTCTTTTAACTTCCTCCTACAATAGTGTAACAGGCATTGTGGATAAGGAAGAAATAACTGGTGTCCTTCTATCTTGACTTCCAGAAAGCCTTTTGCAGTCTCTCGTGATATTCCTATAAGTAACGAAGAGAACATGGTCTACATGAATGTTGTTGCATAAACATTCCCAGGGCACAGCTATGAATGTTTCCTTCTCAACACTAAGAACATTTGAAGTGATTTTCTGCATGGTTGTTTCAGTTATTCAGTTCTGTTTGACATTTTGGTAACAATTTGGATAGCCAGGAGAGAATGCGCCTATTAAATCTGCAGGATCACGCAGAACTAGGAGGGACTGCACGTGTGTCGGACGATGGGATTAGGATTCAAAATGACAGTGAAAAGCTGGTAAAAATTAGACTGCAGCTCAAGATGAGTAAATTCAGGGTGCTATTCTCTACCTAGGATAAACAATGGCATAAATACAGGAAGAGAAACAGGGAGGTGGATGGCACCACCATCTGAGGTCAAGGTGCGGTTGAGTGAAAAAAATCATGTTACTATAGAAAAGATAAAATCCCTACTAGCAAGTCTAAGTAAGGGTATATCTTGCAAGTCACAAGAACTGTAATTTGCAATATATCAGTAGTTTTGGTGACTTTGATTGGAGCACCATGTCCAGGTTTGGCCACTGTATGTGAAGAAACAGTCATCACTGGGAATCCAGAAAAGAGCAGGCTGGAAGAAACTTCATACTTACAGACATAGTGAGGCACTGGAAGAGGACAGCTGAGAAGACTGTGGGGTCTCTACAAACAGAGCTTTTAGGAAAATGTTGGATAATTAGGAATCACGAATTATACAGACACAAATCAATCCTGGCTGAGGGAGGAAAGCTGAGCTAACCAGACTCTCAAGGTTGCTTTTCTTTTGTTTCTCTAAAGTGCTAGGTTTTTATGACAGTCCACATGCAGGTTAAGAGAAAGTCCTTCAGCATTTTAGCCAGACAGGCTGCATAGTGTGGGAAAGAAAAGCAATTTAAACAGGCTTAATTTTCCTAAGCAAACAAACTAAGAAAATGGCAGAGAGTCTACCCAACATTACCAGGTCCCAAAGCAGTTTGTAACCTGCATCTCTGAGGGGTGAGTAGGAAAATTGTCTGGACTTCATGGACACAGACAGCCTCACTTAGCTCCCTCTCTAACCCAGGCGTTTCTGCTGAGAATTAGGATGAAGGGGGCCATTTTCATCTTCAACTTTAACCATGTCTTTTTAGAGCTTATTACTGTTTCAGCTGAAGTAGGACTAATTCAGACTGCCCAGCGCTGGGTCATCACTTGCTTCCAGCTTCCTTTATGCGTATGGACACAAATGCCACACATGGTTCACAGTTTAATTTCCTTCTCCCTCAGCAAATAAAAGCTATCTTTCTTTCCACCCTTAAGTCTTTAATTAATAGGTTGCTAGATAGCAGTATCTACCCCTTCTGTATTAGACATGCCATTACTACACCATCTGATCACTATCTTGGGGGATTATGGGCCTGCCGTAAGCAGGAGACAACAGGAGGCAACTGACTGGCCTAGGAGCACACAGATTTCAAGCCACTAAGGGAAGAGGGTTGTTAGAAATGGCAGGCATTCATCTACCCTGGGACAGACAGATCAAGGACTAGATTTCCCAGAAGTTGTTCTTCCAGAAACTCTCTCAAAATCCGACACAGCAATCCATTAAGTTTAAGAGCAGCAAGCCAGCAACATGCAGACGAGCCAGCTCTCAAACTCAGTAATGACTCAATTCAAAATCATTAACGCCAAACACATATAACATCAGCACATCCTTGGGAAAAGCAAATCCCCATAAATCTGGGGAAAAGAATTCCAGGCAGTTTTTGTAATGACATGTATTCAATCATAACAGAGGGGAGAAAATTATGCAAACCTTGCTGAGGATATAATTTCTACTAGCGCGTAATGGAGATACACCAAAACAAGTGGATTCTCTTTGCAGTCTTCACCCATTGATCTTGCAGATTACAGGACTTAAACACCTACAGGCAAATACCTTCTTGCTGGTCAGAAATCCTTCCTTAGTGATCCTATTCATTTCAGCCAGCACACTTTGTTTCATTCTATGCAGTGTGAGCAAAAACTTCATCCCTCCTGGGGAGCTACACGGCACTAGTCTTTGACTCCTCAGAGCCTTCACAACACTTCCTTCTGGAGGAAGAGGCCGCTTAGCAGAAGAGTCCACAACAGAAAACTGTATCCAGTCTCTTAGGCTATTCACCTTATAAATCTCTTGCATGGCAAAATGGTAGGTCTGATTTTAACCTTGACTTCTGAAATAGTACCCAGTTACCATATATTTAGCACTTGTTTAGCTGTTCCCATTCCAATACCTGTCAAGCAAATCCTTTTCCCAGTGACAAAAAGGCTCTAGAAAAAAATGTAACAACTCAAGCTTAATTCCTTGGTGTGAATCCAAAATGTCTCTATAGGATTTCAGTGACTTTACCCAACAATTAATTTGATTCATATAGTTTCCAGAAAACTGACGCCCCTTCTCTGGATAGTACTGGTCTGGGTCAGAGTCTTGTTATGGCAGCAATCATTAGCACAGTTGAGCCACTAGTTACAGTTGTAGTATGTTCACGGCCCTTAACATGGATGTGCATGTGAACCCACCATGCAGCAGGGCACGTCATGTAGTGAATATACTCCCAGGTACTAGAGAAGATGTGGCTGAGGGGCTACCGGGAAAGCTGGCAGGAGGCTGCAGGCTTCTGGCGATGGGAATGATTCCTCCTGCAGTCTGGATCCATCCTACAGACTGCCTGGGGACCTCTGCTTCCTCTTGAACCCTTCACTGGGCACCTCCTGGGCATCAGTCCTTCTTCTGCAATGGTTTTCAATGCGACTTCCCAGGGAAAGTGTCTTTTCCTTTACAGTCTCTGACTCACCCCTGACTGAGCATTGAGAAACTGTCCTCCAGAGCATTTACACACTGCTGGCTCACAACACGCATAATGGCATCACCTGTTGTCACACCAACAAAAGACATGAGCCTAACAGTTTAGCTAAACCATGACTTTAAAAGTGCCTCCATGTCTTGATGTTTTGTGCCCTGCCCTTCCCTTCCCTTCCCTTCCCTTCCCTTCCCTTCCCTTCCCTTCCCTTCCCTTCCCTATAGTTGATGTCAAAACTGGAGGAATAGCAAATACAGGAATTAGAATCAAACTAAAAAAAATAGTTGCAAATCTCAGAACCAGATAAACTGCCTCAAAAAACCCTAGCATCTTAATATAAAATTATAAAAATTAAGTATACTCTTAAGCTACCTTCAGCAGAAGACCTGCTCCATATTTCTGTCCTAGGCATTTCCAACAGAACTAAACTGAGGGAAACTTGTGATAGAGTTAAGCCATGCTTGGGTAACAGGAGATATAATAAATAGCAGACATGGTAGCAGAAGCAATAATGTTTTTATACTGCCGTCTGGAAAAGCTTATTAGTATTTTTTCCATTTTGCAATTTTCCCCACAGCAGCATTAAAGAATGACACATACTTTACCTGTAGGGTTTATGAGAAAGGCACCACATGCTTTCTACATGAGAAGATATTCACAGTCTTTGCACCATCAAATCAGCAGTTTCCTAACTCCATATAGCTTGTTTACCCAGCAAATATGCGTTCTGGAGAGGGTACTTGCCAAATGCCGGTCACTGGGCTGTTAGTGCCCATTGTTTCCTGCCAAACAAAACTGAAGCATGTGCTTTTTTAATGAAATTGTGCAGAAAGACATGTTAGAGCTTTCTATTAAAAAAATGGAGACTCTATATGAAATCACAGCTCTTTACTCAAGCAGTATCACAATCAACTTGATAATGTTTCAGTTTTTCTATTACTACCAGCTGTGGATGCAGAGTAAGCCCAAACTTCAGGCAATATGGTCTTATTTTGTCTAACATTCTATATGTAAACTGTGTCCAAAAGGCTTTACAGAAGTAAATACACAGCTACAGAGGAAAATAGCAGAGCCTGAAAGAAGCAAAGAACTGGAGACTAAAGAGGCAAATAGATGCAGGTATTCTTGGAGGCAGCCACTAAAGAGGGTCACAGTCCAAAGGACAATGGCTGGGGAAGAGCCTCTGCATACAAGCGAGGGAAAGGGTTGATGTAAGCTTAGCAGGATCCCTAAACCTATGGTCTGACCTTGCATCATACCAAACACTTCTTGAAAGGTATTTCTCTGGGAATGGGGGCTGCCCTGAAGCTCTCAGCAGGTCAAGCTGGCTGGACATACTTGAGAACAAGGTTTCAGATGAAGCAGAGCAAAATGAAAGGGAAACAACTTGTCAAATAATCCTTCTAACATAAACTGGTAAAGGCAGATGAACCATACATGCATTTTTGCAGCAATAAATGAAATTAATTATGCAGCTGTGAACCCAGAACTGCATTTTGAGTCTACTACTAACTGTGGGCTTGGGTCTTTGCTGCATGCTTAAGCTAGATGAGATAGTAACAGAACAAAACAGTCTAAATTTACTATGACTGCCATTAGAAATGCATGACAAACTGCTAGTAAATAGGTATTTCAAAACCAGCAGAGCAACACTAAATTAGACTTATTCAGCTATTGTGCAATGCTACATACCATTTAAGCATCAAAGGAAAATTCCTTAGCTAATCTTTATCATTTACATAGATATCGGTACCTTAGGAAAAATATCAATTATCATTAACTGTTGCACATTTATATAGAAGTTTTTCCTGTCTTCCTTTGAACACAGAAGAAATTAGAGAAATTTAAGCTAGACATTTAAATACACATGTCTTCAAAATCTCAAAAAGAGAATGGAAAATTCTTAGTTTAGAAGAAGGGATTGATTTATTTATATATGGCAAAGAACCCTACTTTCACTGTAAAGCAAATGTTCTAGAAAAAGTAGTCCCATATCTAGTCCAGACAATGACATACGCACTGCAGTAATAACACAGATGCTACAGGGCTTTGGCCTTACATAAATTTAGATTTCTGGATCTTAAAATGAATACCTTCTGACTAATCATAATGTAATTACTTAAAACAGATTACTTGATTAGAATGGCATGTTAATATAAGAATCTTGTCATTTAGATTTTGCTCTTAACTATCTTCCTTTTTTCCCCGGCTAATCACCATTACAGTAATGACAACGATAAAGGCCCATATGTTTCTTTGTCTTGCACGCTGCTGATTGAGGGAGCGTGGTGCAAGTTAATGTAAAACGAGCTTCAAAGCACACTATGCCAGATAAAAATGCCTACGCAGAATTAAGCGAGAGCAGCCGCGGCCCCAGAAAGCAGGGCACCCAGCCCCTGGAAAGCTGAGATGGGGGTACTGTTCTTCGGGGATCGCGGAATCAATGGGGAGTGGGCGGGGGAACAGAACACAGGCTTTGACACGTGATTGCTTCACGATAACCACAGACATCTACATTTGTTAAGATAAAAGAGGCTAATGCTGTCTGACGGGGCATTAATGTGCAATGTGCAGGGAGCACATGCTGCAGATGTCCCAGCTAGCACAAAACCTGGTTTTTGAAAGCTGGCAGCTCCACGAATGGAGGTCACTCACGTCTGTAACCCACCTCTCGTCTGGAGGTGCATCTGCCACTGGTGTAACTGTGCCAATGCAACTCTTTCAGGTAAGCATGGTCCATGCCAGCACCGAATGAGTTGTATAGCGGTACTGCAAGTTGTGTCTGCCAGAGACTTTGCACCAGGACAGCCATCCTAGTGGCTGAACTTCAGGTGCAGATGAGTTCCCAGTATATGAAAAATCAGTCCGCAGTACTGGCCTGCAGCTGTGGCTCCTGTAGTGCTCCCACTAATTCCTCATGATCACAGTGAAGAGCACAGGTTGAGAGCAAGGTTTATGAGAAGATCTGGTGTTACATTACAGGAAGCTTTTTGCAATGGTCTTTGCTGTCCAAAAAGATAAAGGATGCTTTCATGGCTGTATTTAAGCACTTCTGCAGCTACTCAAACAAACAGCACAAGCTGTTCTCCGAGACTTGTTTACGTGTTCCCACTTAATCTAAACACTTTTTGCAGGACAAGGGAGCACCTACCTCCATCCTTTGCTGTGCTCCTTGCAATCTGAGAAAATGGAAGGTGTTGGCTTTCTCTTTCAAAGGCTGATCTTCGTGTATCACTCCTGAATGCTAGATGCTGCTTGTGTTGTACGCTGTAATTTTTCCTTTAGCAATATAAATTTAACCTCTACTGTTTAGAAGAAAATTCCTGCGCAAGGCTGGCAGTTAACCCGTGAGTATATACACGTGTTATGCTGACATGTATGCTTAAACAACTGCGCAGTATGTTCCCTGCTAATATGTACAAAGATACCTTGAAAGCAAAAATACCTTCATGGCACTGCCCTCATGCTTATATTTTTCTCATGGAGAATGATTAAAAATTGTGCCCATGAGAGTCAGAGAGAAAATAAAAACAGGGTAGAAAGAACTGCTACAATGCTAGACTGACTAAATTGCTTCTGGCATTTCAAATAGCTTATTAGGTTCAATGTGTACATGGGAAAATCACTGGCATACAAATTTTCAAACTAACCACTAGTTTTCATGAACTTCATTCATGTAGAGAGAAGCTCAGTTTAAAATAACTTGGCCTTGGTTTCTCCAGAGATGTTGAGCATTACACTTTCACATCGACGTGAATCTGTGCTATGGATGCTCTACCCTTTTGAAAGCCAGTCCCATACTGGCCACACAACATCTCTATTTGCATCTGAATATGTGTTCCTTGATGTGTATCACATAATCAGATTGTTTTTTCCAGTGTTCAAAGAACGAAAGGTAAAGAATGTCACTGGAGTTCAAAGTACTCATGGGTTTGATTCACATCTCAGTTGTTGATCTGGAAGTGACTTTCTCTTCCAAAGAGAAGCTTGGCCTCATTAATGCTGACATTAATCCTTGACAGCAGAAAGGAAAGACTGGTTCCTTAATTTAAAGCAGATCTATTGATTGCATTCATAAACAAGAAGGAAGAGCTGGGATTTCTGCATGACCTTTATCCTCCCTCTTCATTTTAAAAAAGCAAAATAAAACAATTCTGTTGACCCCAGCTGTGCCAGGTTTGTGGGTTGGGGTACTGCACTGTAACCACCCAGTCCATCTCCCTGCCGCAAAATCCATTGATTGCTCATGATCATGATGGATTGACTTTGATTTTCTCTTTCCAAGTGAAACTTTATATGCTGCCTGGAAAGGAGTCCAACAGCTTGTTTAACTGTGCAAGGAATAGCTTTGGGGTGGAGGCTGCACTTCTTGCCAACACCAATTGCCTTGTGGAAAGCTTTCTGGCTTAGGAAGCACTGAATGCTTCAACACCAGTGGCAGCTTTTGCTCATCTTTCTTAAAAGATGTTTAATCTACACTTGGGCAGGTACTTTAAATGGGGTGGGAGATCTTACTGGGGAATGGGAGCAGGCTTCCTTATGAAAACAACCTGAAATCTCTTTCTAAGAGTCTTTTCTGAAGGCTGCAGATGATAAACCTCTATGTTTGGCATGACAGAGGGAAGGCAAGTCCAGCATTAGCCGAGTTTGCTATTTCATATCACAGCTGACCTCCCTCCACAATATATACTCAAAGCATATTTGTTGTTTCTGGAAGAATTATGTCTGACAGGAGAAAAGAGCTGTCTCTTGAAAATTCAGGGTAGCTATTCATCAGAAGAGATGTCAAAAGCTTTAATCATGACCACTCAGCCAAAGCCTTCTTTCTGACAAAAAACATTTTCTTTAATGATGCAGATAAAGATGACAGACTTGACTGATAAGTTGTTGTTCAGTTTCATGCTGTTAATATTTACCTTCATGGACAAAACCACCCTGTATTCTCAGCACTTCATAGTTTTTGTGTAATGAAAATTACAGAGATTTGAATTTAAAGGATTTTTTTCTAGATCTCTTCACTTGAAAGGGAATAAAATCACAGTGATATTTTGGAGTGATTTGGTGAAAAGCAAAAGTGATTTGGTGAAGGCTGGCCTTTCAATCCTTTGCTACAGTATGAACAGCAAACCTAGCTCAAGGTAGCATGGCTTCATTCAGTTTTGCTCCTCTATTCCTGCTTAAACTTATAGAGAAGGGGTCTGGTATGCTGTAAGTCAGACCTGTAGTAAAGCAAGATAGAAGAGAGGCTCACAGAGTGGGTCAGATGTTCTCATAACAGCACTTTAATTTCCAGGGTGCCCTTTTGGCTGGCCATGCCTTGTGATTTTTCTGTAGAAATCACTGATGTGTATAGACATTAGCGGTGCTTTCATTGTCTTGTTTCTTTGAGCATAAAACATTTACTTAAGGCAACAGAAGACAGAATTTAAAAGTATTATTTTCATAGAAATACAGGACTAGAAAGGATGTCCAGGGTCACTGGGTCTTGCCTTGCTCTGCAGTAAATGTTCCATTAAAGACCTTCATGAAATGAACAAGTTTCATCTTTAAATTCGCTAGGTATTTTGTCTCCACTGTTCTTGTTCCAGAGCCTCCTTTCCTTGATGGCAAAAAAGTATTCTTCTAATTTCCCACTTAAATGTATTCTTGCAGCAAGACTAGGTGTTGTGCCAAAATTGTCAATGCTATTTAAATAATCCTGTTTCTTCTCCAGCATTTACGTCGCTCTTTCATTTCCTCCCCTCCTTTCTGCCACCTCCAGCTAAATTATGGAGATCAATAAAGTCCACTTGCTAACAGTTCACTAGAAGAAACCAAGATCTTTTTATTTCTCTCAGAGAAGATCCTCTCTATTCCCTCCATTGTGCAATCAACCCTTCCCTGTATCTGCTCCTCTGCAATTAACTCTTCCTTGAGCATTCACAGCCAGAGCAGAGCACAACACTCCAGGAGAGCACTTGTTGATGAGATTATATCCAATGGAAACATCTTGTCTTCTTCATCATGGGAACATACTTGCTTATTTCTCGGCTGTACCGCAGTTGTTGCTCATGCTGGTCCCATGATTGCTGCTAATTACATCCAGCTCTTAATAACTCAGCTCTTTTTTTCTGGTCAGGTCTTTCTTAGTGATGAATTCCTACACCACTGCAGAAGATGCTTTTCTCTTACTTCCTAACTACACGGTCCTGCGCTTTGTATTGTTGCCCTTTTTTTTCATTTCTATTACTGCACTGTTGAAGACTATCCTCTTCTTCCTGTTTGACATATAAAGGTCTCGTTGAAGTTAGTGCTTTCCAGCTTGCCTTTTCATAGCCTCCAGCCGCTCCAGTGGCCACTCTTGGTGATCCTGCAGACCACAGGCCTCCACATGTTGCACATGGAGGCTACTGCAGACTTGGAGGTGAGAGAAATGAACAGATCTCTCTCTAGCACTTCCCTACTTAGCACTTTCGCATTTCTAATTTAACTTCTATCATCTGTTCTCTCCTCTGTTAAGCAAGAAAGGTGATCGCATTGACACAGGCCATCTGTGTACTTCAAGGTGTGAGAATAAAAAATGTTCTTCTGCCATCATAGAAAACAGTCCAAGGGAGTGGTACTTTAGGTATCAGTGTCAAATTTGTCTTTGGACAAGAATGCATTTGGAGTTTCTGTTACTTCACAGAAGTTCCCTTCAGCTTCCCCTTAATACTGTGCAACTACATTTTTAAAAAGGCTTTGGGATAATAGGTCTGTTTATCTTAATCCTAATAACAAATATAACAAAAATGTTTTTTCAGCTTACAATATCTCCCCTCTTAAATTACTGAAAGCCCCTTGCTGACATCACCTCTGAGGAATTCCTGATGCTGGTTAGTTAGATTCACATCGTTCACTATTTAAAGTAGGAGAATTTAGCTAGAATTACACCCATGTAATGCCCCAAAAACTTGTAGAATAATTATTTGCAAGCTCAGTACCATGTAATTCCAAGAACTGTCATTTGCTCAATCTGTATTTATTTACATTCTGATTTATCTCTTTATACTTGCTTGAAGACTTTAGTTTTGTAAAGATCAACAAATAAAAAATACAATAATTGTTAACAATGTTTTACTTAAATGATCTGGAGAGTTTATTCTGAGAGAGGTGAAGATGGTTGGGCAAGAGGACTGTAGACCTAGAATGACATCTGAAATGGCATAAAATGAGAAGGGTCCAAAAGATGGGATGAACATCACCAGAAATTAAATGGAAAACAAGAACCAAACAGGCTATAAAGAATATGAGACAGCAAGAAAAGGAAGAAACTGGAGAGAGCAGGGCAGCTTCTGTAGATCTCCTTCGGACACCTCACTTCAGTGCTTTCTGCAGCCCAAGGACTCTCACCCTCTGCAGCAGAGGTCTAGGCCAGCAGCAATGAAACACCAGCACCACTGGCACCGAGAGAGATTTGGGTGGGCACCTGTAATAATGTCTACAGCACTTCTTATTATAAAAGGATTTATTTCATAACACACCCATACAAAGCTTCCCTACATGCAAACTTTTTGAGGAGAAGGAATGAGGACCCTGGTGGAATGGCATAACCCAGAGGTGATTTCTGTGTGTCAGTTAGTGCTGAGCCCCACTTGTGTCCCACTTCAGAAACAAGCTGATCGACTCTCTCGATACAATTTATATTATTACTTAAGTTCTGGAAAAGTAAATTGATTAATGCAGTTAAAAGTGCCTAAAAAAAGGAGGTTAAAAATTCTGAAGTGTTATATACATACACCATGACCCTTAAGTTGCTTGGCTTCATAATGGTGAAGCCTAGAGGTGAAAAAGTAAAACCGAGTGTTGGTGGATGTTTTCAAAAATGACAGATACTCAAGCACATAGTGATTGAATGAAAGAGCAAAGTATTATTAAAAATAAAAGATTTCATAGAATGTTTATTGATAAATTCCATTTTGAAAGGCATCACAAAAAATGGTTTTCAAAGCGGAAGAAAGAAGAATTCTTATTATTTGAGCAGCACGCTTAGGAAATAACATGTTTGACTGAAGTAATGTAACATTACAGTATCTTGAGAAGAAGGATGAGTTTATTTTTTCAATTAACTACTAATTCTCCCCAAAGCTCCTAATCCACTTTAACGGCATGCACATCAACAGGGACTAAACCCAACTTTACTATTTAATAAATTATTAAGTAGCGTGTTCAATTGTTCAATGCGGGAAGCTCCTATCTGACAAGGACTGCATAAAAGAAACTACAGGGTCTTCTGCTATGTCATTCTTGAAGATTCAGGTTAAAAAGTATTGAATGCATCAAAATATGCAGTGGGATCCAGCTAAAAAAGAATGAGCCCACTCAGATATGATATTACAAATCTACTGAAAGACAATTTAGGCAAAGAGAAATACTTTTCACTTTGTTTAGATGGAAGAGTTCTGAGACTACATTGACAATTACAGTAAAATACCCGTATCATATTTTATTAAAAGAGTTACTAAGCTCCACGAACAACAAAACCAAAGATGTTTGTGAAATTAATGCCTGAATTTTATTTTGTTACATCAAACAACAGGTATTTCCTAATAAATGGTGAACCAAATCTGAGATACTTGTGGACTCTTACCCTTATGAAAAAATAACTGAGCATTCGTGTGGCATTTCACTGCCACACACGAAGCAATTCAGATAAAACAAAACACTTAAGACCAAAAATTATAAAAATAAACAAATAAGTGAAAATTGTAAAGAAAATATAAAGGGAACTGTTTTGCAAGTACTGAAAATCACTAGTTCAAGATACTTCTGGAACAAGGAGTTCCTGATATTCAGTGACGCTGATGAATAAAAGTATGGGACAGCTTAGTCATATGCAAGTGTTTCAGTACTTTATTCAGACTTTGGAAGAAGTAACATTGCGGCTAGCCTCCACTGGGCATAATTATCCATAACTGTGTCATCAACAGTAGCCCACGGGCTTCGTGTGTTTTGCTAATTTTAATCTTGATCTCGAAACAGTACACTATCTATTTCAAGATCATGAAAAAGAAAAAAGCAAAGTATGCTCGAGCTTCAGGAGAAACTATTTTCAAGAATTATACTTGAAAATTGAAATGTTTCCGATTACTGAAGCTACTTTGATAAGAAGAGAGCATTTTCACAACAGTGACAGTAATTATGGAACATGGAGGTATTAAGTAACTATTTCAATTTAATTATTTCATGAGAAGTTTATTCAGTCTTTTTTCATTTGAAAAATCACCCCCCAAAAAACTAGAAAAAAATATTAGAATGATCCAGTTCATCATGAATCCTGATAAAGCTAAATTTAAAGTATTATAAGTGCAGAATTTTGTCCATTTGGCTAGAAATCATGTACAGATGGAGAAGATTAATTATTAGCTGAATTCAGTTTGTAAAATTGATGGATAGCTCTGGATGGACTCTTCACTCTTCAATACAAAATACCAAGTGTCAACATCAAAAATTGAATCCTAAGATTCTAGAAATTCTTGCACATTAAATTTTTACCACTGACAATGTGAAATTTTTGGAATCAATGTATTTCTCTAAAAAGTGGTTCTCATTTAAGAATTACATGAAATGCAATACAAGTAAATGTCTTACACAGTACATGAGCATGACATGTGGAACTCTCAAAGCAGCCACGTTCAGGTCCAGGATTATGATGCTTCCCGCAGATCTGCAACAGCAGACACCACATTAAGTCCCTGTATTGCCAGCTACTCACACGAGCACCTCTACCCTTAGGCAAGCTGAGTTTTTACTAAGTTGGTCTTCAGACCCCCAAAAAGGTTGCCACCATTGGGTAAGGCTTTCCATGTAGTAAATGGGAGGGATTATAGGCAGTTAAGTGAGGTGTTTCATTTTCCCATTGAGTTTGCAAGAATCCTGGGCACCGCTCTGCATAACTTGGCTTTTCCAAACACCAAACAAGAAGAGAGCAGCAGTCAGTCACACAAAAGGCCAGGCACACTGGCAGATGTCTGCGTAAGTGCCTCACTCAGGCCTTCTCCACGGCTGCCACCTTCCACTCACCACTTAGACTCCAACACCCTCGTTCGGGGACAGACACTCACAGGGAGAGAGAGCAGAGGAGAGCAATGAAGGGAGTGAGTGAAGGAAAAGAAGATGGTAAATCAAGGGGGGAGGAGGGTTTGAACAAACAGACAAAGAAATTAGAGCACTACTGAAGACTGACATGTAAGCCGCCGACCTTGAATTCACAGATCCCATGTTGCAGGCAAATGCCTTTACAATCAGACCAGAGAAAAATGCATGATGGAGACAATCTCCAGCCCTCCTGAGTAGTGGGATCATCCTGTAAGGTGTGGAAGCCTTAACCAACATGAAGGCCCTTCTCTGCAGGAAAGACTCCGTTGGTTCCTGTTTGAGCCCTCTCTCAAAGCTAGCGGTAACTCTGCATGGGAAAAGTGCCAGCAAGAACTGTAATCTGGGCCCCTACCACCTGATTCTCTGAAATCGAGGTGCCTAAAGTTGGGACCTAAATTATGACTGAAAGACAGGATATTTCAGGATTCAGAGTGCGTGGTCAGCCTTAATTCAAATCATTTTGCATCTAGTTTGCAATATGCAAATACCCCATTTTTTGACTAAATACAAGTTCTTGCTTTTGCATCTTAAACCTTCCTCTACTTTGTGTACCTATCTTATTCCTCAGAAGATACAAACTTACTCTGGTCTATCAAACACCTCTATGAAACCTCAAGGAAAATTTGAATTTGAATCTCCAGTGTAGGCACAATCAGACCAGGTGGGGATTCAGCACATCATAAATAGTGCTGGAGAACAACTTCTTCATGAAAAGGTTACTCTCTCATTCTAGACTTCCTCTGGACTAAAACTGATGCAACAGAGTGGATTGCTTGACCTTCACAATTTAATATAAACACAAAAAATACTCCTTCTGGTGCATATGAAGCTATTTCATTACTACTGAAGAATAGCATTATGTTTTACCAAACTAATTTTCAGTGGTTTTAAACCACACGATTTCTTCAAACTAGATACTATAGCCTACAAAGCAAAACTTAATTATTTCAAAATAGCCCATAGCAACCTTAAAAGCAATTTAATTTTTCAATAAGCTTCACAGATATCATTTTAATTGTAACTTAATGAGCTTAAAATAAGCATAGTGTGGATATAATCAACCCTCCTCAGAGTCCCTTAGAGTCACTGTCCAGAGAAAATTTAATCTCAGCAGCCATAGCTAAGCAATACAAACTCTCTCATATTGAGTGGCAAAATATACATAGTGATTCACAGTAGTTTATAATTAGAGAGATTAGCATTTTATAGCCATGGATACCACAGAGTGCATTTCTCTCTAAAAGAAAGATTTCCCTCCCCATGAAAGGGACCAGAAAACCAGAGTGAAGCCTACAGCCATCGAGCACTCGGTGGGAAACCCCTACCACTGGAAGGGTCAATCACTCCAGCAACAGCAAGCGTTTCCAAGCAGCCCCATCTATTGGCTTTCATTCCATGGAACCCCCTGTAAGGTACCAGGAAATACTGGCAGAAGATAACTTTCCTTTTTTTATTCATAGGTGACAAAGTCAGTTACAGGGAACTGCTCAGCATTACATTTTAATCTACAGTTCCTTGGGTTTCATGGTATTAATTTCTTTCAATGATCTGAATTTTCAAGTTGCTGTACTTTCTGGAAAGGCACTCTCAAAACTTAAACAAACTCTTAAACAACTCAACAACAAGCTATTGCTCTTATACCTGGTTATGAATCACTCTACAGTCCCACTCCAGATTTAAAAAAAAAAAAAAAAATCCTACCTTTGCTAAACAAAGGGGATGAAGCAGATGGTAGACTATATGAGGGAAATACAAAAATAGCAAGATGCAGAAGTGCTCACGCTGAGATCGAGGAGGAAACGTATGTCTCCAAATTCAAGAACCAAGTCAGACAGCTCTAGTCTATCACTGCCAAAACTCCCTAGTTGGATGGGTGGGATCCCAAGTTCTCTTGGCACCCTGTGTTTTGGTGCATGCTGACAGTAGCACAGTCCAAGAGCTCAGCATCTTCCTAAAACCCCTACCAGGCCAGACATGAGGCCCCTCATGCTGTCATTTCTACTTCAGTTTAAACCCCAGTAGACAGAATTGCAACTCTGCAGAGTTGCAGATATGCAGCTTTGACTCAGGCATGTCAGAGCCTGAAAGTGAGTAACTCCTGCCCCAGGTTTTAACAAGACCCTCAAAATAGGCAAAGTTTTTCATGTAGATGTAAAAAGAGTAAAGCATATGGCCTGATGCAAAGCTAGAGAAGGTCCATCAGAAAGCCCCATAAAGCCCATGGAAAGCCACTTGCTGATTTCAGTGATTTGGATCAGACTTTTATTGCATTACTTACAGCTCTGGAATCCACAGGTGTAAAGAAGCCCTGCACACAAATCCTTTAAAAAGGAAATAGAAAGGGAACACCCTGTGATTTCTCATTCCAATTACAAATTTTGAAGCTAAGGCAAATAGTCAAAATAAATATGTGTTTTCACAGCTGCTCATAACAGCTTAAAATACATAAAGCTTGAGTTATAACTGATTTTTCTACTCTAGAACTGCATCATAACTTCCGCCCCCATATGCGTTTGCTCAGAGGGCCTGCTAAAATATTTTGCCAAGAATGGGAGTGCATTGCCATCTGCTAAGAGCCGAATAAGACTGGAGCAAGCTTTACCCACTTTTTAAAAAAAATCTTGTCCTCATATTGCCATCAGTTTCTCCTCATCCTCTGTCTTGACGTGACCCATTTTCCATTTCTGAATGAATCCTGAGGTCATGAATAACAGGAAGAGTAATAACTTAGGGAAGAATCACTGAAGTCAGAGAGGAAGAACACTAGGTGGGCAACGAAGCCTGCCTCCTTATAACTACATGACTGCATTTACATTGTCTTATTTACAGTTTCAGTACATTTTCTAATCCGCCAGTTGTCAATGCTGCAGGTCTGTGTAGTTCCTCCTTCCTTTTGGACGTGATTCTGTAACGTAACAATTCTCATTCCCCCAGAGCATTTCTTCGTATCATGTGAGCATTTAGGATAACTCTTGTTATATGTATCTCAGTTATTGCTTACTTCAGAGAAGTTTTGACTATTCTGTGTCATACACCTGACTCTCGGAGAAAGGAAAGCTGTAGCCATTCCTTCTTTGTCAAAGTTAATAAGACACTGTGGCTCTGCAGTTACTTCTCCAGCATTTCTATACAAGGTTCCAGCGTGGAGCTACACCAATAATGGTGTGTTTCTTTTTCATAGTGGGAATGTCCTAACCCATCATGAACAGCATCTCAACTGTTCTGAGTACTTCTGGTTTAACAGTTCTTCTGGTTAGTGAGAAAATGTAATAGGAGTTCTGCTGCATAAAGAGAAGGCTCCAGCAATCTACACAGCCCAAGGTCACAATCAGATTCCTACAGGGAAGGAGATATTCCTGTACTTGTCAGCTAAATAAACGAAACAGGAAAGGTCTCCGTTGTGTTTTGGTGAAGAAGAGTTGGAGAAGCAAGTGGGAACAAAGCCAGACTCCTAGGTATACAGCTGAGATAATGCATCTCCAAAACACTCATGCAAGCAGCAAAGACGTATCTCCTTGAGGCTGAGATTAAATACAGCACTTTCTGCATCTTTCATAGGCATGTAATTCTGAAGAATTTAATCAAAGGCAATATATCTTATAAGCAAATACTGCATTAGTGCAATTATGTATGACAATTATTTTTCCTACAAATTGATATTATATTAAATTTTAATAAAGCCATATGACAGGTGTCCTCTACTTACCTCTCACTTAAACCCATCCTCTCTATAGTGTGGAGGCAGAAAATTTTCCTAAATTAGTGTAAAAATTTCTTTTGATTTCCTTCACTGTAGTTCAAACATCAAAGCCCACTGTCACTCATCTGAGATGCTCTGGGAAACCAGTCTGCTCAAAAGCAGTCTGCTTTCACTGTTTGCAAAAGACGTAGAATTTTTTCTGTTGTGCCTAATGGTAAATTTTGCTGGTGACGAATTAGGGTCTGAGAAGTTTCATAAGTTTGATTTCTGAATTCCATTTATATCCACACAGCCTATATTATATTCTCACATTTTCCTCATTTAAATTATTTCATTTGTGATCCAGAATAGATGGAATAGTGCCAGAGGTCTGAAAGGCAAGATAGGGATATCTTAAATTTAATATACTCTATCCAACTGCTGGGCCTGCAGTAAAAGCTTTTAAGCAAGGAACAGGTGCCTCAGCCTTTCAAACTAGATTAGTCAGTTCAGTATCATGTTTGTGGATGGGCCACGCAAAGGGAAAGCCTGAAATGCCAGCATTGCCTGAAGAATAGGAAGACATTTCGCTATGTGCATTATGTGATGTATCGAGATATGTTCATGTTGTCTTCAGTAACATTATTCTTTCCAGTACTCCTCTAGCTGAAAGCAAGAATTACAAGCCTAAAATTTCAAACACTCCTGATAATTTTGTATCCCATATTTTGGAAGTCATCTGGATGACCTTAGTGAAAAACAAGACACTCAAAAGCTAAAAAGCATTTTTTTCCTAAAATTGTGTGTCTAGAACAATAGAATTGATTGGACTCTGATTGATACAAGTAAGTATTTGGATCATACTTTCTTTGCCAAACAGTGCATGGTCCCCTCACTTGGCTTCAGAGGTGGGGGGCCAAGTAAGCATTTAGGTACAAAGTCTTAGAGATGTAAGTCTTGTACAGTAGCCTTGAACGCATGTCAGACCTTTGTTATGCTCTGAATGGGGATAAAAAAGGGCATTAGGCTCAAATTTTATATATCATTATTTCTTTATTAGAGACTGAGCTAGGACCACATCCTGGGGTTGCTAGACCAACCGATGTGGGATTCTTGGCTCTAGAGATCACAGAAATGCTTTCGAAAATTCAAGGTTTGTAACTCTTCTTTTCCTTTAAAAAGATCACTGATTAACTCTAATTTTAGTGTTATTCTTAGCTTGATCTGTTGTAAATGAGAAAAGAATCAAATACAGACATTTCCACAAATACTAGTTCTTGTGACAATAGCTGCAAAATTTTTTCAGAGTTCAGGTAAGTAGGGAGAAGAAGCCAAATAACTGAAACTGAAACATGGTAAGGAATAAAAACATCATAAATTTTCAAACACAGTAAGAGCAAGAAGTATATCAGAGTCCCTGTAGAGACAATAGATGATATAGCTACAACAGAAAGATTCGGAAAAAATGAAGCCAAACTAAGTGTATTTTGTAACTGCATTTGCCATGGGGGAAAAAAAAAACCAAAACCCTACACTTTTTAATGGTAAGCCCATGGAAGATCTGTCTCAACTCAAGGTGTCAATAGTTACGGAGTGAAAAAAAGAAAGAGCAGTAACAACTGGATGGAACAAGATGGTAGGAACTCATCATTCCTACAGGTACTCTCAAGAATAAAAAAGCCAAATCACTAAACCCCTTAAAACTGCCTCACGACTAGAAAAGTGGCAAGAGTTTTTACAAAGGTTTTTAAAAGAGATTTAAGGAACTATAAGCAAATAACCTCAACATCTACACTGGGGAAACTGATAGCAACTCTTCCAAGAAATAGAATTAGCAGGTACAAAGGAGGAAGATCAACATAGCCTTCATAGAAGTCAAGTATTACAAATCTGCTGGAATTGTCTGAGTATACTTTTAACAAACATACGGACAAAGAAAATGCATTTAATATAATCTACTTTCATTTCCAAAACACATCTGGCAGGGCTTACTGTGAGAGGCTTTTAAAGAAGCAAACTAAAATGGACAAAAGCAAAGGTCCTCACATGGCTACATGACTAGAAAATCAAGGGTAGGAATGCTTACTCAGTTTTCATGTTGTGGGAGGTCACTATGAATCTCTGCTTGGGGCCACACTGTTCACCATATTTACAAGCAGGTAGATAATATGCATAAGGGTTGTCAATATTTGTTACCAATACCAAGCTGTGCAAGGTAATAGAGATGCTGGCTGACTGCAGAAATGCAGAAGAGTCTTACCACTAAGTGACTGAGAGAGAAAATGGCAGATCAAGTTTGGTGCAGGTAAATCTAAACTGATACAGAGGAGGAAAATCGCAATTGTGTGTTTATGCAGGTAGGCTCTGAGCTGGCAATTGTCATTCAGGAATGAGACCACGGAGCAATTCCATGAAATGCCTCGATAACCTTGTATGAAGTCCAAACCATTATTTTAAAAGTACTGGAAAACAAAAAAAAAAGAAAGTAGCACAGATCACAGTACAGGCAACTACAGCTTCAATACTGCAGGACGTTCTTTCTCCTCCATACCAAAATGGTAGGAAAAAGCACCACTCAATGCTGCTCTTTTCTTACATTCTTACGTAAGCCTCTGCTGTTGACCCCTCTTAGGGTTAGCAGGGGTTCATGGGCCTACTATGGTCTAATGAATATTATTTTTATTCTTTCATATCTTACAGTTTATCCATCTAGGAAAATTTGTTCTTTGTACTACTGTAACATAATACTGCAAATCCAATAAGCTGTGTAATAGGAACACTGCCAGTCCCAGTGACTGGTGAGATAGTGATTTCAGACTCACGAGTCCTTTTAACCTAGCAGAGCTTTTGGTGTATGTACAAGCTTGAACTAACAAAATAGTAGAATTTAGAAAGGAAGAAGCACGACACTATTTGTCTTTACGCCAGTTCACATTTGCTCCTGACAGTACAGTTTCTCACTGCTTTTCTCTACTCTCTAACTCCTAACAGACATTTTTCTATGCTTAATATATCTCATGTCATTTCCCAGAGGTTGTGTCACTGTAATTTCCAATCCCTGTGCGTGGTAAAGGCATCTGTGAAAATTATAAACACCCACCCTGAAATTGCAATCTTCAGGTAGGCAAAATTCCTGTTTGAATAAATAGGAATGGCCCTTCTTGAAAAAAAGCCGGAGGTCTGTAGATGCAAGTGGAGGAAGAATTCGAATTGCTTTAGAAAAAAATGAAGCGAGAGCAAGTGTTTTTCAGCACACTATGTACCAGAGCTGCAATCTGATCATTATATCCACTCAGTCCCCTTGGAACACAGTATATTCTATTATTTTACCAATAATCAGGTGGTCTCATTCTGAACAGTGTGATTTCTCCTAAATACAGTTAGAATGTTTCATAATGAACTGTATGGTTTTCTGTTGTTTCCCTCTAATTCAAAGCAGTTATCTTAAATTGACACTTTGGGATGTCACAAGTAAAACTTAAGCAAAAGATGCAAGAATAGGGGGTGACTAAATACATCTCCCCTTTACCACCAAATAAACACACAAAGATCTGATTCATATAGATTCATTGTACAGGCTTGCCAGGGCCCTAACAAGACAAGAAGATGCTCTCAGTACCGTATTGTGACGTTTCGGAGAAGCGTAAGGACAGAGAGGACCACAAGAGCACCACAGAGGTGCTGCAGAGGCCAGTGCTTTTGGGTGAAGTTAACAGCCTTTGACTCTCTCTAGGGAGAAGGGAGTCTGCTGGTAGGGTTAAGAGAGCCTCGCTGCTTGTATTTTCCTAAATACTTCAGGAAAGTCTTCATGCAAGACGTGCTGAAGAACCAGTGGGTGCTACAAACTTATTAGAAGACATCAGTGAGAAATGCTGTTGTTTGAAAGTTGCACTGGAGGGGGGACTGGTTTATGTCCTGACAGTCATGCTAGGGAGAATTTAAATACATTTAATGACAGAAAGAAAGTGCAGGTGCCAGCGGTAAGTATATAAAAAATTTAAATGGCCAGCTGGTTTTCTTGATTTCATGATCTTCTCTTTCAGTTTTTAGACCTATCTGTGAGTTCCCTTGCAAAGGCTGCTTCTTGGAGGAAAGTCTGCCACCCTCCATCTCAGACCCTCCAGGATCCTCGGATAGATTTCATAAAGCACAGATATGACCAAAAAGCTGCTTGCTGAAATCTTCACAGGAAAGTGTCTACCCCGGCAACTCAGCCACCTGAGACAGAAAAAAGAAGGCCAGCACCCTATAAACTCAAAACTTCAACATGAAACAGCATCCCCAAATCTTCCCCAAGGAGTCTGGGCCTGTTCCCAGCTGCCACCATTGCCCAAGCACTAACTGCAAGATGCAAGTCCCAAACCCCTCTCAGGACTGCACCTATGGGTAGCTGGCTTTGGAGTTACAGTCTTTGGTTTGGAGGGACTTAGTACTTTTTTTCTCAAGTATACATCTGACTAGGTGCCCCAAAAAACCTTATTAGTTCCCTTCCTCTCAAGAACACCATGGCAGAAGTAACGTGAGTTCCCATCTCTTTAAGGTGTTGATCTGAAGAACGCCCAGGCCAGCCTTTTTCTTTCCCTTCAGCACAGAAACCCAAGTGTGAACGTAAATGGACCCAGGACAGTGCATTCAGGGTTCAGTATTTTTACTGACTCTGGCAGTCCTGACTCCTGTGCTGTCCATCCCCAAAGATGACTCATGGCAAGCTAGGGCACGCCATACCAGACTCCTGCTGAGTACTTACACACCACAATAGGTGGTGCCAGGCCAAGACTGGGACCTCACACTGGGCTGGGTAGGTGACACGGGGCATCCGGAAATGTAGCTCAGGTAGCAGAAGAGGCAGAGCTGGAGCAATAGGGAAGCATGAGAACACTTTGTGTCCAGAGGGAAACTGCTCCTCTGGCTCCTCTTCCTGGCATGCTACGTGCGTGTTTGTACATGTACATGGAGGAAGGCTGGTGCCGATGCCTCTTTGCAATGCAGTAGTTGGTTGGGACAACTTTTGCTGTCTGATGAGAAAGGGGCAAAAGACCTAAGCACACATATTGGTTGCAATTATATACAGTAGAAGCTGCAAGACCAAACTACTTCATCTAAATGTGCACTGTACTGGCAAAGGCTATCCAAACATTCTGGGACCTCAGATATTCCACTGTGGTATCAGAGCAAGGGGATGTGCCGTACATAGACACTGGCTGAAGGTTGTGCACATGGGCTGAAGGGCAAGCCTGGGTGGTTTGGATCTGGCATTCAAATTACAGCTCATGATGTTGTCAAGTACACTGCCAGAGCAAGGCACTGTGGATGCTCAGGGAATGGGACCATGGGGGCACATAACCGACATGGTTAGTAGAAAACAGGCTTCCTGCTCATCATTTTAGTCTTTTTACTTTTTGACAGTTTTATTTCCAAAAAATACCAGATTTTCAGCAATCTTACTTCTCTCTCTCAAACATGAAGCTGAAGTAATAGGTGTTACTTGGAGAAATTCAGAGCAGATTCCACACCATCTGAGATCCCTTGTGCACTTCTTTGTTCTTTACTTCGGACCTTTTTCCTCATTACAGATTGCATTTCAGTCTTTAGAGGGTTGACAGGTAATACATATTTTTAATATGTGTCCATGGCAACATTTATTTCATTTGAACATACTGTATATGCCACACTGGCAACAAATTGACAGTATCTAAACTAATTCCAAAAATAATAATTACACCTTTGCACATTGTCAACAAAGAGATCACTATCAACATCCCTAGCCTCAGATAATTACTCAGTCCACTCCTGAACTTAATTTCGGTCTAAAACTAACCTCTTCTAGGAAACAGCTGAGTGACTGTAAAGCCTTGTATCACTAAAGAGTCACCAAAATAAGTCTGCAGTGAAGTAAGAAATGAAGTGACTATGAGACCAGAGAACTCTCTACCAAGGATCTCAGATCCACATTTCAAAAACAGCATCAAATGTCTTTTAACAAAAGCAGTGTGGCCGAGTTCAGCCTTCTCACACATTTATAAAGTTGGAATAAATGGCCTCTTCAGTGCTTTACAGATTAATATTTACTTTCTTGGGCTATGTCTATGATACCAGTGGGATTTACAATGCCTCTAGTGATGGCCTCATTCTCATCTAAATGAAGGATAATTGCATATGATGATCGTAGAATGTGTTTCCTTCATTTGCTGCCTTATTTTCTGGATCCTTCTCAAACCTTGCATGGCCCAATGCTCCCCTCCGGGTTAACTCTGCCAGGGGAGGATTCTGTTGTACACAGTATATACAGTACTAATATACTGCTAACGCTTCTAAATCCTGCCTAAATACATGCTGTCTCCCGCATTCCTGTAGGGAGCATGTTTTACCTTTTTCCTAGTAAGCATGCCAGCACTGTTCCCAGCAGCAGATTGGCCTCCTTGCCAGGTGAACACAGAGTCAATATTCTGCTTCTTGTTGGGAGGATTCAGTACAAATTAGCAGATCATTGGCAGAACACTTCAATGGAAATTAATTACTTCATGTCCTGCTGTAAGTGGACTTTTTTGCCAGTGACTTCTAAGACTGGACAGAACTCTAGAAAACACTCTGTAAGGCATAACTCTTCATCCTGACAGGAAACTGGATACCCTGATAAGTATATCCTTTCTGTGTTAGACTTCAGCACCTGTGGCCTCTCAGACATCACGCCAGGTAGAAAGGTGTTTAGCATCATCTTGAAAGCATATTAATCTTTGCCTGGACATCAATGAGGTTGCAGAGGTCTGATGTATAATTCCAGCCCATGCCTCCAAGATAAATGTGTGTGAAGCAGTTCAGTCATCAAGAAGAGATGATCCAAGATACGGACTAATTCTGTCTGCCTCACACCCATCATAACAGCCCCATTCCCTACGCTTTATTAATGAGCGCACCTTCGCAAAACCCGTTATCAATGTTCTTATTCTGCAAAGGTCACAGACTGCATTAGCATGTGCAATACAGCAGTTTTTCTAGAGGTTGTGCAAGTCAGTGACTTGCCAGACAAGCTACCATATAAAGAACCTATCATCTTTCTCACATTCACTCCTGCCCAGGCTCAGAGCAGAATCTATCAGAAGTCAAGAATTTCATGAGCATCAAGAAATCAGTATTATCCACATTGCTCACATCTCTTCTGTGACACTTGTTTTCTACAAAACATCTACCTACGGAGATCTGAAAAGCAGCACAGTTGAAAGTACGTCGCTGCCAGCATGTCTCAACAAGTTTCTGTATGTTTGTTTTCCAATGTGATTTTGTGCCTGCCACTAAATTCTCAAATAAATGTCAGTGGTGTTCCCAAAGCACCAGAAATGCTGCTCACAAGACAAATGGGGAACGAAAACACAACAGCTTTTTTTATAGTTACCAGTCTTTACAGAACTCTGAGGTCAAGGGATGATGACATTCGGATCTTGATAATGAACATGACATTTTCACAGTTACATTATCTTCTCTAAATGTCAGAACAGAGTATTCCAGTCACAATACATCAGTGCACTCAGAGGGGAACCAGTCTTCCATTCCCTCACACCAGTTTTATACCATTTTGACTTCACTTACATTAATAGAACTGTAAAATAAAAAATAAATTAAAAAAAATTAAAAAGAGGAATACAGCAGAGGGATGGAGCCACTAATGACTTCTGAATTTCTGTGGGGAACATTTCCTTAAATAAGGTATCTTGGACACTGTAACAGTTGTAAAGATTACTGTATTTTAGGAAGAAATCAACTCAGCCATTCTCTAATATTTCAGACAGTACGATGTCTGGGGCTTTTCTCAGATGTAAACCAATACTGACACTTTCCCTGGTGTTCGGTACCTCTGTAAATGACCCTGAAAATTTGAACTAGACTTGCAGAAGGCCATTTACAAACTGGTAAGCAGAAAATGAAAAGAGCAAACCGAAAAGAAAGAATAAACACCCAAAATATCGATGCATACCCTTCAGCACAATCAATTCAGAAACTTTAGCCTTTTGTCGTGGATGGAGCGATGCACTTCACTCATGGAGAGAAGCAGCAATGCATTTATTGATATAAAACAGGGATTTAACAAAGTTTGATGGTAAACGCGACAGTGTTTTAACAAGATTCAAGATGGCAAGGCATGACTGGTTATTTATTGCATAGAGGACAGGGTCAGACAGAACTGTCAGGCAGACCCTCCCGTTGAGTCAAGGTTTCAGAAAGGATCCCCTTGCTTTCTAAGCTCCTCTTCAGAGAGGAGTCTAGGTGCGGCTGGATACAGCTCTAGTCCCAGACTTGGTCAACAGTTTATGTCTAAAGGATTAGATGTGTGCAATCAATCCTTTATATCACTTAGCTAAGATTTCAAAGTTCAACATGCTGTTAGTCACTTATCAAAAATCTGTTGCTGCAAGGAATCTCTGAACCTCAAGGAGTAGTAACCTTGAGCAGCGCCCCGACTCACGGGGAGATCCTGGTGTGAAGCCTGCTGCTGTTCAGGAGAGCTCAAAGGGTTCTTGGGCTGTTCACTGTTTATGTGGGTAAGATGATTGACCTATAGTCATATATGCATATTGACCCCAGAACCAGCATTGCTCAAGTTAGCCCTTGGCTATTGTGTTGTCATCTGTCTCCCCAAAACCACATTGAGTCCCAGATGCCGCCATCATGACTACATGCACCCATTATGACCACCACAGGTGGTTATCACTTGGGCAGGGTTATGGGAGATAAAGATCAGGTGGTGTCTGGAGAGGGGGAAGCACACTGTCACACCTTTTTGCTCAGAATACTTGGTTGAAAATACCAGACAAATACGGGCACGTGGACAGTTAGCAGAGTGATACTGCTAAGACCATCTGTCATATCACTTTCTGGTACACATGCAAAACCTCTTAGTGAAGCTAACACAATTTCTGGCTCCTTATCTCTATTTCTTTGTCTTCAACACATCACATTATTAGATTCAGAACCTGTATTACAATAAGAAAGAATAATAAGAGAGCACTTAAATTTTACATCTCTGCTTGATTCCCCCAATACTCTCATAACGGTATTCATACTCCCATAATGATATTTTTCCTTTAAGTACCTTTTCAAAGGTATAATTAAATAAATACATACATACATAAATATATTAATACATACATAGCTTTGACAAACTCATGCGTCTGCAAATCTGAGTGAAAAAATAAATTTGTGTAATTTGGCAGATGAGAAACTAAACTTTAGAAAGCAGAGAAAATGACAAGGGTTTGACAGGGTAACCAACTGAATATGAGCTGAGACTGACTTAATTTTAGCTGAGAGCAATTGAATTTTAGCTGAGAGCAAAAATGCAACCTGACAATGTGTTAACAGACACCATGCAGTGGACGTGGTGAAGAGGTAACCACTCCGTACATAGTATTTTGTCCGGTCCTCATATCACACAGACAAAGGTTCAGAAAGCTGTTCAAACAACAGCAGCACGTCCAGATACAGCTTTGTTATCGAAGAATTAAAAGCATGGTCTACGCAGTTTCTCTAATAGAAGGCGAACACAGAGCTTGATTAGTCTCTAGAGATCTACACAGCAGAGAAATTTCTGAAAGTAGATGGATTTTTAAGCTAGCAGAGGAAAGACATTATGAGACTGAATATGTAGACATGGAAGCTGGAGCCTTTGACCTAAAAACAGGTGGAATCAGTTAACAAGGAATTTAACAACTTTCTTATAGATGTGATGAGTTTTCTTTAATTTACAGTCTTTAAAGCAAAACTAGATGCAGTTCTAAAGGCTATTAACTCTCATGGCAATTAACAGCTAGCACAGAAGACAGTGAAGAATAACAAGAGTGATTTTTTCATAAATAACTAGCTTCTTTAATTCAGCACGTTTAACTCATGGCCACCATAACTGGCAACAGAAGTTACAAGACACAAAAACTATTGCAAGAAATTTCAAAACCAAAGTATTGTGGTTAAATGTGTTGACCTAGAACATACTTGGGACAGTTTGACTTCCCGCTGACTCCTGTCCCAAAGCCAGTGGTTTTTCACCATTTAAAGAAAATCACACATTGCAAGTATATTTCCCACATGCAACTGCTCAAACGTGTTTTATCTGTTGATGTTAACCACGAGCAACAGACTATAAGTAATCACATTACGTACAGAGAACAAGTAAGAAGAAAGTGTCCACTTTCAGATGAGGCAATGGAGCAAATAAGAAGAGGAAGAAACTCCAACCAAGTTAACCCTGGTCTGATGCAAAACCTCACCTACCCAATGGCTCGACACAGCTCGAAAGGACACACAGGTATCAGAGTTCAGCCACACTGAGATCTCACCACCAGACAAGCAAGAACTGTGGGCAGTAACTTCTGCTTGCCTCCTTAAATAAAGTGCATTTCTCTTGTACAATGAGCCTGATCTGTTCAAATTGGTTCTGCTTGGAAGAAATGGTAGTTCTGATACATAATGCCTTATATTAGCATGATAGCAAGATGCAAGTATTACCTTTTCTTTATCCTGTATAATACCATAATCTTTGACTTTAAATTATTTTCTTTAAAAAGATTGTTACTGATATCCATGATTCAATATCCAGTGATGAACACAGAAATAAACATACAAACAACTGGTAAGTCCAATATTTATAAAAATGCTTTAATACATAATTTCCTAACATATTAGCCATTTAGATCTTAATGGTATTCTTTTGAAGCGTTTCGATCACAGGCAGGTATGTGTCCTCATACAGTTCTAGCAGCCTCTTCAGAAACCCCCTCTTCATCGCTTGTTAGTAAAAAGAAGAGACAGGAACATACAATGCCTTCCAAGCACAGTTTTTTAAACATTTTAAATGATTAAGAGAATAGCTCTGCATAAAGATTTTTTTTTTTTTTTCCTCATGCATTTTCTATTTCCCACACTGTTCTCTTCTCTCATCATTTTTAAGATATCCATTCCAGCACCCTGGGAGGAACCATCTCTCATACCAAACGGCAAAACTGCAGATCCAGTTTAGTGTTTGACCACTGCACATTTAACAGCTTTTGCTAACATGACTACATATCGTTGCTCAGCTTTGCGCAGTTGTGCATGCATTCAGTAAAACTCACTTGTTAGACTGTCTTCATTGTGCATGCTGATATTCAACCAGCTTACTACCAAATTTATCATTTTGATAAAAGATTTTGTTCTAAATTCTCAAGTGTATGGGGAACGCTTTCAAAATATTGCATAATAAGATTGCAAGAGCAGTGAGACCACAGACAGTAGCCCACTGAGAAGGCTACTATAAGATATCTAACTATGCACATGAATCCAATGCTCTTCACAGATCTGCTGGGGACAGCTATAGTTAAATTGCTGGAGGTAAATCCCCTGCTGACTTAAAGAGAGGCAATTCTAGATCAGTAGGACAAGAACCTGCTCCCAGTGGATTGTGTTCGCCACAGTCTTGATCTGACAATATTTTGTATATCTTTGTGCATTGCACACTTTTCTGAAGGGCAGTTATTAGTTCCTGAGTGGCTGGTAGCCTCTGGTAGACCCAATGTTTCAAGAACTTTTTCACCTTCATAAAGTAAAAAGTAGGCTACTCCGTTTGGAATTAATTTCTTTGTGCTTCTACAGTTACTACTTAATGTTGCCTGCCTGACATCACAAGGATTTACACTGAATCTTCTGTTTATTTTACTTTTCTTCCTGAACCTTCTCTCTCTCAGCCCTGTGTTCATTTTTTACCAATAATAAAACAGTTTCACGTGAGTTATGTACGATGACAAAAGATATCGTAAAGAGTAAAATATAGGAAATCTCTTAGTACAACAAGAAAAATTAATCCAAAACTTTTTGGCAATAACAGTGGTCTTCTCCTTACCCAGTCCATCCTTGCATGTTTGATATTGTCACAGTAAAAGGTAATTTTATTCTTCCTGTTTTTTAAATGAAAAATCCGTGTTAAAGATCAGATTAGATTTGATTTGATTTGATTTTGCTTTAAAAAAGTGGGTTAATTCTCAGTGATGGTCCCTTGTAACCTATTCTACCTTCCAGTTAGCCTAAAAAGTCTTCTCTTCACAGGGTCTTCTCCAGAATTCTCAGGGTAAGCAGTGCACCTTCCTGAACTCCAAGAGCACATCGAGTACCTCCTATGCGAGCCCTGTCAGCTCTGACAGCAGGTGCTAGCGTGTTGTTGGACCTGTGCGTGCTCTCCCCTTCTCTCCATCACAGCAGGCCAGCCTCCGTGCTCAGTTCAATCAGCAGAGCTCCCACGGGGAGGCTGCCGCAGTGGAGATGCTGAGAGATGCTTTCTGACCTTCTCCATATAGACACAGCAGGATAGTTACTCCAGCCCTCCTGTGTCCCTTGTGCTGGAAATAGCCATCTGCTTGAACTCCGTGACACATGAGAAAGCCGGGCTCCCTGCACACTCTTCATCTTCTCAATTTACAGCTCAGCAGACTCATGAAGGGGCAGAGGGAGCAGAAAGAGGAAAGGAGGTAGTGCTCTTAGTGCTCTGTGGCTCAGCAGGACATTGGGTTACCACCTCTGCCTGGTTTTGGCTGCTGTGCATGTACCTCACCCCCTTGTCAATGCAATGCAGGGAAGGATTTTCACAGGAAACATTCCTAATCCCAGTTCCTCTGATTTTGTATTTTATGCTAGTTAAACCTCTTTCTCCAAAGCTGCCTCTACGGACTTTTTAATGTCATGAGTGGACTGTATTAATGTTGAAGAGCAGTGTTTGGAACCCATGCTCAATCTTATTCTAGAGTAACTTTCTCACACAGACAGGCCCTTCTGCCTTTCTTTCCATTGGCCTCAAAGCCAGCAGAACTAGCAGATCTGGATGTAACAAGGAGGGAGGTGAAGCAGGTCAGGTATCACACCTGCAGCCCAACTTGTGGCACCATCAGCAGCCAGCTGACACAATCATGTCGGGACAGATAGGGAAACCTACGATTTTATGCAGAGTAAAATGGCCGGAACCCACAAGAGCTATGACTAAAGAACCGTGTCCGAGCTAAAGGCCAAATGAGTAGATTTAAATTCCACAGCCAGCCATGCACCTCCCACATAATGAATTGAACTTATTCAGAATCCAGCCTTTCTAGCATCATTTCTCTGTCTTGCTCTATTTCACACCTTTGTTTCTTGTTTTTCTAATTTTTTTCTAAAATCCAGGTAATTTCAAAATTACATGAAAAGAGCTGGAGTATTTCTTAATTCATTAAGTTAAAAAAAAAAACAACAACAAACAAACAAACAAACAAAAAACCCCAAAACAGTACCCAGAAAACATTTGTCCCAAAATGTTCTTTGAGAAACAAGGTAAGATTTGTGTATTTTAAGTAGTCTAACATTCTAATGTTCCGAACTAGTGAAGAGAAAAGCAAGAAATTAAGTTCATAATGGTAACTCATTTTAAAAAACAATATGGATTGCATCCAATAAAACTCAAGTTAATCCTCAACCAGGTTCTTTCACACAAAAGCAATCTACTTCAACTGCATCAGGACCAGTTACAAAGCTTTGTTATTTTTGGTAGTGATAGTAGTAACCGTAGGAGTAAAAAAACAGCTTTAGTAATTTAAATGGCATTTCAAGCATTTTAAAAGCACAGTTTATTTTTTACATTATTGAAAATTTATTAGTCATTCACTTTGTATTTTTTGAGAAAAGCTTTAAGAGTAGTTTTCTAAGATTGTAACTCAATATATGATTTAGATTGTGTTGTTAAAGTACAAATATATTTCAATATTAGCCTTTGGACTGTATTCTTTTAAATTCACACGGCTTTACAGAAAGGCTTTCAAATGTGCAAGATGGCACAATACATTTACATAGCCACATATATACATACATCTATATATATAAAAAGATGTCTAGAAATCCTATCACCTTTTTTGATGTGTTAGCCTGTCTCATGGTTGCAGAGACCCTTACAAGCATGAGGCAAATTCATCCAACATTATCAAGTTAATCCAACATTATCTACCCAAGTACGCAGTCCTAAGTCCTCCTTTGCTGGACTATCTGCTTTAAAGCACATAGAATTCATCTGGAATCAAAACTATCTCATCAAGAAGCAGTCATATTAGTGGTTCAGACAGGGTAGGCACTGGAGTGAAAATAGGTCCATTAGGAGTTGAGTTGCACCATGGAGGGAAATGTTACAAAACTAAAAAAAGACAGAAGCCTTTCAAAGACAAGAAAGGGAAAGGAGCAGAGAGATAAGTGAACAAAAGACAGCAGCAGCCTAGAGCATACCAGATTTTCTTAGTGATTTGCAAATGTAAACAAAAGACACTGAATACATCATAAGGACCTAAGTGTTTACTTACCACAGAAAGCCATATTCTCGCTTTGATGCCCATGCAACCTTCCTATTGATATCAATAGCTAAGAGCTTTGTGCTTTGTGGAATTCACTGGCCTGATTTTATAGTCCTGGCCACATGAACTACATTATGCCTTGTTAAACTGTGGCATTCATTATCACAACATGCCAGAGAAATTATATGCATAAATAGGTTTAAAATAATTAAACAGATTTATGCAGAGAAGATCTACCAATTACTATTAAACAGGATTAATATTTAACCTACTGACCTTAACCTACTGACTTTAACCTCCTAACTCCAGAAGCTAGAAGGACAAAGCAGAGGAAGGAGCAATCTGTACCTCTACTGTTTCTCTGTGCATCCACTGTTTACCACTGCTTGATAGAATCCCAGATTCATTGAGGTTGGAAGTGACCTCTGGAGACCATCTACTCCAACATCCCTCCTGAAAGCAAGGTCTCCTAGAACAGGCTGTTCACAGGTAGGTTTTGACTATCTGCAAGGAGGGAGACTCCACAGCCTCTCTGGGCAACCTTTTCCAGTGTTTGACCACCTTTACAGTAAGAAAGCTTTTTGTTATGTTCAAACAGAATTCCTCGTTTTTCCATTTGTGCACATTGCCTCTCATCCTGTCACTGGATACCGCTGAGAAGCCTCTGGCTCCATCTTCTTTAGTCCCTCCCATCAGGGAGGAGCACTGGTAAGGACCCCTGAGTCTTCTCCAGGATAAACAGCCCCAGCTCTCTAAGCCTCCCCTCATATGGAAGATGCTTCAAGCCCTTAATCATCTCCACAGCCTTTCATGGACTTGTTCCAGTATGTCCATCACATTCTTGTAATCCCCCTCCTTGTCTTCCCAGCCTGTTTTTCCAGTCCACTGCAGCTATCCTACCATGTTGCTGGGCTCACAGTGACCCTACAGCCACTTGCAGACCTGTAACTCCTCCTGTTTGCTCCCCATGCTGCACGCGCTAGCATACAGGCACTCCAGAGGGGTACCTGGTCATGCTGATTTTGTAGCTTAGTTCAATCTTTGGTCTGATCTTGCAAGGCTACTGCTGNGAAGTGACCTCTGGAGACCATCTACTCCAACATCCCTCCTGAAAGCAAGGTCTCCTAGAACAGGCTGTTCACAGGTAGGTTTTGACTATCTGCAAGGAGGGAGACTCCACAGCCTCTCTGGGCAACCTTTTCCAGTGTTTGACCACCTTTACAGTAAGAAAGCTTTTTGTTATGTTCAAACAGAATTCCTCGTTTTTCCATTTGTGCACATTGCCTCTCATCCTGTCACTGGATACCGCTGAGAAGCCTCTGGCTCCATCTTCTTTAGTCCCTCCCATCAGGGAGGAGCACTGGTAAGGACCCCTGAGTCTTCTCCAGGATAAACAGCCCCAGCTCTCTAAGCCTCCCCTCATATGGAAGATGCTTCAAGCCCTTAATCATCTCCACAGCCTTTCATGGACTTGTTCCAGTATGTCCATCACATTCTTGTAATCCCCCTCCTTGTCTTCCCAGCCTGTTTTTCCAGTCCACTGCAGCTATCCTACCATGTTGCTGGGCTCACAGTGACCCTACAGCCACTNAGTGTGTTATCAACACTCTTTTCAGTGCAAATTCAAAACATAGCACCATACAAGCTACTATGAAGAAATTTAACTCTATCCCAACCAAAACCAGTATAGCTACTTTTATAAACTGGTGCTCTGAGTTTTTACCTTTTCAAGGTCAATATTGTGGGTAGTTACCATAATATCATAGGCATTAGGTAGAAGAGAAACGTTACAAGGTCATAGTCCAACACCTTATTCTAAGCCAGGGTCAAATATTGTTCCTGAGACATATTTTTCTTAATATATACTTAAGGTGTGCAATAGTTTGAAATATCAATTATCTCATTAAGTGCTTAGCTCTCTTTAACAGTTGAACACTTTTCCACAGTATTTAACCTAACTATTCTTTGCTTCAGCTAAAGTCCAAACTTTGTCAGCTAAAGCTCCCAGAAGGCAATTCTGTTCCTTCTTCAGTGAACATGGAGGGCAGTCGATTGACTTCTTCCTTTCTGATACCTTTTACATATTCCAAGACAACCCATCTCACTGTTACTCACGTTCCTTTAATTTTCTTTTCATTGGCTGTGCTTTCCTGTCCCCTGACAAGTCTAGCTGCTTTCCCTGGGACTCTATCCAACCAGTCCACCTTTTTCTTGATGTGCTTCCCCAAAACTGGCATAATAGAGCAGTGAGATCTGCCAAACAGAAAAAGTACACTACGTATCTTTCAGATAACACTTGCCTTGTTCACAATAACATACCATTATGTGGACTGCCATTTACTTTGTGACTTCTAAACTATATAATTTCAAAATCCTTTCACGGAACATATGCAGGCCCAGTTTACGTCTTAGTTGAGGACATCTACAATGCAATGTCTGATGGAAGAAAGTGGCACTAATGGTCTTGGGACACAACCTTCCATCCTAACAACATCTGAAAAAGGCTGCCGCTCAGAGAACAGGTAGGTTAGCAGTCACAGAGGAGATATGGCACAGGCAGGTGATGAGGTGTTACTTCTATACAGCAAAGCATTTGGCTTTCCCAGAAACCGATAGCACCATTAAGCGCTCAACCCCAAAGACTTCCTGCCTTCCTTTGAAGTGAATCTAACTGTATCACCTTGCATGAACATAGCGTATAATATCTATTATCTTCTACGTTATTGTTGAAGATAAAGCCTGCAAGAGCCACCCCTGTGAAATAAAATCCCTATGTCCTCATGTGTTTGTCACAAATTAGTGCAAACAACTTGTCATTATGAATAACCTGCTTTTTGCATGACTCCTTACTGATGAGGCAGTTCCTCTGTTTCTTTCCAAGACGAAATGTGTTCAGTCATTCTACTTTCTCTGTTCCAAACTCCCACTAATTCAGGCTAAGATCAATGTGAATCACAGACCCTGTATCACTCATTCAGTAGTACGCAGAGATGATGTAGCTTCCCAAATGGGAGAAGCCAAGGGGACTCCTTTGATACAAAAGCAGGTTCACGCTAGAAGATGATGCGTGGAAATGGCACTCCTTACTTCAACGGTTTCAAGCACAAGAGCTCACAAAAACCAAGAATGTAACAACATCTATTGAACTTTGTTTAAAAGGGTCTTCAAGTTGCTTTGTTTATTAAGTAGATCCAGTTTATGAGATCAGAAGGCAAGACAAATATTTAAAAGTATAGAAACAAGTAAACTTCCATAGGAGCTGTCAAAAGCTTCTGTTCCCACATGCATACAGGTGTAGGAATTGGTTTATGAAAGTGCTAATGCCACTGTCTTCTACAAGCCTTCTGGAAGCGTAGCACTTCTGAAAACCAGACATGCCTAAGCTATTTTTAATACAGTAAATTAATTACATTAAATTAGGTCACTTTGCCATTTAATGATTATTTTCATTTCCTCCTTTGATGCAGCATATAACGCAAACTTTCCTTCTGGGCAGAAGCTCAGATTAGTATTAGCATTATAGCTAGAGCAAGGATAAAAGAAATAAGTAAAGGGGAATATCAGCTACATTTGGATTCTAAAGGGACTTATGAATATTACAAAGACACTGTATTATTCAGGCCTGTTCCTCCTCCTGTTCCTCCTAACGATTAGGTAGATGACCAAGGTAAGATGTTTACAAATTCAGGTGATCTTGGAGGGGAATCCGTCTATGAAATTAGGTCCTCCCTTTCCTGTAGTTTACTCTTTACAATACGAGCTATTACAGACTGCCAAAATCTTACTATTTCTTACCAGCCACCTGCAGATTTCTGTATTGTGGCCCCCCCGCCCAAAAAAACCAAAAAACAAAAAACAAACCCCAACCAAACCTGATTTTGAAGTATTGCAGTTGATACCTTATCCTAGGGAGAGAACAGACAGCAATACCCATCAGTCTTTAAATCCCCTTGTTTACTGTACCACTAGACTTTACGTAATGTTGTTTTTCTTCCTGAAATGCATCTGCCAGTGATATGAAATGATCGCAATGTAATATCCTAAATGTTTTCATCATGTGTAATTATTTATTTTCATGCCATTCTAAAATCCTAGGCAGATTGCCGAGTTGATGATCATGTTTTCCCCCACAAAATACTTAACAGAAAAGAGACAAAAGCCTTAGAAGGATCAGAAATAGAAATGTTTACATAACCTGCTGCTTGAATCATCAGAAAGCAAATGCTATCTCTTATTAGAAAAACACAAACAAGCTTTTCTTGTCAATGGCTTTTTATTAATTGTCGTAAACTTTTATCAATTAATTACAGTAATAATTACAAGCAGAAATTACAATAAAACAAAGAAAATAAGTAAAAGCCAAGCTGACTGAACCAATTTGTACCATCTCTGCAAAACCTGGCACAAGGCTGACATGCAATTTCAGTTAATGTTATTAATTTAATTGAATGCCTCTAGAACTGCAGTTATATTAATTCCATTTACGGCGATTTGCAAGTAAATTTACAGTGTAGGCCCTAGTTTTTAAACTGGATGGAGAGAAACCAGTAATAGCAACAGAATCCCTTTTATTTTTTTTTAAAAGTAAGATATTATGTGAACATTTCAAAATATATTGCTCAGTAAATTCTCATACCAGATCAACAATTCTGAAGCCTGCCATCAGAGTAGATAAAAACACATGACTTTGGGAGCCCAGGGATGTTCTCTTTAATACAGCAGCATGAAAAATGCACTTTTAGCTACTCTGCTAAAATAAAGATACCCTATAAATGTGTTCTCTGTGGTCAGATTATTTTACTGTTTGGGCTGAATTAATTTGACTTTGAAAAGTCAGTTGCTGGATGAGCATAAAATGAAACCTTTGCTTGTTTCCTAGAGACTGAGCTTTCAGGCACCCTTGGCACCTCTGCACGCTTCTTCAAAACTTCACTTCTGGTAAGCAATTGCACTTTGGTCTTTTCTCAGTCATGCTTGAAAGCATTAATAAATCCCAAACACAGTACATGTCTAATGTGCACAGACAGAATGCAAGAGAACTTGTACAGGTTGGAAAGAAGAGAAAACTCTTCCAGACACATTATTAGATAGCAGAATCATTTGGGCGGGATTCATCTCAGTGAAAAGCTGTAATGTAGATGTCTCAATCTCGGCTAGTCTCTCTAAGTTCCCTTTATGGTCAATGGAGAAAAATAGGCATTTGTAAGTGTGACTCATCTGTTTTGCTTTAAACATCTCCTTCAGAATGCAAAGACTGGTATTCTAAAAATACCTGTTCCTCTTCACTAATTACAAGAGGGTGGTCAGATGAATCATGTCCAGGTTGCAAAGACCTAGGAATCCACATGTTTATAAACTGACCCTTGAGGTGACATAGCAAATGCCTATTATGGTTGCAGACCTGACCTTCATCACAAGTAGCAGAGAGCTGGTATTCTCCACTTCTCTGGGTCCCGTGTCATTCTTGTCAGCTTATTCACAAGTAATGGTGAGGCAAGTCAGTTTATTCACAAGTAGGGCGAAACAAGGGCTGAAACTGCACTCACGGACTATTTGCAGGGAACCAGCTCCACCTGAAAAATGTTATTCTGCATAGTCATTTCTGCTCAGAATTCTTCTGGCCCCAGCTTTCTTTAGAGGGTGTCAGCTGGGTGAGGAGGGAGAAGAATAAGTTAGCCAGACACAATGTGTTTTCAAACTTTTTCTTGTGATATCTTCGAGAAATTTCTGCGAAGAATCCACTGAAGCCATATTGCTGTTTTGCCATCTTCATTTCTTCACAGCCTGAGATAACTGTTATAACGGAGAGCAACACAGCTTAACAGTATTCAGTATAAGTTTTGGAACTCCTTTTGAAGATGTACCTTTTAATAATACTACAGGAAACCTGGAAAATACAGTGCTTTTATTAGCCTGAAGAATTAGTAAAATTTACGGGCTCTTACCAGTCCTAAGAAGAGCTTCTAATGCTGTATCATCAGAAAACAAAAAACAAGGTAAACAAAACCAGGTAAAATTTCAGCAGAGTATTTTGGGCAGGGATGAATACACTTTTTACCAAGTTTTCTCTCCTTAAGTACTGTCTTCGCACCTACACTTTCACAAACATCATAGCTCTTTTCTTCTACATTCTCAAGTAATCTCCCTTCAAGTCCACATCCAGAAGCTGCTGAACCAACATGTCTTACTTAATAACATTCCTCAACTGCAAACTCCATACAGAACCCCATCTGAGAGGGGTGGTTTTTTAAAAGCACTTGGGGAAAAAAAAAAAAAACAACATACACTTTCAAACCACCTGTAGGCTCTTTCCTAGACTCATTAGCAACTCCAGGATAAGAACAGCTTGATTTGGGTTTCTAAACATGTGTCCGGCACTCTTGGACCTATGACCTGCTTGGAAAGACTGAAAACAACTGGCCAGGGATGAACTGATCAACTTCGCCTGGAATGTGACTGAGCTCCCATTTGTAAATACATGGAAATATACTCAGAGGAATTTCTAGCATTTCTAATTCTATCCTAGTATTTTCCATTATTTTAATTGAAGTCTGCTTGAAAAGTTTGGATTTGTTTTTCTCCTTGTTCCAGCCACTGCTCTACTGCTCCAATCTGGCTGTGTATGTTGTTCAGTTTAGAAGAACAGGTTTCACATTTTCCATTTAGAACTCCAGTGATTCCTGGAATATACGTGCACCATCCTTTTTAACAGTTCTTCTGGTCTAATTCATGGACCATAAAATTGACTGATCAGATTGTAATACATTTATAATTCTGTAGGAAGTAATTTTTATTGTTAAATTATGGATTGTTTTCAAAAGTACTTCTTGATTGATTTAAGTCTGTTGTTTTATCATTTCACCAGGCGCTTTCTGGTTCTTGTTACTTAGAAGGAATGAACAACTGTCCATGTTCTTACAGAAAACTCTATCATATACTATGTTCTTCAGCGACATCCATCCTAAGGGTTATAGCCCATGTAAGCCTTCTCCTAAGGAAATCTCTGCATATTTCTAATAATTCACAGTGATTTTTGTCTCTACCTTCAAATTCAAAGAACAAAAGTGAATGCTCCTGTAAGCGATTTGGAGTAATTTTTCCTTATATGTGATTATCAACCTCCATTTAATACTCAGCATTATATGAATGTACTAAAAAATAGCTTTTTCACCAATAAAAGTTATTAACTACATATTTCAATTATTATTCCAGAAAAAATCCAAAAAATGGATAAGTACATAAAAGACGAAGAAGCCAGCTATACCAGCCAAGGTAAACAAAAAGACTTTCTGTTCATGACATTTTCTTGTATTTTGAAAGGAAGTGAAATATAAAGTACAGATTTTTATTTTTTTTGATTCAACAAAAGCTCTGGGTGTATTCTCATATGCTGTATACATAGCAGCAACACTTTACACTTTCTCAAATAGCAGATGTGCACCAAAAAATACAAAAATCATTTCTGCGAACAGCAGGTACAAGAGGTATACGATCACAGCTTTCTCTAGGACCATAAACATTGTGTTTCTCGGATTTTTAATATTGTATCTTGTGTAGAGAGTGACAGATGATTTGTTGGGGGTACTCTTTATCATAGGACTAGCTCACTGCATTTACCTCAGCATCCACTGCAGCATATAGTGCACAGCTGTTGACTTAGAAAGACACCAAAGGAGAACTGAGAGAAGAAATGTCTTCTCTGTCCATGTCAGGTGAGGCATTCTGGCTACTTATAGCCTTTGCATACAAAGTTCAATGTAGGTCATTTTTATGGTTTGAGAAACCCACAATTCATGGTCGTTTAGACAATTATTCTATCACCCGATGACCCCTCCCCATCCAGGAAGGGGAATCGGGACAAAACAAGGAAATCCAGAGGTTGAAATATAAACAGATTTAATAGAATAAGACTAGATAATTAACATTAATAACACTAAAGAAACAATATTGATCCCGATGCCAATATAAAATATACAAGGATTATACTCAGCCAATTCTATCAGTGGGAAGCTGTGCACTCCCAGCAGTGGACAGTAAATGCCAGACACTGCGCGCACTACGGCTTCGGGAGGAAGGGAAGGCCTCAGGTGTCCGACACCAGGGCAAGAAGTTCTCTGGATCGCCACCATCAAGGGAGAGAGAGCTTCGCAGCAAACTCTCTAATTTATATTGAATGTGACGTTCATGGTATGAAATAATCCTGTTGGCCAGCTTGGGTCAAGTGCCCGGGTCTCGCTCCTCTTCATGCCTGCACCTGGTGATCTCAAAAACACACACCATAGCTAGCTATAAAGTAAATATTTTCACAAATTCAGACGCAAGTCTTCTAAAAGTACAGTTTTCCCAAGTATTAGAAGAGAAATTAGTCCTGTGTTGTTCTAACCAGGAACAGTCATGAGCCAAATCTCCGTTCAGCATATTTTCCATAAGTAATCTCTATGGATATAAGAAAAGACCATGCCTGTTTTCCAGAGTGGTTATGCTTTTCCCAAGCCTTTGCCTCCACCACCTCTGTTTGTGACTAGCAAATAATTTTCATTGTTGTGTCTGAATAAGAAACATACTACAGCGAGGGATGCAGTTGCAACATGCGTATAACTACCTTGGATCCAGTAAGTTTGGACAGCAAATACATGAAAAGACAACACTGCAAGCCTCAATGTGCACTGTAAAGCTTACCAGGGAGACTGGTTGCCCAGGTTACCATGTCTTCACTCTCTTGCAAACAAGCTCTATAAAACATAGCTGGAGTTGCTCTTTCCATGCATAAGCAGAAATATGGCAGTCAAAACTATATGCAGCCTTTGCAGCACAGAGTACTACACTACTTTCCGCACTTTATATTCCGCAGGCTATGGAATCACTATTAATATAGTCCATCCTCTCATTTGGTTTCTGAAAGCAGTGGCACAGAGAGCCATTCAGTTTTTTTTCCTGGAGAGTTTATAGTAATTCTGGACTACACAAGCATGTATGCTGTTGAAACATTTGCTTCCAAAAAGCATTGTTCAGCATTTGTCAGTGATGGGGTCACGTGTTACTCAAATACTGCTATTCTTTAGGCTCTAATAAAGTCTCCTGAAGGCTCCATGTATCTTTAGTATTTTTGAAACTGTGTTTTAAAATCGCCTAAGCAATAAAGGATGAGCTTAAAGTTACATTATATGAGAGGGTAAAAACAAATAACAAACCCACGCACGAGCGTGTTCCTCTCAGCTATGTGTTTAGACCCGAAAAACCTAGACTTCTTCCCCCTGTTGTACAAACTAAACAATAATTTATGCTCCAAAAATTTGGACTAGAAAGAATATTTCATTAAGAATTTCAGATAGAATTTTTGCTGTGAAACCAAGTTTCTTCAAGATTTTAAAAACAAAAGAGAAAGCTTGGTTTGCCTAGAGACAGAATTTGATGTTCAATGAGCCCAAGAGTGGCTGATCTACAATATGCATTTTGGAAAAATTTCAACACCTTTTATATATCTTCATACACACAAATATAATTGAAAGACCCCCAAACAAACTTCAGTGCGTACACAGAGCCTTCAGTCAGACCCCAAAGGATACTGCAGCCTCTCTCTTTGACGCTCATTTCTGTATTAGGGCCCAAATCTGTGCCTTGCTACAGACATATTGAGTTTCAGAGGTTGAAAGCTGAGGTCAGAAAAAGATTTTCTCCTTGTTTAACAAGTTCTTATTTCCAGATATCTCTATTTATACTATGTGGTCAAGGTGCATCGTAGTCTTTTCAATCGTAAATTTAAATTGGGAATACATGCCCAGCCTCGTTACTGGCTGGACCTAGAGAGATGGAGCTGCAACAGCCTCACCTCTGCCAGGCTCCCAGATTCAGCAGCTGAGCACAATGGGCAAAGCTAACTCACAATCCAACCTCTGGCTGCTATTTCCCTACACGCTAAAAAAAGATGGAATTTAAACAAAAAGTACTATGTTATGCTCACAGTAAAAAACTTGTAAGACAAATTTTAAAGGATGAAAGCTTGATTCAAGCATTAAACGTGTCTTATAAAAATCAAAATAACATTTTAAATTAAATGTTTTTATACCTATGAATATTCATGTTATATTTTTACTACTAATATACCTAAAGACAGACTCAGCAAATCTCTTACACTGTGCTTCAGACAGAAAAAAGATTCTGCAGAGAAAAGACATAGTGTTGAGTTAGACACCAATGCCACAGAAGTACCTAGGACCAAACTGCCCACCATTACATTTACAGATAGTTTGTTGGTTTTAACCAACAGGGTGGATGAGAAAAAAGTATCTGTCATACTTTGCAATTAATTTCATTCATAGAAAATTAGATAAATAATAGCTATTGAATATACGCACCCAATAACCACTACTAAGTAAGAACGGCCGCTGGCTGCATTGCTAAATGCAAGGATCCAAGGTTCTCAGGAGGAACTAGGGAACTAAATAATTACTCAACAGCAACTTATAGATCCCGCTCGCTGTATGGCTCCAGGAACACTACTGGTAACACAAAGGAAGGATGAACACACACCTAGGACCCAAAAAATGCAAGACCTACCCCTTCAGCAACAGCACAGGTTTAGATTAACGTTAACTGGTCATAAAAAGTCATTTTAGGCACAGTGATAAAAGCAACATATTAACTGAAGAGGAGTAAACAATAACTTTTACTTGAATGACTGTTGCCAGATACTACAGTTGTAAAAATTAACTGTTTATAATGATATAAACTTCACTGAAGAAAATACCAACTGTAGTGTTAGAGCAGAAATTATGCACATTCAGTAATTCGAGAAATCATTAATGTGCATCCTGGCTAACAAAAAACCTGATGATCTTGAAAAGTCTAATCCCTTTCATAGTATAAGTAACCTAAATCTGGGATACGTCAGAAAGATAATTATAAAGATTATGAACCAGAGAGATTAAGTACAACATTTCCCTCTGGTATCAGTCTCTCTTTGACCACCACAATGTTTTGAGATTACTTGTCTAACTCGTGTAAACCTTAGAAACCAGATAATTCGGTTGTTAATGTTACATAACTAGCATTTCATTGATGAACCCATACTTCCAATACACCTGCACATCCCCCATCTACAAAGTTTTCTGAATCATTGCATTTGGCCCTGCCTGCAGTAACGTAACAGCTCTCCTTCCCCCTCCAAACACATGTGCAGCCCCTCACATAATAATTAGGGGAAAACTGTTTTTCTACTTACTGTGTAATCACATGTCCATACTACAGAAAAAATCCAATAGCAAGATACACCAATAACCAAGATACACATTTGCAGAATCTATCATCTAAATGTGAGGAAATAAAAAAACAAAACAAAACACCAAAAACTAAAGAAACAAAAAAACCCAAACACTGGCCAGTTTTAGTGTATTTAGTCATTAAATTTTGGAAGTAGAAATTCTTGCTGGGAAAGATACAGACAATGAGAAAGGAGGATAAATTTGAAGGAATAACAACTGGCTGGAAAGATGATCTAGACAATATATATGTGTTTTCAACCTGCATTTGACTATTTTTAAATACAACTACATCGTTCACACCAAAGACAACAGTCTGTTCAGTATGATCTTTCTAGTACAGTGTACTCTCTACCACAGACAAAGCTAGTGAAGTGCCCGAGATCACACTTGTGTAAGTAGAAGCAGACGAGTGAGTCCACCCAGGGTTAATCCATGCTGCCATCTTGTGGTTACCCACATGAGAAACACTGACTTTTATATTGCCTGCATTTTAAATTCTATTGTATAAAATTAAGAAACATCAGTAATGTTCTCTGAATAGCTAATGGCACAGACAGAAAGTGTTCTTTCTTTTCTGGAAAATTACTGTTGTCTTTTCAGAAATAACAAACAAAGTTGCAGTTTTTTGAGATTTTCGGAGTGGTATGAGCGCAAAACTGAAGGGGTGCAGTGTATGTTTATTTATTCTTTCATGTATAGGCTGACAGAGCTACACACAAACGTAATATATGCATGATATATCACACAACATGTACGTATATCTTTTACCATTCTCTGTAAAGGCATAGAGAACAGAATGTGCAGCTATATTTTTATTAATTTTGACAAATTCATAAGCAGAAAATGATAACGAGACATTGTTCTTATTGTTCACTTATTTATTAAATGGAGCTAAAGCTGAAATATAAGCAAGGATGAGCTGTCTTCCCACCAAAGACCTAATTAGGCCTAATTAGGCTTCTCATCAAAGAGCTAGTTAGGCTGCTTTTTAGACAATCCTGTATGCTGATGGTTTAAAATTGCATTCAGACCTTTAACCAAGGCAATCCTTTCTATCATTTTCCTTTCTCTGCCACATCCACAACAGGTCTGCCATCACCCACCCTACATTTCACCCCTCAGCCATTATTCACTATGTTTTTAAATAATGTTTATGAGAGTTAATTTTTAAGTGGGAACTAACATAGAATGCTGAGCATAAAGACAAAATTTTGGGTGCACAAGCCTGTCCTCACCTTTGAAATAGAGGAAGCAATTTCTAAAGCTAAATACAAGTTGAGAAAACTCAGAAGATTTTAACTTCATTGCAGTAACAGGTTGGTGAATCTGAGAGAAAAAGAGAAATAGCATTTACAGAGCAGGAGAAGGGGGTTTATGGGACAGAAAGAGACAGTTAATTTGTTGCTTGTGGAGCACGGTGTAGCTGAAGATGGGACAATGATAATGTGACACAGAACCAGAATCTAACTTAACTCTATAAAGAATTTCATTTCTCAGCCCTGTATTTTGACAGTATTTTGTAGGACTTCTTCGGAGGTTGTTTCTGAAAAACACACTACTGGTAACAGGAAGTTATATTGTATATGCAAGTTCAGCCTGGTGCATACCGATTTTTATTCTCACAAACAGCATTTCCTACAAACTTTCTGTAGGCCAGACCACACCAAAGAGAACCAGACTGGGCACGAGGCACAGTTGTGAGATTTGACAACAGATCTCCACAGGGATTTTATACAAAGTCGAGTCTAATCAGGTCCTGGTTAACAATGAGGGCTTCTGAACGTAATTATTTACAAGCCGAATCGCTTTGAGGGTAAGTTCTGGAAAGTTCTGCCCCTTCAAGTGTAGATAAATGAAACCAGTGCGAGCTTGCCTCATTTGGGTGTTTTACCAAAAAGTAGGTGAGGACCTAGCTCCATAGAATTGGCTGATTTTTGAATTTAACTGCTCCTTTCTTCATGCATTCTTCCCCACTACTCCTGAAACTCTTCTTTTGCCCTTTCAGCAGACAGGCCTGTAGTCTTCTCCTTTGGCTCTTTTCTCAACAATGTTACTGTTTGCCTTGGCCACACCACTGAAGTACTCCCTACTGTTAACAAAGCCTAGAGTTTGTGTGACCTTTCAAACTCTGCCTTGTTATCCGAGTCAAAACCCCAGCCTAACAAATACTTAGTACATTTCAAATGAAAGGTTTAGGGTAGAACCTAGTTTCAATGTGTGAACAGTGCAAAAGTATGAATAACCTGGGTTTCGTTAGGAAACTTGCTGCTTGGAAAGTTGTCCTAGTTCATGATTTGGCAAGTGTCTAAAAATTGCAGGGGAAAATCAGTGTATTTTTCATTTTAAAATTTAATGGATTTTGCTAGAGGTGATTTAAACACAAATCTGGAGAGTACCATACCAAATTCATGACAGCCAAAACAGGAGTGGCAAAAACACTGCAAAAACATCTCTCACTCGTTCTGCAAATAGTAAGAACGCATGTAGAATAAAGTAACCCCAAAGCATGGACTTGATGACTTCTAGCCCAGGACACACCCTGTCTTCAAAGAAGGAGTTCTGGTCCGTCGGCAGGAGCTGAGGGGGAGGGGGGCATTTCAGGCTGGGCAGCGCCTCGCCGATCGCTGCAGCCCAGCCGCGCCTCAGGGCGCNGGCCAGCGCAACCACCGCCCTCCCCCTCCCGCCTCGCTGTGATTGGCTGCGAAGGGCCGACAAGCGCCCGGTGATTGGGGCAGCTGTTTTGGCGCGCGCTGAGCTCCGCGGGGCTGGCTGTTGCGGGGTTGTCCTCCGTCCTTCCCTGCTGAGGGGAGGCGCGTCTCGTCGCCGGCGGTCTCGGTATGTCCCGGCTCCGGCCTCCTCACCGGTGGCGTCGTGGCACCTGCAGCGGCAGTGCTGCTCTGGGCGCCGGCTGGGAGGATGGGAGGAAAGAGCACCTTTCCCGTCGNAAAAAGAGGAAAAAAAGGGAGGGCAGGGGAGTTGAAGGTGCTGTGTATAAATAAATACGGAAGGGAAAACAAATGGCCAGATAGCAGGCCTTAAGGAAGGGAGTCGGGATCAGTGTATGTGATGGATCACAAACGGGGCGTGAACCTACAGTATTGAGATACTGCAGAAAAAAGAAATAATTCTATTGAGGATCTATGACCAGGAACGCGGCTTGAAGACCAAGAAGTGGTGTCTCTTGATGTGTCTGGTAGTGGTAAGGTTAGAGGTGGTCTAGCATTATCTAGTGGAGTAGCTGGATAGTGCAAAACAGTATTCTGTTGCAATTAAAAGACTTTTGTTCAAGGAAAAAATAGATGTATGTTTTCTGTGAATTTTGTGTCTTTTTCATTTTACTCTTTGCCAAGTAATGTAAGTAAGTTTGTAGCGTTTGCTCAGGTGATGAAATGTATATGTTGTAGAGAATTTGTCACTTTTGAGGGTTTTTTTTGTGTGTTTTGTTTTTTTTTTAAGTCAGACACCATCATGAGTAAAAGAAAAGAGTTCCCTTTGGTAGATAACAGTAATGAAAAGCTTAATAGAAGAAAAATGAAAGCTATAAGGTATGTGAATTTTGAGATTACTGTAGTGGCCTTTAATATTTTTAGGTTCTGATAGTGTAATAAACAGGAAATAGTATTGAGGAAATGTAGAAAAGAATGTATTCTTCAGTGTTGCAAGTGAGTCCATTTTTATGGGTTGTGTATGTGTGCTGTTTGTGGAAAGTTCTAGCATTTGGAGTAGGTTCGGGGGAAAAGATGTTTTAAATGCATCTTGGGGTGTTGTCGAATAGTTATTAGGCTACCAATATCTTGTATTGATCTGGATGTATGGAACGAATATGATGAAAATTGATTTTATAACAATATATTAATGCTGGTTCTAGTTACCTTAAATACTGTTTCTACATACTTAAAAGCTCTAGTACCGTCTTCATGGATGGTGAATTCAGTATCATAGAGGGAAATTGCTCCTCCTCCAGTTAAAAGAGGGTAACAAAGTTTTTGTGTGCGTGGTGTGTGTTTCATTAACTGCACCTTCTACATAATGTCATTTGGTAAAAAGTGGGCAAGATTAGTTCTAAGGGAGCTGGAAATCAGAATTCATGTTTGGTTGATACCCATAATGATCTTAAACCTTTACTTCTGCTTCTGAAGGCAATGTCTTAAGATACTAGAAGAGGATTTTACAGAACCAAATCAGAGAAAATGTGATGTGTGTCATATATCAAAAGCTATGAGTGTGAAAGGTAAGGCTTTTGGATCTTTATTTTTATTTCCAGCAGTTTTGTGGTGCACAGTATTCACTGTTGATGTATATTTTATGTGGTCTGTTAATAGATGGGGTGCCAGGTTTGATTAACACATTGTTATTTATTGCACTTCCTGTACTTAGCAAAAGCAACCAATACCTTTCTTTTCCTCTCCTGCCATCTTTCATGACAAAGCTACTGTAAAGTTTTAAAAGAAACCTCATTTTTCTGGGATTTTCTGCTTGAGTATCTTTTTTCCAAGAGTTGTAAAATTGTGTTGAGTACATAGTATTTATGGATGCTTTATGAAATAATTTTTTTCTTGTACTATAGGTGCACATTTTGAATGCATATTTTCTTTTGAATTTTTGCCTGCCTTTTCATGTGTTTATCCTGACCTGAATGTAACAGCACTGTAATGCAGCTAATCACGCAGATAATACCCTAATCATTAAATACAAGTGCGTTTTTGTCGTTCCCAGATAACTTCCATATCTGTTTATCTGGATTTCTATTCCTAGCTTTCAAATTCTGTCATTATAAAGTTCAATGTCCAAATTCGTATTGACTTGATGAATACTACATGGAAGACTACTCTGGTGATCATGAATTCCTGTTTGTCTTATTGTTTAAGATGCCCTACAGTTAACAACCTTCACAGTCAATTGTTTCCTATGCTTGTTTTTCCAGCCTTTCATGATGATGTGGAGGATGAAGGCACTGATTTATTTGGTTTCTCTTCTGCAGAAGTAAGTTGATCTCAAGTGTTCTGTTCAGTAGTCACTGTGGTGGTCTGAAATAGTGATACTATAGGATCTTTTGCATTTTCATTGAAAGTGATTAAAGCAAGCTCAGGTCCCCTCTGAGGTAAGGGCATGCACTTTGTAACCACATGCTCCCCTGCAAGTCTTTGCTAGCGTTTCTCATTATGCAGTGTAGCTGTGTAGTGTGCATCTGATGTCCAAAGTCTGGTGCATATGTACGTTTTGGTTTGGTTTTTTGGTTTGGTTTTTTTTTTAAATCTCCTTCCCTGTCAGCTCCCAAATAAAAGGACGTAAAAGATTTTTTTTTTTAAAAAAAAACAACTTCACTTTGCACGGTAGTGCATAACTTAAGAATGTATTTCTGTTTCTGCATTTAAAAAGAAAATGCTCTGCATGTGAATCCTTTCTGTGTTACGACATGCTAATGCCATTTGTTTCACAGAAATCTATATTTTGGACAAACATTAAGTGCTTTTTTTTTATTTTTAATTTATGCAAAAGATAGGGTGTGGCCATTCTGTTTTTTCTGTTATGAAATTCAGATTTAGCCTTTATTGCAAAATACAAATAGGTCTTTGGAATTAAGCCCTGTCATTAAACTTCATTTAAATAAGTTATAATCAGGTTCACTAATGCTATATGTTAGAACTTTTGCATGATAGTGGGAAACATGCTAAGAGCACACAGGAAATCAACATTCCTTTTACTAGGAACGTTTTACCACAAAGATACACTGATGGCTGCAGAGCTTTGGCTTCAGTTTTCTTACACCTCTCCTTGCTCAATTCAACAGCACTTGATTTGAAGCTTGGTCTCATTGACAAGGGGGGGAGGGGGTACTGAAGTTACAGAACATTTTTTTACTGGATCTTTGATTTAACCCTGTATCTGAACTTGCTTTACTTTTTCACTCTGAATTTAGACCAAAACTGATTTTAAACTTGGGCTGTGCAGTGGCAACTCACAAAGGCTAGCAAGGTAAACCTTTATTAACTCGGCTGTTTTTTATGTGTTTAAATGCCAGACTTGGGGAGAACTTGATCGAGCAAGCACTTCAACCACTTTTCTTTGGCTGATTGATTATGTTTGGGGTTTTTTAGTGTGTGGTTTTTTGTTTTTTTGGTTTTTTTTTAATGTGTTCTTTAGACTTTACTAATGTAATCTCAGTATGGGTGTCTAGTACTGTGGGAGCACAACTTGCTTGACGCTTGAGTACAAATAACGTTTAATTGAAAGGCAACAAGAAACAGATTGGTTTCGCTTGAGAATGTTTGAAACCGGAAGTTTTAAGCACTGTGGCAACTCCCTGATGAGGGTTCAGAGGGAGAGTAGAGAACTGTTGAAATGCCAGGCTGTGGAAGGACTGTATCGTTGAAGCACCTCCTTCCCCCCAGCCCCCTGCACCTTCTGCTTAGATAACCAGTCACAGCTATAAAGATGAGATACCAACAATGTTTTGTAGTATTGTCATATCTAAATTACATAACTTGCTTATTTGTCTAGCCTATGTGAACTTGAAGGAAGTCTTAAAGTGGGTGTCCTTCCCCCCCCCCCAGCCCCCCACTGCCATTGCTATGGAGATTCATGTTGATACAAATGATAATTCTTACAGATGTTATATAAGGGATCTGTTCTGTACAGATCTATTCTGTAAGGGAGGTATAGGAAATTTATCTTCTGAGATGGGCACATGTAGCGTGCATTGCTTACCTTGCCCAAAGTGAAATAGAAACTCAAGATGTCATGTATGGCTGTCAGTCTCTGCAGCAGTGTTCTCCCAAGTCCTCTCACAGTCCATCAGAAACAAGAAACTGAGCACAGGAAGAATAACACAGTGCTTCCTTCCTGTAACCGGGCTGGTTTATGCAGACTGTTTTTGTGAGTCTTTACAGCTGTACTTTGTAGAAGAGCAGGTATGGGTGAACATACAACAGCATTTAAGAGCCTTCCTAACAGGTTGTCAGTAGATGGTTTTAGTATAACCTGTCATATATTCTGAAGATTTTAATGGCCTAATCAATATCTGATGGGATATCAAAAAGAAAATAATCGGGCAGTGAAGGAAAAATTAATCCTGGAATGTTAATAGTAATACATTTTACTCCCACTGAGGATAAAAATCAATACCACCTACTAAGGTTTTGTTCAGCCTTGCCAAAATTGTCAGATAACAGAAGATGAATTTTAAGATGATGCTAGTAGAAAGGAAACTTTTTGAAAAATGAGGTACTGTAGTATATCACAGTGTGAATTCTACTGTTTGAAAAATAGATGTGTATATGTATTTAATGACATATTTTGAAATACTGAAATTGTCTGAAGTATTTGTGGGAAGGTTGATAGTTTATTTAAAATGTATAGGTTTTTTCCTTAAAGTTTTGTTTTGCAGGCTGTTCAGTCACAATACTGAAGAGAAAGATGTTCAGCACCCAGTTTCTTCAAATGGTGGGTTGAGGGATAAACCAGCTCTAGCTCCATCAGCAGACATGGTGTGTTAATATGGAATTTTCTTATATTCTCACTCGTTTTTGTATATGCATAGTTAATACTGCACTTAAAACACAAAAACCTGCAGCCTTACTGGTTATGTGCACTCCATGTTATCATAGAATTGATGTGCAGCTACAGTGTTAATGAAGTAACTTGACAAAATGAATGCAGCTCAAACCCAACCAGATCATAGCTGAGGAGGGCTAGTGTATTCAGCTGGCTGTGAAAGTATGTATTTTGAATTTAGCTTTTCTTAAGACACCTGAGGCTTCACAATAATTGAGTTTGCGGCTTTTTTATTTTGTTCTAAATTTGAAATGGCTGCAAGGCTCATGCAACACATCTTTAAAGTAGTCATTCAGGGCAACAAGGTTGTTAGATACATGGATTTCTCTTGAAACATTCTATTAAGTTTTCCAACCTGATCTTTCTGAATGAGGTTTGAAGTTTTAGGCCAAGTGAACTAATGTTGTGGATATTTTAAAATGACAGAATAAAATGGAAATTAATGATATATTTTGTGCCAGCCCTGTTGTCTTCTATGGAGACTGTATGGTTACCTTGAAAGAATCGTAACTTGCAAATGTCTGTCTTGACTTCTTAGGTAGTTTTGTTGTAGTGCTCATTAAAGTTGGAAAATGGTTTTCCTTTCTGAACATTTTTTTGAAAAGTCTACTTAAAATAAAGCTGTATCATGTTATCTTAAACTTTAACATATTACTGTTGACAAAATATTAAATGAAATAGTCTGATGTTATCTTTGAAGTCGCTTGAGGTTGTAAGTAATATTTTTATGGTAGTCACCTCTTCTGCTGACAGAACATTTTCTTTTTTTTGAGAAGGCTGTTGAGAACAAGCTCATGCGAAAACCCACTTTTATTGAGAACCTAGTCTAACTTACTTTACTACTACTTTTGTTTCTTAAGTTTTTTTCAGACTCCTGTATTTTGTAGCTGGTGACTACTAAATCTTTGACAGTATAATTTCTTACATCAGTGAATGAGTATATCCATGTCTTCTGAATTTTGGAAGGATTTTTATTACTGTGTCACTGATCATAATGAGAACCACAAAGTAGAGAGGGGAGCAATGTAATTCCGTAACTTTCTTACCTATTGTGTCTCCTTGTATCTGCTCGCAACAGAGTCAGAATAGTTGTCATAGGGAAGTATTCCTAAGACAGTTAACGTTCAAGTCATAATAGGAGGAGGGGTTTCTTCCCTTTTTCTGCTCCTAGGAAGGAGACATAATTGGTCTGAGATGTTGAGATACGTTAATTGGAAAGTTGTTCTAGAGATGAAGGTGACAACACATATCTTTATTAAACTCCATAATGATGTGTGTGACTAACAGGTCTCTCGGATTGTGGGCAGCACTTCCTTTCACTTGTACCAATGTCTATTTCAGGGTTTTGACTTCTAAGCTTTAGTTTCTCTCTAGTTTGTATTTGTTCTCCTTAACACTAGTGATGAGCCCTTTAGAAATTGGAGACGCTTGCATGTTAGTTAAGTTGCCTTTTGGTAAGATGAACTGCTTGCCTAATAGTGAGAAGACTTATGCAGCACTATCCCTGACTTTTTGAGGCACCCCGAGCTAATGATTTCATTATGCTTTTAGCAACATACCAGCACTCTAACCAGTACTTTTAACACTAGCTTCAGTAGTGCCAATGACAAAAACAAAATATTTCTGTAAGTATGTACATTTGCTTCTGTACTGATTCATGTGCAAGTATTTTATTGTCTTTTCCTGCATCAGCATAACACTGGGAGCTTATTACATTCTTTTTGTTGGTTTTCCCCAAGCAGTATTCCTAAATATGTTACTTTTTTCTAGGCTGCAGTATTGCCATTCTTCAATATTGCATGTTTTCTTTCCTCTGTATCGGTAACTTTATTTTGCTTTTCCTTCATGCACTATCTTTTCATTTGGTTTTTTTGTGCATGTATGTGTGTGCGCACAAATAAATTGCATGCATTTAACAAACAAAAAAATGTAGAATCCATGTTTCAGATGTAAATGTACATGTACAATGTAAATGTACTCAGTGTAATTCAGGTGGGCTTAGTGGTTTGGGCCTGTTTGCAGTTATAGAGCTGCTCAGAGCCTTACACAGATCATCAAGTGCCTCTGTCAAAATGGCAAATGAATGTAGCCCATCTTCTTTTCTAGTTGTACAGGCAACTTTATATTCATTGGCAAATCTTTCCCCAGGACAGAAAAACTGTGGAAGATATTGATGAGGCTTTGTGCATCGCTATTTGTAATCTCAGCCACTTACATGATGCAGACGAGGTGGGTGAAAATAAGTTAAATAAATCATGAAATACTAAATTCTATCCTTGATTGAAGCTTTTTGTTACAAGTAGTCACGCATTAACATGCTATTTAAACATGCTTTTACTGCCTTCGTTATGACATCTCTTTTGTCCTTCAACTGTGCTATTTCTGTGAATATACAGCTTTAAACTCCAGGCTATAGTCTGGAGTTCACAAACTACAGGAGTAGTCTGTAAAGAAGTGCTTGAGCCTATGCATAATTTAATAGGTCAATCCATATATTTAGCAGAACCATATATGAGCCAGTCTTTAAGTAGTAAGCTTGTATTTCCCTGGGTCCAGCTAAAATTCAGCATTTGTTTTTGGTCTAGCAACTATGCTAACTTTGTAGTTTTCATGTGCCTCTTTCTGGATTTGAAAGTGGAAAAGAAATAATACGGGCAACAGAAGTAATGATTTTAACAGACACAATATGCAAAACATGTAAATCAAGTAATGCATTTTTATGCACAATATAAAATATAAGAAGAATCTTAAAATACTTGATAATGCTGTTAATAGGTTTTACTGAGTAACCTATGAACTTCATAATTGATAATTATTTAAACTTTAACTCTTATTAGATGTGCTGTGGAAAAGCTTGCAGTTCTGTCTTTGCCATTTATTTACATTTCCCATGTATTCTAAGATACCCAGGCACAAAAGTGTTTAATGATCCAAAAGCTTAAAGTAAATTTATTTTAGTAAGTGTGGCATGAAGTGTCCTTAAAATCTCTTTTCCATTCCCTTTCTGACTTGTCTTGTTGCAGTGGCCAATCTGTCAGTTAGCAAAGTTATGTTGAATACCTATTTCACCTACCAATAACATCTTTTAAAAATCTACCATTTCAACAGCCCTAATATAATAATTCATGCATACAACTGTGGTCTTCCCAACAGCTTTTTGACAAAGACTGAGAATTGCCAAAGCAGTGTTGCATTACTGAGATTTTTTTTTTTCCCATAGTCTCTTCATTACATGTAACTGTGGCAACAAAACTGATACGTAGCTGGAGGAAGAATCTTTTTTTTTCCTTTTATGAGTTTAAAGAAATGGTAGAAATCTTAGCATGCTAGCTAGCTGTGTAGTAACACTGTGCTGGAGTATTGATCACTGTCTTACTGTTCATTGCTTCTTCCCTGAATTTTAAAAAATAACGTGAGAATAATAAAATAATAATGAAATAATAAATGCATTTTTATTCAATACTAAATAGATGCTGAAATACTTGGAATTGAAAGTGAAGCATGAAGGAGACAGAGTTGCAGAAACTGCAGATAGAATGTTTGATGAACTTATTACTTCTCTTCTCTCAAGGTAATAATCTGGTTTGTAGGATGGTGGGGTGAGTTATTTTTTATCAAGAAGTTGTTTCTAATTCAGATAAAAGAATTCTAAACAAAATTTGTCTTCCTTGTGGCAGTATTTTGTCATACCTGTCTTTCTTTTATGTGCAATATTTTTTGCCCTTTCATAGTGGCATCTTGGAGCTGGTTTGCATGATTGGAAAACACTAGCTTATGCAGCCTCTGCTCTTTTAAAAAAAATAAAAAAACTTAGTCTCAATGTTAGTTTTCTGAAATAGCTCAATTTTGAGGTTTTTTTGATACTGCCATTAGTGGATGATCAGTTTAACAGCAGGAATAACTTTTTTAGAAATTTACTTTCTGCAAATTTTCAAGCTGATAAAAGCCCAAGGACACTTTATTTCTTCATTCTCAAAAATATTTATATCTTTAGATTTAAGAGGGGGAGGGATGCCAAAGCTTAGGATTCCAGGAGAGCCTCTGAGAAGCAGATTGGGTATCTTAATAGACTGAATTGTAAAATCCAACTGTTTAGTTTTCAATTGGATGTGTATGGAAATACCAGGAGGCTTGCATGGAAGAGGGCTTTAAACATTTAATAAAAAAAAATGTTTCTTCAAACAAAGTGGGTTTTCAGCGCGAACTCTTAACTTTTGTGGTTCCTCTGATTAGTAAGTGGATTTTTCATGCTTTCCACTGTTTGAAGAAAATTATATTTCTGTGTGAGATGTATCCTCTTTGTATTGTTGTATAACTGACAGTTGCGTGTTGTAGTTGAAGTTTGAATCTGTACAGCTGAGTGCTTACTAAATTCTGAAAAGTAATGTTTTTAATACAGGAAAAGGAAGTTGTGTACAGAATTAGTGAAGAGCATCAACCACTACAGCACTGGTATTGCAAAAGCTAAGGAAGTCATTGAAGAGAAGAAAAAGTGCTTGATTGGTGTCATTAGGATTGCAAAGGAATTAAAAATTACACCTTCTGTAAGAGCCTATTGTGATCTCTCTCAGGTAGTTATTCTTACACTGTGAAATAATTTATTTTTAATGAATATACAAATTTGCATTGGAAGTTTCTGTGATCTGTCTGTCATTTTGCTCACTTCGATATTGAGATTTTTGCAGGAATGTATTCTTACCCCACCTCTACATGCACACCTCCAGTTTATATTTGGCCTTGGTCACAAACTAGGGTCTGGTGACTGATATGAAACAAAAAAGACGGTTATTGCCTCAAAGAGCTTGCTATCTGAAACAGCAAATGGAGAGGGAGGACAGAGAAACTGTGACACAGTACTCATCAGTTAAAGGGCAGTGTTTTCAGCACTTCAGAAGTCTCTCAAGCCTTCCCCATTCCAGAACTCTCCAACCTTCCCACTGAACTACTCCAGAATTGATAGCTATGCTCTCCTGATCCTCTTGGTCCCAGGCCTTTACTTCCATTCTTCCTCCCTATCATGTCTGCTGTTCATAGAAACACCCACTACCTGCTGTGCTGTAACATACCAAAGGTCCATCCTGTGATATCTCCTGTCTCTGATAACAGAGAGGAAGAGAGTCTTGGAGGAAAAATCTAAGAACCTGGCCATTTAGTGAGTGTAGGAGGTTGAAGGTTAAGGATTTTATAATCTGTAGAGTACATCGGGGTCATTACACTGAGTAAACATTACCTCATATCATAAGCTTGTGTAACACTTCCTTGAATGTCTACATAATGCTTGTGGCAGTATGTATGTACATTATGTGTATGTATTCATATGGAGTAGCAGGGAGCTCCGTGTTTTAATAGTTAAAATGAGGTGTATATAAAATAGCTACCTTTGTTCTTTCCAAATCTGCTACCCAGTTATTTCATTTGGAGCCTTTGGTAGTCCTTGTATTGAGAAAAATTGTGAATAACTAGTCTTGTTTTTTTGAAGTAGAGTGATTTTTTTAGACTGTTGTGTTCTTTGCATCCAGTTGTCACTTTCCAGGTGAAGAAACTTAATCTTTCTCATCTGACCCGGGAAAGAAGTCTGATCCCTGCTTTTTTTCTGGCATTTGCCTCCATCTTGCCCAGTGTGACCTTTGGGAGCTGGCCCTCACCGCTGTTCTCCCATAGGCCTTGCTTAGAAGTCATCTTCTCAGTAGCTGTTCGTACAGAAGGAAAATCTGACTTCTGCTTCTGTGTACGTGCTAACATTACAAAATCCCCAACTATTAGGTTTTAGCGATGTAAGAAGACATAATTGAGAATTGACTGTTGGTTGTTAATGAGTAAACTCTTGGGGTTTCTTCTGTAAAATTAAAGATGTCATACTCTGGCTTTGTTATGTGGTAGGTAATAGGTGCCTGTATAATCTGCTATTTGTATAACAGAAGCTAAGCCTGTACTACTTCATTTCAGGTTGTGTATAATTTGAAGTTGCCAGTTGAGGCTGAGCTGTCAAGAGTGAATAGTTTGAAGGAAAAAATATCTCCAAGGTAAATGACTGGAGCAGGAGGTGTACTGGGAAGTATATGGATGGACGGGTTATCTTAATTACAAAAACTGTTTGTGTAACAGTTAAACAGCAGAAATCGAACTGCTTCACTTGCATTTTACTGAAAAACTACTAGTTCAGATGTATATAAACTCATCACTAACAATGCGCAGTAACCTCCATCTGAGACATCAGGGAGAAAGCACATAAAATTTGCTGCTATGTAAACAAATATATACGTATTTGAAAAATTCTTGACAGACTTCTGCTACATGTAAACTTCCTCTCCTCTTATAAGTAGAAATAAATTGGGGAAATAATAGCTTAATTATTTTTTTTAAAATGAATTTGTTTCTCACCTTCAGGAAAGACTGAAGTGTGTTTTAGGGCAATGATGTCTAAGAATAAATTTCTGGAAGATCCTAGTTACCATGTTGTGCTTATTGGAAGTGATAAATACAACTTCTATACCAGAAATGTGCAAGAAAATGTCATGACTGTGGTACAGCTGACCCTATGCAGCTTGGTCATAAGGCTGGTCAAAGTACTGTAATCCTAATGTACAAAGGCCGCATTCAGGAATGATGAAGGAAGGACAGAACAAAGATGGTGTTAGGTTGGAACATCTTCAGGATCCCATAAATTTCAGGACATGGAACCACTCCAGGCAGTAGGGTGGTTGTGTGCCATGAGATTCTGGCTGGCACAGGGGAATGAAGCTCAGAGTTGATTACTTGCATGAAAAGTATGAAACATTATCATAGAATCAGAGTCCAACAATGAACCTAACACTACCAAGTCCACCACTAAACCATGTCCCTAAGCACGATGTCTACCTGCCTTTTAAGTACCTCCAGGGGTAGTGACTCAACCACTTCCCTGCACAGCATGTTCCAATGCTTGACAAAAATTATGTATCCTCCTGTCATATGTTAGCTGAAGCATTAGAATATGGAAAAAGGAATCTTTAAAATCATCTTCTAGTAAACTTAGTGACTAGGTAGGTAGGGCCTGTTTTGTAGGTAAGGTCAGTGGTGAATGAGAATTTCAGAGAAGCCTATTTTAAATGCACAATGGCAAACTCTCCCAATGTAGAAGAAAGCTAAAACATGACAAAATCAAATTCATTTTGCATGGGAAGACCTTTTAAGAACTTGAACAAATCAGGGGGAAAAAGATGATCTGGTGAAGGATGAGTATAAAGGTTTGACATGTTGGTGCCACTCCAAAATACCACCAAAGGTGAAAAAATCGCAACTAGAGGTGCATAAGAGTTGAAGCACGCTCTGTAGGCTTAAAATGCTGTAGAACAAAGGATAGATACATTCATGAAGGTGCTGAAAAAATACTGTTCATTTCAAACTGTCAGAGTGATTTTAGGTATTTGTGGCAGCTTCTGTAATGCTTCTTCTCTTCTCTCGAGATTCTTCCTAAACACTGATGAGGTTACATCGTTGTTAAAAAATTTGGGCAAGATTGAATGGGGAACAACAGGGCAGTAAGTATTTTTTTAATAAAAAGGACAGGTACAGTAACTTACCTGTTCTTCTAATGATTAAATATTTATTGGAGATTAAATTTAAAAATAAAAAAACCCCTATATATACGTATGGGTTTCTAATAGTATAATGAAACAAAGCAAAACTTCAGATTCTGGTATTTCAATCAGTATTCCAGTTCATCCAGTTAGTGTTTCAGTTCCGACGTTTCAATTTTATTTGCATTTCACCCCACTATATTTCCCTGTATCAGTTATCAAGATTTTCTTATGCTGTGTGTTTTTTCAGCTTTGGCTGGCATTTAGTGATACAATAGATGTTTATCACTTCAGCATATGAAAATTATTTCATATAAGAGTAAATAAATCTCTCAAATCAACAGCAAATGCTGAAATTTATAGTATTTCCACTTCATGGTCTAAATACTGATTACATCAAGTGCTGAAAAAAATTTCTTAATATGAACTTAAACCAGGAGAAAACTGAGTTTTATTTTAAAAACTACAATTGCTTTTATTTTATTAGTTCCCTTTATTTATTTTTTCCCGCAGTCTTTGACAAGTCCATTTGAGAAAAGGGAATGGAGTTGCTTTTAGGGCCGTTGTAGTTAGCAGTATTGCATACTGTAATATTTGAAAATCCTGCAGATTACAGTGAAGAGTAATGATTAGTACAAAAGCATCTGACGTCTTTTGTTTTTAACATGAACAATCTACCACATTATTAACATTTTTTTCAAATAATTTGTATTTGTAACTGTGGTCTGTGATCATTCAAGCAGAGTTAGCTCTTGTTTGTACTGAGCTGTGCACAGGAATACGTGCCGTTTCTGTGCCAGTCCTATTTAGGTTTCAGAAATCACGTTACTGTTTTTGTTGTCTTGGTATTCAAAAACATAATGCAGTTTATTTCAACCAGCTCTTACGAGGTGCTTTCTTAACATAGTGATATGTTCTTAATAAAACCTCTGCTTTGACTTATGTGCTTTTCTGAAAACAGACTGGATTATATTAATTTGCCTCCAAATAAATGTTTTCTCAAATATAGTGAAGATAGTGGACAACACGCTCTTACCGTTGATGATGAAGAAGAAATGCCAGACTGTGATACTCAATTACCTGTAGAGAATATGTTTCCAGCACTTAGCAGAGAAAGTAAAATAAAGGCTCTTGCAAATAAACTTGGTGTTCACAAAGAAGTGAAAAATACTCAAGTACAAGAAACACTTCCTATGATACATCATCAGAGTATTCCTGCTCTGCCCAAGTCTCCATCCAGCCCTGATGTCATAATAGAAGAAATATTTGAAGATGATCCGGAGAGTAAGTTTCTTAATACCTGACGCTCTCAATGTTTCATTGTTGAACATAATGGTTTTTTTGTTTCGTATTATGTTGTCTCTTTGTAGTTATACTCGGCTCATATGAATTCTTTAATGATGTCTGTATTTCACTTCCTTTGAGCTATTATTGTTTCTTTTTTGTCCTCCATCAGCTTAGCTTAGTGAAAACTTTCTCACAAGTTCTCTTCAAAGAGGGGTTATGAGTTCCTGTGTCTGCCTGGATGATTCTATTTGACTTTAGTTATTACAGTCCCCTTAGAGTTTCTGACAGTTGGCTGCTGGAAGATGCATTTCTGGAAGTTCCCTTGGCTTCCTGAATCTTTTACCAGCTCTGCGTTAACTGGCAATAACAATTAGGTTCTTCAGCTTGTCAGGTTTCTCCTGAGCTGTATTAGTAAGAGTGTAACTAACAGGTCCAGGAAGTGATGCTTCTCCTCTGTTAGGCTCTTGTGAGACTGAGTGTGGAGTACTGTGTCCAGTTTTGGACCCTGCAGTACTGAAAGTCAGCATCATACTGGAGTGAGTCCAGCAGAGCCTACCAAGCTGGTGTCCAGGAGGTGCTCAGGCATAGGGCTGAAGGTATTTGGAAGAAATTGAAACGTAGAAATTCCAATTACATAATAGTATAGATAATAAGTAGATGCGTCCCACAGTATAATTAAGATGCTTAACTTCAGAGTGTTTTATGTCCACAACATACCTAGAAAATCCCTATGATTAGTAATACTTGGGGAGGATGAGGGAGAGAGTGGAGGTGGTATGTGAGAGTAATTGTGGTAGCATATAGCTGTGATCAGGGTGAAGTAAATTTCAGAGCTTGGGCATGACTGTCTAAAGTAGTGTATTCCAGAATCCCAGTGAACTTCACGAAACTCTTTTCAGAACAAAATTCCTTCAAACAGCAGTATTATACAAGTTTTGCATCTAAGAATTTTAATGATAGTTTTGTAATCTTGGAACTAGCATGTGGTCTGGCCACGTGCACGTAGTCACTGTGTGTGCATGTTTTAGTCACATCACATAGAACTTTTGCCTTTGCAATACCCTTACAATACATATAAATTCTCGTTACTGTGTTTTCTGCTTTACTACATATGTATACTCAACTAACCTAATTCATGAAACTTTTTTCCTAAAACAATAAACAATCAAGAGTTTTCCACAGAATGTCATACTGATGAACAGAGGAAGAAACTCTTCAAAAAGGAAACACCTTTTCAACACAAAGCTGGTTAGTGCTTTTCCTATCTGGTAAATGGTTTAATTTACTAGACGAGACCCATCTTCTAAGCAGTGAGAGCAGACACTGGAATTTGTTGGAGAGGTTGGATGCATATGTTAGCATTCTAGTTGAGATCAGGAATGTAATACAAAACAGATCTCCTGACTGTCCCTAGTTAGCATGTATTTGCTCATATGTAAGAGCAGACTTTGGGCACATGAATTGATTTCCTTCCAGTTAAAACTGGTCTGGGAGGTGCTTGCAGTGCAGATGTCATTCTTAGCACCAGCAGTTTTGCTCTGCAGAAACACTCCGTGGTCGTCTCTCCTTGCTAAGAAAGACTATACAATCTTTTAAGATTTTCCATAAAATCACTTAGTTGGACGATGTAATATAGGAAGTCCCAAACAACTTTCAGAAACTCAATACTGGCAGTGTTTCTCAACATCTGGCAGATAATTGACATAATGATAGCAGTGCTTGCTGTGACCAGTGGGACCCATTTCTTACGTCAGTAGTTTATGTACTGAATTTTGAACTGTTGTCTTGTTCTCCCTCCATCTATGTTTGGTTATCTGAATTATGACTGCACAGGTAAATGTACAAAACTGAGAGTAATTTGAGGAAATAAGATACTTCATTCAAAAAATTCGGTAGGCAGTTTGTGCGGTGCTTTGAGCTTTGTTCATTGTTGAGTGTAAATGGTAATAAAAGTTGAAGAGTAGAGATTACAGTATTGAGAAAGAAAGAAACTGACCTAAGAAGTTGACAGAGGAAGCACTGCTGCAAAAAGATGTACCTTAATCTAGGACAAAAAATAATATTAGTGAAGAAGAAAGATTAATGAAATTACTGTTTTTCTTTTGTTTTTTGTTTTTTGTTTTTTTTCTTTTGTGTGGGTTGGTTGGTTTTTGGTTGTGTGTTGTTTTTTTTTTAACCTGAGTCATACAAAGTCATTCTCCTCTGACTGTTTCCTGTCCAGTAACTTATAAATTCACTGGCTGCTCTTAATGAGGCTTGACAGAGTATTAGGGAATTTGAGCAGTTTAAGTCCGTAACAAATTCTGTGGAAGTAAGTAGTTAACAGAGAAATTCTCCTAATGCCCATACCGAAGTTAGTGTAGTGTGTGCTCACCCTTTCTTAAAATCTGTTCTGGACACTGCATTTCCTAAACTTCCAAGCACAGTCCTGTGTACATGCTCAGAATGTTTCAAATACCAGATTATTTGTACCATCTTTTGCCCACAATCAGTTGTAGTGCAGAGATAGGCACAGAGTTGGTAGTGCTCTAGGATGCTGCAAATCTGTCTGTTTGCTGTGCCCTGAGTGCAGGTGGCTTGGATCTAGACGATGTTATCCACTCTGCTGGAAGGTCTGTGATGTAAAATACTCTTGTAGGAATTGCATTGCTGGGCTTCTAAAATCTGACCCATTCACCACCTTTAGCTTCAGTGAGTAGCTTCAGAAAGAGAAACCTGCATTTTGGTTCCCAAATCAAGGGAGGTACTTGCGGTACAAAGGATTTGGATGCTTCGTCAGAAATATTGTCTCATATAAAGTCATCTCTTGGCTAGCTTTAGGCCTTTCCTTGGTCTTTGTGCATTCTCACTGAATAACTAACGAAGTGCTTAGCATACCTGTTTTTAGAGGTAGGAGTCTTAATCTCTCTGATTTGCTTTCTAGAAGCTTCCTATTTCTCTGTTAAATAGAGGGAGTCCAAACTGTGAATTACTTAAATTCAGGCGACCACTTTGTAAGCAGTGAGACAGCCTTTTGTTTTGCAGGGTAGCTAAAGGGAGGTAGTTCAAAAGAGCAGATTTAATCAGAAAGCAAACATGGTAACGAGTTTGAAACAAGTGTGAGCAGGCTTGTCAGATTAAAAGCTATTTGAGGAATGTTATCATGATTAATGCAACATAAACCTAATCACATGTCTAGTAATATCGGTTGGAGTCACTTGGAGAGTGACTGATACTCTGTTTTATGTCTTATTCAGGTTCGACAGAACTAGTGTTTGTAAGCCATGTTATAAATCCATGCCACTTCTATATTCGGAGATACTCGCAGAAGAAAGAAGCAGGCTTTTTGCAGAAGAAATTGGAAGAGTTTTGTTGTAATAAGAGTTCATATCTCTTGCCTTCAGATGTTTTGGAACTAGGTAACTTACTAATTTCTAAAGGTCTACATTAGCATAAGATACTGTCTTGAAGTATGTTTTCTTAGTATAATTTTTTTTTTCTCCTCCCTGACTGCGTAGTAAAGCAGTGCTTATATGTCCTGGAATCTATGATTAATGCTTTTGGGGAAACATTGTACACATTGTTTGGTAAAGTAGACTTTTATTAATCATATAAACAAAAATGGTAGAAGTAAAAAAGACTCTGCCTCAACAAATTGAGTGCTTAGAATAACCAGCAGTTGAAACACCTGGCTGTAAACTTAATGTTTTCCAGCATTAGGTGGTATTGTTAACCGATGGCTCTTTTTTCAGTATACTGATTTCAATGACTAGCCTAGTTCTTTCATTGCTTCAGTAATCAGCTTTCTCACATGCAAGCAATATTCCCTTTGAGTTGGATATATGATTTTTTTTAAAGTTCACTAACTAGATAGAAACCATTCTGGAAGTAAAACTGAAAGACAATAATGCATTGCTAAGTCATTAAAATTATTTTCTAGCCCACACCTTGACAATGTTACTCCCTTCTATAAGGTGTTTAGAAAGCTGATAAAAAGTATGTAATAGCCCTCAACTTCAGTAGTGTTTTTACCACTTTACTAAGAGGTACCGAAAGTTTGCCAGAAATTTCTTCTTAATAGAAGCGTAACACCTCCTAGACTTACAGACATTGTGTAGATGAATGTGGGGAGAAAACTTCCAGTGGCTATCAAGACAAGGTTTTTAATGTCTTTATTTTAGCAGTAGCACTTTTACTACCTGCGTGCAAGATAGCTAACAATGGAACATTACGCAGAACTGTAATAATACTTCCAGTGTGAAATATCTACAAATACTAAGTTTAGTCTTTCTTTTTTTTTTTTAATTTCCTTCCATATAGGTGCTAGAACTTTTATTAAGAGTAAGGAAACTGGAATGTGGTGTCGTGGAACTATCACTGAACTAATACCTCTAAAAAGTGAAAATGAGAGGAAGCCTTGTGGTCCAATAGGATACAAAGTTTGTGATATTGCACTGCTGGAAGTATTCCTGATAGATTTTGGGAGCTCTCTAGTTCTAATTTTCTCAGGGTATGTTTACAGAGAAAGTTTTTTGTCTGAAATTGTTGCCCTTGACTATTGTTACTCAAGAGATCTCTACTAAGAAACAAGTCCTCCATCAGCTTCACACAAGCAGATAACTGGATATCCAAATGACACTAATGTTCTGTATGTACGTATTTCCTACAAGAAGAATGGCCGTGTATGTAAGTACACAGATGTACAAGCCTTCACATCTTAAAATGTTTAGCTTAGACTTGCATTGCAGAAGAGAACATGCGAGTCCTTGATGTTTTAAAAAAAAAAAAATGCATTTCATTGAGACTTTCTAGTTTTGTTTCAATGACATGACATTATGCCTGTTATTGCAAATAAGTCTGGCATTTGGTTTGGGGGGTTTTTTGGTGTTGAGGTTTTTTGGTATTGAGATTTTTTTCGTTTTCCTTTAAGCTAATAGTGCTTTTATTCCCGTTGACATTAGATGCGTTCCCGCTGAAAGGTCTGAACCTGCTACTCTGCAAACTATTGAAACAGATGACATTTGTTTGTTTGTAAGGAAGCCTGATCAGCATATTGAGGCAGAACTTGCAGCTGTTCCTCCTTTAGCAGTACGGTGTTCATTGAAGGATGTTGTTCCCAGGAATGCAGTAAGTAAAAGCTGTTTGCACTATTTCAGGAAACTTTTTTTTTTCTTCCTAATATTTGTATTAAAGTATTATGTATTAAAAATACATCATTTACAATGATCTTATTCCAGTATAAACAGAAGGAAACTGTAGAGGAGTACAGGGTATGTTTTATTTTTTTAAAAAGGTAAATAATCTCTTGTAAAAAGGATGGGTTGCATGGCTTTCATTTGAAAGGAAACAAGCTTGTAGCAGTCTGTCTTTAAAAGCCTCTGGCTTTACCAGTACATATTTCAGGCTTAAATCTCACTACTCTTACTCTAGACATGTTCTTTTGTCAAATTTAAAAGCAAATTACAGAAGTGATATTTCATGTCTGTCTGGTAATTTTGTGCAAGTAGTAAGTTTCAAAAATCATCCAGAGAAGAAATGGCTTCAGAATTTTTAAGAGACTCTTTTCAGGGATTGTCCTCTGTTACTTAAAATTTTTTGCCACATACTGAAAAGTGCTATTTGTTCTCTTTCAGTATAACAACAAATAAAGTACTGACAGCCTTTATTCCCTTAGAAAAAAGGACATATATTGCAGCATTATTTTCTTCATTATTCACTTATTTATTAGGCTTTCTTTATTTTTGCCACATTCACATGGGAATGAACTATGTCCAATGCAGCTGTGCATTTCTGACAGTAGAACTGCTGGTTGGTTTTGGCTTTTTTTTTTATGAGTCTGATGTTGTCTGAAATAGCTTTAAGTAGGAAAGATCTGGAACAATTTTCACAGGTGTGGGTAAAATATCTTATTTATATGTGCTTTCATTTTTTTCACACCTAAAAAGCACAGATATGCAGTATCAAATGGGAAATCCGTTAACTTGATCCAAGAGAAATTCGGACAGGCTTTTTCAATGTAGATAAAACCTCAAGAAAGACATTACGGAGAGGAGGAATGTGTAAATTGACCAAACTGTTTTGTATGTTTGTATAAAGATACAAAAAGAAAAGAATAAACTTTCAAATTAATTGGGAGAGCAGAAATGTAAGTCATAAGATGAAACGGCCTATGACAATTCTCGTTTATTTATCAGAACAATCACAGAGGATGAAATCTTGAATCTTCAAAAGAAACTTTGGGGAAAGTGCAGTCCTTTGATCTGACTCAGTTTTGCACAGTTAAAAACACTTATAAATCTCTCATAGAAGAATACTGTTTCGTGCTGTCCTGGCTATGGACTAGACAGTCTGTGTTCAGTGTTTCATCTGTTCAGATGCATCTGTGCTCCCTTCCTTGCTTTTTTGAGGGTTTTTTGGCTTTGTTTTTTTTTTAAATTGCTACTTGTAATTCTTGTTTTAATATTCTCTGATATCTTTAGTAACTTCTTCTTTCTTCCTAACACAGAGTGAAGGTTGGGGAGAGGAAGCAAAGACAAAATTTTTAGGAATGGTCAATAATAAAGTTGTTTTAATGACTGTATTTAGAGAAGAGGATGGTGTTCTCATTGTGGATTTGAAAAAACCTCCATTTAATAAAATAAGCAATAATATGCCAGTGTCTCTCAAGGATGCATTAGTTTTTTTAGACTTGGCAAGGTATGTGTTTTCCTTTGGTTGATGCTCTTATGCCATAAACGGTAACGGCTTGATACTTCTCAAGTGAAGTTTACCAAGCAAGTTGTTTTTGCAGTGTTTGATATATTAGTGTGTGATGTACTCATCTTCAGCATTTTCTGTTGATTTCCTTTTCTCACCTTCACTAGTAAGCACTGTGGCATACTCATTTGCACTAGTCAGGGCTTTATTTGAATAATGAACTTTATTTCAGAAAATGACAAAATTTACATTTCTGTACAAGTTTGAATAATGCGGGGTGAAAGGAGAAGCCCTTAGTGTCTACGACAGAAGAATGTACAGAAATCGGCCTTGTATCTAATTTGGCTGGTAGGCAGTGACGGGCTAGTCAGCACATCTGAACCAGCCACGTGATGTGATGCATATAGCTCAATGAATAGGAGAAACAATGGTAGGGCATAAGGGGGAGCTTGATGTTGTTGTTAGGACAGAGGAGAGCTGCTTTGGACGGACCGGTGGAAGAGACAGGAGATAGAGAGCATGAGCGTTTTGGTGTTTGGGTACAGGGTTATGGCATGCAAATCTGTAGGAAATTACAGGTCATTTTGCAGCACATAGAGAAAGATCTTTGTTTATATTTGAGCATAACCAGTTAGGGTAGTGAGAACAGTGGGAGATAATTTTCCTTTATTGTGTCCGTGTTCCTCAGGTAATTTCCCCACTTACAAGAAAAAGCAAAGGAAACCTAAAAGAAAATGGTTTTGTCCGTGTAATGGATTCTAGCCTTTTACTTTTTGTTTTAACAATTTAGATGTATACTACTGCATCCTAAATAACAAAATCTTTTTAGGAGCCAGCTGCCGTATATCATTCTTCATATGTTACATTTGTGATGGGAGAGGCATTAGAGAGAATTGGCTGCACCAAGTGCAAGAAGGAAGGTTCAAGCTATTCGTACAAGCATGAATCAAGTTATTTTTATAAGACCATTTTGCGTTTTTCATGGGCAACTTGACATTTGAATATAAAAGGATTCCTTCTCAGTAAATTTTGACAGAATTTATTCAAAAATCTCATTTTGTTTACCTTAGGTTTAGATCACAGCTTCCCAGTCAGTTAGAAAATAATACCGTCTTGCAGTATAGTCCACCTAAGATTCCACAAGAAAGAGAAGAAGTCTCTGTTGTAGTTTGTCACATTAATAGTCCAAGTGATTTCTATCTCCAGTTGGTAAGTTTAGAAATAAGGTCTGTTTAAATAAATTGAACAGACATTTTAATGTTTAGCTACTTGTAGTCCATGTTAAATAAGCTACGATTTCCATTGTTACCAAGTTTTAGGATTCCTTGAATTAATAGATGAGATTAATTCCTACAATTCTAGATTAATCCTAGATTAATTCCAGTTCTTAGAATTCCAGAAAGTTAACTTTTTTTTTTTGTCACTTTTGTTACATGGTTAATTCCTATGTGGGTATGTAGTGTTCTACTGTTTAGAGTGGTGATTGAACAGAGCAACATTCAACAATTGTTAGGCTCTTTAATTCACTTCACGTATTCATAAACACTGTTTAATTTGGGACTGAAGACTAAGAAGTACGCTACTAGAAAAAAAAAAAAATGTCCCTTAAAAGAGCAAAAATAGCATTTTAAAAAAACCCCATCTGGTGTGTATGTATGTTTTGTTTTTCTTATTTTAGAGTGATAGCCTGGATTCTTTAGCTCTTTCAAAGAAAATTCAGGAGGTATATAAACATGAGTGTGGGAAAAACTTGGAAATTGTCTGCCCAGTTGAAGGCCAAGCCTGTGTTGCAAAACAAGAAGATGAGAATTGGTACAGAGCACAGATTATAGGTGAAGTACTGATTCTTTCACTCTGATACTAGGTTGCAAAATCAGATGCGGTACTAGATCAAAGTCCCACACTGGATATGAATAGTAACAAACAGCCATTATTTTTACTAGGCATTCTTACACTAGCAGGTAGGTTCTAAGAAGATCAGTAGAACTAATTCACATCATATTCTTTTGCTATTAATGGAGTGTTTCATACATCTTTTTTCTTTGTTTTTATAAATAGAGAAGCGGTATGCATCATTTTCTATGTATTATTGAAATACTATTATATAATTATTTTAATTAGCGTTTCACCTACTATTACAGTTTGAACTATTATAGCCAACCTCTGAGCGTAACTAGTGTGAGCTAATAATTCCCATAGTAATTCTGAAGGAGATGGGGGGTGTTCTTGTATGGACCTCTGTGTTGCCTGTACGGGCAGCTGCAGCATGCCTGTATGCTGACACGTCTACTTGGCATATATTTAATGTGCCAGTGTCTTGTAAAGTGATTAGATGGAACAGGACCGAAATGCTAACTCTGTCATTTCAGGAACCCGAAAGGGCTGACTCCTAAATAATGTGATTTTTGAATTCGGTTATAGAACACTTGAAAATGTGTTTTATTATGATTATATGGTGCAAATGTCGATTTTGCTCTGATATTCTGGTGCTTTAACCTGTATCAGATACTCATTTTTTGTTTTAATAACTTGGGTTGTTCTTCTTGAAGGCCTGCCAAGTCATCAAGAAGTTACAGTAAAATATGTCGATTTTGGCAATGTTGCCAACTTAACTCTTAACAACATACGCAGAATAAAAAAGGAGTTTCTGAGCTTCCCAGAAAAGGTAAGTTGGTGCTTGCCTGGGTTAAATAGTCAAAATTAATAGAATCTCAATGGATGGAAGGGGAAAGAGAGGGTTGTTAACATTCTGAGGCAGATAAAATGTTAAGAAAGTTACTTTTCACATGGGTTTATTATTTATTTAATATGGTTTGGGTGCACATTGAAAACTTAATTTATTTTTTTTATATCATTCAGTTTTAAATGAAATTTAATGTTATCTTGCAGTGAGGAGGTATATATACATTGTGTGTGTGTTTAATCCAAATACCTTCTTTTCCTGCATAGTAAGCCAAATTAATTTTTCTATTCTTTCATTTTCAAATTATGATCTAATGATGGTCTTTTTAAGAAATTAAATTTTGTTTGGTTTATGGCATTTAAAGTTTGGTGCATTCCTAACTTTAGGTATTGTAGACATTTTCCTCTTGTGACAAGGAGAAAAACTGAGTGGGAGAGGAAATGGCAAAGTATTTCTGTTAAATAAAGAACACACATAAGTAGAAAATAATTCTTTTTCTTCAGCTCTTCATTTGATAGTTCTGGTTGCCAACCATAATTATGCTAAACTTTTAAAAACTTCCTATGTTGATAAGGGTTTTTTAACCAGTTGTAGGCACGAGAAGTAGTGGTTGTTGTAACTAAGCTTGGCCAGCATCTTTTAGTGAAAAAAAGGATTTAATTGTTTATATTTTGAGCAGATGTTTCTGGGGAAAGTTTCACCCAAAATAATTGAGTCTTTTTTGACAGCAAGGAAGGAGAAACATTCTGAAAATGGCAAAATGTTCTTGCAGTTGCAATGTCTTAATGCTTCAGATCAGAGCGGCTAATAAATAAGGATGTTGGGATTTTTGATGTGTGTTATCCCATTGTTCCAACTGATTGCTTGTTACTGACCAAAAATAAGTGCTCAGAAATATCTGTTAAGAGTTTGTCAGCTCTTGACCACATACCACTAGGCCTCCTCACTTTGATCATAAAGGAGAAAGGGTTTAGTTACAGGTACAGATTGGGTAGATGACCACTACAGAATGGTATAAAACTTGAACCCATCAGTTATCAAATTTCACTATTCTTATGCCATATATAGGTTATGGTGAAACACTCTGGCAAGGTGTTTACAGATGAAGTTTGCGTAAGAAATAACACCTTCCTGTTGCTATTAGTTTTAATGCAAGTAATAGAAAGGTCAGTAGGCTTGAGTCTGCTTATGTGTTGCTATAGTTTCAAATCTTTCCCATTTAAAAAACATATATTTTAAGGATTTAACATTCTTTGAAACATGAATAAACACAAGATTGCAAATCAAGCATTTGGAAGGTAAGAGTATCAGAAGTGAGGCTACTTGTATAGCTCTGTCCTGTTGCAATGTAAGCATTGATGTCTTCACACATGATCACATTTTATTGCCTCAAATTTAAGTTGGTGGTTTAAGAGATTTGAATTAGGCTGTTACAAGAGAAGTTGGGACTTTTTCAGCCTGTTAATGCAGTTTGCAGGCGTTTTAATGGACTTGGGTGGTACAGAAATCTTGGCCAAGACTAGAATTAGTGGTGTTCTTAATGTAGTGTTGGTTTTGTCATCTGCAGCCCTTACTTTTAATGTTTTTTTACCTTGTCACTCAGTCTTATTTTCATATTCCTGACTGCCTGTATCCTAAGAATATCTGTGCAAAACATTCTTATTTCTATTCTGTTTATTTCCTTTCTCTCCCTTTCCCCCCACCTGTGTTACTCTTCTTTCATTTTGTGCAATAGACAGGGAGGAAACAATAGCATTCACAGTTAGTTTAAAATTGAGCCGTAGTGTAGCCACCAAAGTTTGCAATAAAGATGTTAACCAAAAATTCTTTTAAGTAATTCCATCTAGTCTGATTTCCTGTTTATCTTTTTTTCATGTCTCCTAATTAATACCTTTCAAAAATCTGGCAGGAATTTTCTGACATGGGTATCATGGGACTCTGGTGTCTCTATGTTTAGTCCTTCAGACTTCTACAATGCTATAGTCACATTAATCTTAGATGCTTTGAGTCTGGGTTATTACATCATGATAAACAAAACAGGATGAAGGCTTTCTTTATCACCTCTCTGCAGTAATCTTTCCTGATCTCTGCACCAATTCTATGCCTAACCATAAACGGAAACAGCAAGTAAGCTCTTCCTATTTCAGCAAGAATGTATGTGAATTGGAGGTTCATATTCGGCTGCCGGCGGGGGGTGGGGTGGGGCTGGCTGGGTCATCATCTTAAATAATGGTAATGTGGAACCAGAAGCCAAGGTCATGCTGTCTTACTGTCCTACGTGAGTGCAAAAGAAAGGCTGTAGTTTGGCTGTAATGAGATGATCTTGGTATGTGATGATAGATACATAATTTGAGTTATTGTTTAGGCAATCAGGTGCAGGCTGGCTTGCATTGAGCCTTATAAAGGGGAAAATGAGTGGAACAGAGAAGCCAAAGAAAGATTTGAAGAAATGACTGAAGATAAACTTATGCTGTGTTCAGTTGTTGGTAAGTTATCAAGAGTGTATGTATTTATATTTAAATATTATTAAATCGAGTCAAACATAGAAACATGCACTTCCATGTTTTAAGTAGTATTTATTTGAAATACTTACCTTTGTACTTGCAACAGGTAGCCTGCAGTGAGAATATCTAAACACAGACTAACTGGAGGAGACATAACAGATACAACTTCTGACAAAAGCTCTGTTTATGTCTTCTCTTATGGACCACACCAGCATTAAGTGATATAAGTATCCTGGTTTATAAAGATGGTCTTGTTTCCAAAAGTACTAGCTATCTTTGACTTCCTGACTTTATTGGTAGGTGGGAGTGTGGTCACTGCTGCTCTAAAACATTGCGGGGGGCGGGGTGGGGAAGGGAGGGGAGAAAAGAATTACACGTAACAGATATATGCCTTAGCAGGATTATTCTCAATACCATTTATTGTTAATATGCACCTAGTTATTTTTCAGCACCTGTGGAATGGTGGGTTGGAACTCATTTAATAAATGAAATCACTTGTACTCGTTGGTTTCTTTGTATAAAAATATTTTGTAATTATTGGTGTATTTTAAGTTAATTTTATAGATATGTGCAAAGTTAAGCCTCTATGTATTGTGGATGTTCAGAATCAATTCTTTCATTAAATGTAATTTTACAAAATTCTGTCTTTTAGTATCACTCGCTGTGCCTCCAAAACCATAGATAGTCTTCATATTGTCATTGATTTGCACTAATTATGCTTATATTACTCATTCACAGAAGTTTTAGATAATAACATCTTATCTGTTGAACTCTTTGACTTCTCTGCTGTTCATGGAAGAAGCTTTAGTATTAACTGCCAGCTAGTTAAGGAAGACCTAGCATCCTACATACCTGGGTAAATACGCTGTGCATAACTTAAAATATTTGGAAATGCTGAATTTGTGTAACAAAATTACTGGCTTTAGTATGTCACCCCCGGTGGCTGGAATTTACCACATTTGTGATAAATTCATTATAAATCACATTTCATCAACTGACATAAGTTACAGAGTGCAATGCTGCAGTTTCGCATAATAGAATTCTCAAACTAAATCTCGACTAACATGTATTGAAATTGTAATTGTTTCAAAAGTTGGAGATTAAATGTTTGCATCATACTTTCATGTGCTTAAGTGCCAAAACTTCCCAAACTGGTTATGGTTAAGGTTCGCATTCCCTTGTAGTAAGAAAAGAAATACCACTTCTGAGTGCTTAACCTGCACCTAAGGTAAGTAATCTCTTTGGAAGGTCTGTTACTAGAAAACAAATATTCAGAAACGAGCTATGATGGTGACACACACAAGAGTGGGGAAGCCTGCTGGAGGAGATGAGGCTGATAAGGAGGTAACACTGCTGCATTTATTGGCGTCTTAAAAAGATAATCCATGGGCTGTATTCATGAAAATCCGTAATTTTTCATTAATAATTTTTGCTACCGGTGAAAATAAAAAGTTTGTTACATAGGGAGTTTTGGTTCAAAAAAGGGAATTCCTGAATTTGTTTTTTTCAGGAGGATTCAAATAAGTGGATTTTCATCTCTTAGCTCAGAAATATAACTAAATCCTAGTAACACATTTCTTTTACTGATCACAATTTTTAGTAAAATTTTTGTAAAGTTAAGCAGCTTTATTTAAACCTGAACAGATTAATTGTTTTGTTACTGTCACTGGGGTATTTTGTTGCGTTGCAGCTATACTTAGATGCCTGCTTACAGCCTGCAAACAAGTGGATATGTTACTTTAGTAATGTGTTACATAGCAACTTACATTAATGTGGATTTTTTGGTCACTCGCTCACTCCCCCTTCTTTAGTTGGACTGAGAAGCAAATAGAAGAAACAGGATCAAGAAAATTCATGGGTCAAAATAAAGACAGGGAAATTGTGTACCAAGTACTGTTGTGGGCAAAACAGACTTAATTTAACTAAATTTATTACTAATTAGCATAAATATCTAATTTCCAATTCAGGCATTGGGACACAAACATTTACAGCACCTACCTTCCCCCTTTCCCAGGCTCAAGTTTACTCTCATCCCTTTCCTACTCTCTGGTTAAACTCCATCCCTGCAGCAAGCAGTGCAGGGGGCTGGGGCAGGACACAGCAATTTCTCCCTGCTGCTCCTTCCTTATTGCTCTTTTTTCTCCTGTGCTCCAGTGTGAGCCCTCCACGGGCCTTGGTCCCCCCAGGAGTGTGCCGCTTCACCCACGAAATACCTTCTGCTCTTCTGACCTTGGTGTTCCTTACATTATTTCTCTTTTGTTCCTTTGTCTCTCTCACTGGCATTTTCTGCCCTTCATTAAATTAGAGGTGCCACCAGCTTCACTGAAGGGCTCAGTCATGTCCTGTGGAGGGTCTGTTTGCAGACAGCTGAAACGGGCCATGTCCACCACGGGGCAGCAACTGGCCTCTTTTCTCAGGTCACCATTGCAGCCCCTCTACCCAGCTANCTTGTGGGCGTAGGTCTCTAGAGCTCATTTGTCACACTTTCTCACTGAATTTGTCATTTGTGAAGATGGATGTCTACAAAAGGGCAAGAGACCAGTGAATAACTTAAATCTTCTTTAGGTCATTTAGAATCACATTTGGATTATGATTACTCTTCCATGTTTAATGCTGTTGAGGGGTACCCAGGCCAGTTCTAACCTAGTATAAGAGAATATAAGCAGGGGAGTGCAGTGCTCCAGTGAAGCTGGCTTTCTTGTCAAGCAACCATCAGTAACCTTACTCTTGCATTGGGATAGGAAGTAGTCCATGCAGAATTCCAGGACGAAACCTTGGAGTCTGAAGTTCTTTCCAAATTGATTGTTTTTTCTGATGGATCTGCAATGATAATGCTGTACTGAAGTTACTAGAGAGGGGGTTGTAAGGCATGTAATGTGTATTTCACTTGGGAGAACTCTCCCTGGCAGATTGCCTCTGTCCATTTCATAGTTCAGACTAGTTGTATGCAAGGAAAAGTGTATTTATGAGCTATGATTCTACAAGTTGGCTGTTTTACCGAGCAGTTTCCGAATAGTTGCATCAGGAAGGTTTGCATAAATAATTGTGTAGCAGCCTATCGTGGATGATTCAGTACTTTATGGAATTTTCGCTCTGACAGAGGAGTTTGTTTCCTTCCTATGAAGGAAAAGACAGGTGGTAGTATTCCAAAAACCTAGGAGTTTCTTTCTGGAGGCCCAGAAATGGCCAGCAGTTGAACTGATCCTTGCCGTCTCCTTTAGTCAGTGATGCTTACAAGAAGCTAGTTCTTTTGCCTTAACAAGTGGGGTTGGTTGGTTGGTTATTTTTTTCAAGCTGCAATCTCTTACTTCTCTAGTTGGCATGATTCATGCAGGCTTGTGCTAAGCTGGGCTGTTGCTCAAAATACATACCAGCCAACTCTTGATTGCTGTTGGGCTTTACCTACCCATATCCAGTTCACACGACTTAAACAAATTTTCATCAAGGTATTATTATGACCATACTTCATTCAGTGGTCTACTTCGAGAAGTGCTAGCTCCAATTGTGTTGTATTTGTATCTTCAGGGAATGCTAGAAGGTAAATGTTTCACTAATGTTAATACTCTTTACTTCAGAAAGGGATATTTGCACATCTTGAAAGTTGAGTGTTGCAGCTTTCACTCAGAGGCAACACTGGTTTCCAGAAGCAGCATATTAGTAATTTGATGTCTTTTAAGCTAGACACAAACATTAATGATCAGCAACCTATTTGCATCAGGCTTGCTTTTCTGCTGGCAGTCTATGTTGTGTAGTGCTTTCATCTGTCAGCAAAATGCGCAAGGATACCTTCTGAAAGACAATAAAAATAAGTTGCCATCGTGAGTTTTTCAGAAGTAGCATTGAGAAATGTTTTTGTCTTTTGTTGGGATTTTTTTCTGCTTTTCTGAGTTATTCATTATTCTTTGCTCTTCTTCATGTTGAATGATTCCTGTCATGTTGAACTGTGATTGTTGAGGTCTTTTTCACTGTTTACAATGTGTTTTAAATTTCCGTTGAAATTACTTTATGCTTTTTACAGGTACACTGAAACTACTGCTGTGAGGCCCAATGAAATCTGGGATGTTCCTCTAGAAGAAATTCCTGAAACCTTGGAAGCTTTAAATCCTACAGACATGGAACCTGTGGATGAAGGAGATTTCAAATCACTTTCTAAGAAAGAGCTACAAGTGCGAATTAGTCATGTTGTGTCTCCTAGTAAAATTTTTGTACAGTGGCTGTCATCAGAAAGTATACTGAAAAGGTACTAAAATTCAAAGAACTTTTTTTGAGTTAAGGTGTTCTAATTACAAACTGGTAAAGTAAGGACAAACTCTGATTAAGGTTGCATTTGGCACTGGGTACTCTTTTGAATGTTGTTAACTTGTCTTGCTTTTTTGAGGAAAGTATAGGAATAGAAAACAGATTGGCACTATGTTGTGGTTTATTAAGTATTCGTGATTCCAAATCGAGTACGTGATCTAACTCCTATTTCAAATCAGTTTTAATGTAGTAAGTATTGCAGCTGGACAAATGCAACACTGTCCAGGAAGTTTAAATCTTTCTGCTCTTTCTTTTCTACTTCACATTCCTTTGTTAGAAATCTTGTTAAATAATACCAGTATTATTATATGACCAAAGTCGTAGAACTTCAATCAAGTTATTTCTTTCAACATGATTCTAATAGGAAAGTTTTGAGGGAATTTCTAGACATAGTGTATCAACCTTTCTTTTGGCAGATATTTAGGTAATAGTGTGTACTGTTTGAAGACGAGTTAAATGGAAATATCATTGCTTAATGCAAGTTGCTTATTTTCTGCCTGTTATTTCTCCTTTCTTTCATCTTTTTACTTTCTTGCATGTAGCAACCTAGAGTCCCATTGAATTAGTTGGTGACACTAAATGAGTACCATACTGTAAAGCTGTCGAGACAAAATAGTGCACCTTTCAAATAGTGCTATACAAAAGGGTCAGGATCGCTCAGATTAATTCCATTGTTTAAGAAAACGTGATAGTAGTACAGAATTTTAATGCAATTCCATGTGTTTTGAAGCTCCATTTCATGTATTTGTAACCTGTCATGAAGAAAAACTACAATAGTATGTGTCTGTTAAGCAGTTAGTAAAACTTTGCTGTATGTTAGTTAAGCAGTAATGGACTAAATAAACCCTTTATCCACTGGATAAAATTTTACCACTAGAAAAGTGGTTTTTTTGAATGTTAGTTTGCAGGAGAAGATGGCTACCATCTACAAAGAATCCCAGCCACAGTCTGTGAAGTGGGAAAGTAGTATGCACTGTGCTGTTTATGTGTGCGACTTGAAACAGTGGCAAAGAGGTCAAATAAGCAGGATTGTCTCTGAAGCAAGTGCAGAGGTAAACCTGTTATCGTAAGAGGGCTCATGCTTTTATTTCTAAAGTTTGTAAGCATTCCATGATTAAAATAATGTAAAATCTTTGCTTCTTAATTCTGTGTTAATATTTTCTCATACAGTCTTTTGCTTTTGTTGAGAGTTTTAAGTTATGTTGTACATCGCTGCCATAAGATTACTGTCTCATCAAAGCTCAGATACCTTTAGCAGCGAAACTGGTAGTTGAGGAAGGCTCATGAGGTTGACTTTGTGTATGTTTACACTACAGTTTACAACTTGGCACAGATTCCCAAGCTATAGCCTAACAACCTTAGATCCCAGAAGCTGTGTGAACCTGAGGGTCACATTAATTCAAATTTAGTGATCCTTGCTAAAAGATGGAGCCAGTTGAACTGAATGCAGCAGCACCACAGGAACACGTGTAGTTGTGCTGTTCCTTGAACCATAAACTGATGGTGGTGCACTGTGCCATGTAGGCATAACATTTTCCACAGTAACTTCTCACACAGTGATGCTTTAAACATGCATTTTGGTGCATTCATTTGAAAAGAGTAAGGAGCGTTGGAAAAGGCCTTCCATCAATAGATAACTACTTATGAGCTAGTAATACCAAAGTAAGAGTGGCTTTTTTAATCATACAGATAATCCAGGACTGGATTACCATTGGTTCTCTCCACCATCATCAGATTATGCCTGTGGGTCTTGTTAGTAGGAACCAAAAGTGGGACTTCATACACTTCTGGTTTGCATCATGTGCTTTCCTAAGGCTAAGAGCCCTCAAACAGCTATTTAAACACGTCAGAATAAAAAGTAAGGGGTGGAGGGGAGCTATTTCAGCATTTCTAGGTTTACAAATTTAAATGCACCAACATAACTGAAGCAGGGGAAAAGAAATTTTCATATTCACGTAACAACCTCTATAAAGTTGTTTAACCCTCTTTGAGCACATCTGTGTCCTTTGTGCTCTCGGTATGCTGTGACAGTCAATTGTCTTGTGTGACAGAGTGCTTCACTGCAAAAGCCATTCGTTGAATCCTGGCCTTTTGAGTTTTGTTTACCTATTCAGGCGTGCTTTGAATTATCATTCATTACGGATAACACCAAGAGGGCTGTTTTTTTCTGTTTCATTGTGTTTCTTGTCTGTAACAGGTAATGCTTTATGATTCTGGAGCTGAAAAAACAGTGGATATCAGCTGCCTAAGAAAACTTGAGGAAAATCTGAAGATAATTAGGACATTAGCAATAGAATGTTCTTTGGCAGATATAAGGTAGCCTTTGCCTTATACTAAGTAGCAGTATTAGAAAGCTAATAATGACATAACTTTGTATTGCCTGTGTTAGCATTGATTATCTCAGGTTTGGATGCGGTTTGCTTTTTGAATAAAGAAGAATTGGGATGGTGGCTCTGATTTGTTTTATGGTTGTTTGGTTTTTTTTTCCTAAGGGTTATGCTAAATACCAGTAAAGCAGAAACTGTGCTATAGAAAGAAAGAATATTTATAGGATTAATTATAAGAAAAACCTCTGTCGTCTTTCCAGTATTTTGTTTCATTGAATGTTTTTTTTTCCTTGGCTCAGAATTTGAGATGAATTAGATCTCATGAAAATGCACAGGACGTCTCTCTTTTCTAGACTGTAGAAAAGAGACAGAACGGGGTATTCTCCTGTGTGTTTGTTTGTGTGCTGTCCATACTGTGAAGAAAAAATAATCATGTTTATAATACCCATTCCCTGAATGAATATAAAAAGCCTAAATTTGCAGTTGAAGTATGGGTTTTCCTTTGTTCTCTTAAGACAGGTATCATACTTTTGGAATTCATGATCCTCCTCAGTTTTGAAGTTTGGGGGGTTTATTTTCTAGATCCAGAGATGAATAACAATTTCTTTTTACTGTTTACCGTAATGGAGATTGTCTTTTTTCCCTGACAGTACAGGCAGTTTCAAAAAAAATCAAGATTCGGTAAAGGGAAGGGTTTGTGATTAAGATCAGGAGATGCCAACTTCTATTGTACTAAAGGAGATTATAATTTGTTCTGTGTTAGACCAACAGGTGGAAGCATGCAGTGGACAGCAACAGTCTGTGAATTTTTATCCGATTACCTAACCGGGGCACAAGTAAAAATAATTGTACAGGTTTGTAACCAAAAAAAGAGGTATTTGTAAAATTTCTATCAGGTTGTGTGTTATTTTAATTTTTTTCTGAATATTTTCACTCCTCAAAAAAGTCCCGAGTGGAACTTTCTTAGATTGCTGTTTGCTGCAGGGGAAAAGACGCTTTTTCTTTTTTATGCTTTATTTTTGTTATTCACTGGACCATTCAAGCAGTTTGGCTACCCAGTGTGGAAAGAACACAGTCTTAGATATATTTAGTTACTGAAGAATAATATTTACATCTTTGGGATCACTGGATGCTGAGAGCTTCTATGGACTGATAAGCAAGATGCTGATGTTCTTGATAAGAATAGTTTCAGCAGCTACTGTAGTAGTTTTAAAGCCTCAGAAACTGAAAGAATGTCTGATGCTCTACGATCATTAGTAATTGATTTTTCCCACTGGTAAAAACCCCCTGAATTATTATGAGGGTTTGATTTGTTTAGTGCCTGTTGGCAGCTGCCAATGAGGTTTTACAGTGTGCCTGGAAATAAAAGCACCGATGAGCAAAGTTATTCATGAGTCGGTTTAAAGCTCCTGCTAGAGGAAAACAAGTATTTGGCAGTTCATGCTAGTAGAACAGGTAAGAGAAGAAGCAAGGTTTTATTCTGTTACTTTTTTAATGTAATATTTAGAACAGTTGGTAAAATGATGAGAACTGTGACATGAATTAGATAGATTTTGTGTCTTCTGGTGTGGACATCAGTTGTTAACATCTCTTTTGCAGTCAACAGCAATAAAATGAAATACATGCCTGTAGTTTAGAGGAAATGCATGTTGTAATATATTGTCCAGCGCTCTCTTTTTTTTGTAGGAAAGTGATGTGGCTTGTGCATTGCCTGTGAAAATCCTTTGCAAAGATGAAACAGGACAATTGATTGATATTTCGGAACACCTTATTAAAAAGGGCTTGGCTTTTAGAAACAGAAGGTTTGGATACTTTAATTTTTGTGGTCTTTCAGACTCATATTCACATCATGATAAGCTAACAAGTAAAACAAAAATTTGGATTGTCCTCTACAGCATCTGTAGCAACAGAATGCCATCTTTGGTGAACTTCTTTGAAGTATAACATTAATTGTATCTACTACACATTTCAGTTCTCTAAGTTCGTAGATGAGATGACTGACAGTATTTTAACAGGCATTTGACATCTTTCTGTTTGGTTTTTTTTACTTCTGTTTTATTATTTTGCACTTTTCAAGTTCTTTATCAGTTAATATCTTGATATGATTTGATTGCATCTGCTAGAACTGATAAAGCTGATGTGGCTTGCGCAGTCTCCAAGGAATGTCTTAAAATACATTTAGAGCAAGAGAACACACAACTGGATGGCTGTAATTCAGAAAGTGCACGTGCAAAAAAAGGTGTTGCTCCAGAGGAAGACATCACTGTTTCAGAGAGTGAACAAAAATCATGCAAAACACATAAGGCACTACTTCATTCAGGAATGGATGGAATATATAAATCCCCCGTTATACCTGAAGCAAAAATTTTTCAAGCTGTAGTAAGTTGCATTGGACGTGATGGAACTATTTATATAATACCAAAATCACTTGGTAAGAAGAAAATAGCTTTATGTCTATGAATATGATAGCTTTGATATATCAGACTATACCAGATACGTGTTCTAGTATGCATGTTCTGTATCAGAACACAGTTCTAGAAGATTCCTGTTGGGGAGGATTGCTGTTAGAGGTGAGGGGTGCATGCCCAGACACCCCCTGCTCTGCAGCGCAGTGTGGGGGGAGCTCCCACAGCTGCCCAGTGGAGGGGACCCAGCTGGCACCCTGTCCATATCCCATCTGCATCAGCTCTCCTCCCACCTCCCAAGACACCCAAACACCCGTGCTTAGACGGGCAGGTCTCTTGCCTCTCCTCCCTAGGCAGCATTGAGAGTACTTTGTTTTATAATGTTGAGATTGTGATACATTTTAATAATAATAATGAAGATACAATCCTAAAGATTCTTAGAAGTTAGCCTGGTTCTCATATATTGCTGGATTTTTTTCCTTTGGTGTTAGCTCAGTACCCAGTTTCCTTGGGCTCTTTATTTGTCCTGTGATAGTACAAATAGAAAGTATTAAGATACACAGAATCTATTTGAAAGAGGAACATTATCTTCTGAAAGATGCAGTGTCAATCTTCAGTACCATGATAATATATTATGCTTTAGAGAAATGTTTCCATATGAGAACATAAATTTATTTTTTTTTAACTCTACAAATACATTTAACTATTATGTCATAAAACTTTGAAATTCAAAATACAGTAACCTCACTTGCCCAAGACTGCGTTCCTCTTGCAGTTGTTGCTATACACTGTACCCACAGCAGAAGAGGGTCTTCTGGACATCTGTTTTGTGTTGTTTCATGGAGTCCTACCACTTTCTCTGAGAATCTGTTTTCTCATTCATGGAGAGGCTCTTGTATTATTGCTGAAAAGGTGTCAACTGCAAAATTTATAGACTCTTCTCCTCTGAGTTTAGAATCCAGAATTACTAATGGCTTCAGAATTGGAAACGCAGTTTACTTTTTGTTTAAATATTAACTTGTTTGCATATACTAGAAGTTGAACATACATATTGTATTGATGTTGGAAAACATTTTTGGAGCAGCATGTGTATTTTATGTTTATACATGTCTTCATCTGAATCTGCTGGTTTTTAGTGATTGAAATAATGTGTACTAATACATTATAGACTATTTTGAATTTTATTTCCCTTCCACCCCCAGAAGTTGAACTGAGCAAATTGATGACTGAAATACAAAGTAATTTCAAATGCCTTGGTCTTCTGGAACCCTACTGCTGGAAGAAGGGCGAAGCTTGTGTTGTAAGGGGATCGGATATGATGTGGTATCGAGGTCAAGTTGTAGAACTTGGTGGTAGTACTTTCCAGGTAAGTTTGATTATATGGTGGGGGGGAGGGGGTGTGTGCGCACGTGCGCATGAACATGTGCACATGCATGTAAAAAAAAAAGCGGGGGGGAATAATCTAATCCTTTGAAATTAATTTATGATCATACCTTTTTTCGTTTAGATGACCTGACTATCCAGAAGCTCATTCTGCTTAAAAGTGGGATAAATGTCCTGATTTTTATATTTATTTTAAAGATTAATTCCTATTTCAGTTGTCACAATTTTTCCCATAGTTTTCCTAGTGGTGATAAGTGTTCTTGAGTAAAAAGCTGCTCTTGATAGCCAGTAAGTAATCCCTTTCAGGTTTTTCTTCTTTTGTTGTTTTTACTGTATGTGGAATGCTTTGAAAATTTTCGAATTAGCAGTTAATCTTACCTAAGATCTTGAGTCTGCTCAAGCTTTTTGAATGTAGATTTGCAAGTCTGATGCAATCCTAGTTCACAGATGTTTTCTTTCAATTTTAAACTGTTGTAGGTTATTACACAAAAGGTAGGATCTCTTGCAAGACAAGTTTAGAAACTGGACTCCTAATCTGCCATATCAGTTTTTTAATCCTTTCAGTCATTTTCACTTTGTCACATCACCTACTTACTGGCAGACCATTATTTTTTCCTCCAGAAAAATGAATGCTGTAAATGGACCCTTTCTGTTATTAAACTTGACTTAAAAATTAGGAATTACTTCAGGAAAGCTTTACTTTTCATATAGGTACAGTACATAGACCGTGGCTGCATCGAGAGGATACCTCCATGTCACCTGTATCCAACTACATCGTATACTGGTATTCCTCCATTTTGCATACCATGTGAGCTCTACAAGACAGTACCAGTGAGTAATGGTAAATTTGAAGACGTTTGAGTAGCTAATTACTCAAATAGGTGCACTGTTTAGTCATACAAAGGTTGAGACTAGTTGCTGGTGTTTTTTCTTGCCTACAAGGATTCAGAGAATAGCTGATGAAGGATCATTTCAGCAAGGCAGCCTTTTATTGGGAAATTCCAGATTGTTTTATGAAGTGACCATGCTTCAAAAGCAGCTGTCACTGGAATTAAATCTTTGTGGGACAGGCCACTGCAGTGGTTGGCAGGATGATACTGTGAAGTGGTAGTTTGTTTTGCAATAGCAGCAACAAGAAGTAAGGTCTGGATTTCTTAATGCAAAATCGCCAGAAAATTTTAAATCTTCAAGTCCTGCAGAAGTATTTCTATCATTCTGAACTCAGCTGTGTAGGAAACAATCTGTTACGCTAAACTAATACAAGTGAATTGTATTAGGGGTTTTCTTAGTAAGTAGTTGATATGTAAATAACATCTTCACATATCGTCACATCTTAAACAAATTTGAATGGTGCATTTAGTAAATGTGAATTACTGAAATGACTAGTTTGCTTTTAAACTTATTTTAAAAGAAAACCTTTTTACTGTTAGAAGCAGTTCAACTGATAGATTAAGAAAGGCTTATAAGCCTGTGTGTTGGGACGCAAACATATACTGCAGGGAATAAAAGAAGTATTTAAAGTATCCTGGGTTTGCTGTTGTCCATTAAGTTATCTTCAAGTGTAATTCTTTATCTTTGGGTTACGCTTTGTGTAATTCTGCACACATACATTATTATGTAGATAGCAAAGGTTAGGCTTGGCAAGCGGCATCTATTTCTGAGCCACGTCAAGATCTGAAAATTACTGGTTGGCTTTGTCACACAATAAGTTTTAGTGTACCAAATAGCATATAATATTTAAACTGTTGTAGACAAAACAAACTAATGATATGTGTTTTGAAATAAGTTTTTCAATGATAGGCGCATATTTTCATCTCACTACATTAAAAATAGAGTATTATTTTTCAGCATCTTAATGTGTGGGGGTTTCTTGCTTTTCACCAAGTAGATTGGAAATTTTTGGCAGCAGGATGCAGTAGATTGCCTTCAAGAACTGCTTACAAATGAAGAGGTTGAAATACATGTTCAGGTAGCTTAATTTATTCATAGATGTGGAATGAGGCTTACTCTTTTGTTCTCTCCTTTTTTTTTTTTTTTTCTTTTAACTTGCATTAAGAATAGTAGGTGAAGGAGTACAACAGCCAATGTATTCCTTAGACAAATCAAAATCCATATCTAAAGTTATTTCTCTCATGCCTTTACTTTTATTATAGTTTTCAGGCCTTAAATGTGTCCTTTAGAGGCATTAGTATTTTGAAGTCCTATAGTCCTATTTGTATTCTGTGTTGTCATTCTGACAAGCAGCCTACCAACAGCATAAATTGTGCTAAATCAAATTTTAAGTGATTAAAATTTGGCATAATTAAGTATGGACATGGTTAAATTAATACATTAACATTATAGGGAAACACATTATCTCTATTGTCTGAAAACTTGCAATTTCAGATCGTTTAATTTCTAATGATACATTGTGAAAGAGAAGGGTTTATTGTTGAGTGAGCAAACATGGGATATTTTGGTGTTAGACTGGGTAGTTGGTGTTGCCGTTCCAGAGATAGATGTATTCACGTTTGTGTCATAACGGATGCTAATAGCCCTCCTTACTGGTTTTATATCTTTGAATGAGTATGGTGCATAGAGGAACAACAGGTTTGAATTTCCTGGTCACTTTTTCTAAAACCTCAGTCACACTATTACCGTTATAATCTTACTTTGTCCTGTGTAAATAGGAATTACCAGATAACCCATGGGGCAAATTGTCCGTCAACCTGTATTTTGGTGGAATGTCGCTTACTTCCTTCATGGCATACAAGAAATACTGTGTTGCTGAAGATTGTCAGGACATATTAAAGCTGGTGAGATTTTGGCATTTGTGTTTTGCTGCTGTTATTCTGATACTAAAACGATTACTTAGTTGCTTGTTGTGACCTTTGATGATTTGTTATTTCTTTTTATATTTCTGTACAGTTTTGTGATGTAAACAGCAGTAAGACTAAGTACACAGCTGTGTAGCATAACAAGTGTAGATATGATGTGTTGCTAAGATTGTATGGAATAACGAATTGCTAAGTTTGTTCTTGGACTCCTTACTGAAAAGTGATTTCTGCATTTCTGTTTAAAGTCCAATTAGGTTTTGGTTTTGTGTTCCTCTAAAACTTAATAGGAATAGGGTAGTATTTTTATCCAAGGCTGGAGATACTGAAAAGTAAATCTAATCAAGTATTTCAACAAAAACGTAGTGATTTCTAAGGGCATTACCTAGGTTCTTCATTCCAAGTGTCTGGGATATTCATGTGGTGTTCTTCAGAGGAGGACTGAGATTTTCACCAAACTTTATTATCTTAACAGAAAAAAGAATAGACAAGTAATTTCTCTGTATTTTTTTTCTTGAAATCTGAGGATTAAGTTTATTTAAATTACTAAGGCTTTGTTGCATTTTTCTCTGTAATTCTCTGCAAGCCTGCCAATGTATTTTTCTTTCCAGCATGAGTTTCTGCTTCAGAAAATAATTTTATGATACAGCGTACGCTGCTGTTGCTGCTGTTCTAAGTCTTGGCATGTGTATCAGTGGACTTGTGATGCAGTTACAAAAATCTCTCAGTGTATATTAGAACTGAGTAGCCATGGAAAACCTAATTGTAAATCAGTCTGTTCTTGCATTTTCATAAAGTCAGCACATGACACACAATTTCCAGCAAACTAAATATGGATCTTGAAATGAGATTGTACCCTTAAAACAAAAATGAAATTCAGAAAACAAAGATAAAGCTGTGTAAGAAGGTTGTAAGCAAGAAGCATTCAGAAAGCCTGGAATGCTTTCAGCAAGGAATATAGCATTAAGCAGATCTATTCCAGGAATAAGTGGTTCAGAACAATTCATAAGAAAATTAATATTGGAGGTGTGTTCAGTTATGGACCAGAAAAGGACCAAGGCGTCCAGAGCGCGAGCTGTGGCCAGGAGCAGAACCTCTGGAATGGCAGAAGTAGGAAGCATGTAGCTCTGAGAATATTGAAACATAATCAGCTCTGGGTTTAGCTGTAGAGGCTAAGCGGCCATCCTCACAAGCCAATTCATATACTGCACTGACTAAAGGATACTATTATTTATATAAATTGTAGCCATAATAGTTTTGTAACTTTATTTCGTTGCTTCAAATCTGTGTTTTCCTATAAGTAATCTGGTAAGTACTGCATTCTGTGAGTTGTAATTCTGTTAATAGTGGTAATAACCTGCTTGTGCAAAGCCTACTACACCTGTGTCTTGCTGCAGAGTGTATTGCTGTCTTTGAGATACATTTCTGTTGAGCTGCACAGGTGAGTTTAGGAGCTGGTCTTCATTACATTATGACAATCCTAGTTTAGTTACTAGCCAGAAAATTCCCTAGTAGCCAGTAGGATACTGAAGAGTACACCAGAATCCCAAGCGTGGTGAGCTTACAGCAGTGAATCTCATTCTAAGTGTATATGTACATATATGTGTGTTTGTGTGTATACATATATATGCACTTGCATATTTATATACACAAGACCATTGTACTGTGGTATTTTTTGATGAAGGTTTTTTGTTTGGTTCGTTTTGTTTGTTTCTCTAGTGCTGTGAGTCAGAACTGAGTAGCCAGGTGCTGCCTTGTGCTCATATGTTCAGGCGTGTGGAACCTGTGACCTTGCTTCATTTGACAGACAAGTCAACAGCAGTTGACTACAAATAATTTCCAACCATCTGAACCAAAATCAGTTCAAAATTCCTTATACAGACTGTTTTTGTCTTTAACTACATTGCAACATCAGCCCCTTTAACTGCTTTGCATATCAGCCCCCCAGACAAGTTGTTTCCTTGTTAGGAATTTATCAGGACAAGCCTGGATGAAGGATGGGGGTGCCAAATGACTGTGGACATATGTTGAAGACCAGCCATGTGGGTTGAAGGCCAACTGGTCAGAAGCCCTACCGTCTCTGACACCAAGACGCCTGCTGTCACTGATGTTTGCAACAAGACTGGTGGAAAAGCATTCTGCAAACACCTAGATAGGAAGACCTTTCTGCTTTCCTTTTGTCAATATGAGAGTAAAGTCCAAGATACCTAGTCCATTTCAGAGAAATACAGAATCTGAGACTTGCCAGACTATGGCTTTAGTCTTCATCATCCTAAATGTGTCTTTAATGCCTCACATTACTGGGTGGGCTCACGTAGGCTGTTCATAAACAAAGCGTTGCATGTGGTAGAGGAGGAAGTACAACATAACACTTCACTGCAGCCTACCGTTTACTTAGTTTGGATTAAATTCTTCATGCTGAAAAGCACTCTTGTGTTGCCTTATTAAGTATGCAGTATTATGTGATGTGTAAATTATATAATAAAAATACGTAATTTCTGCTGTGGCTTTACAGATTTAATAGGGAATGTAAGCTATATTTAGATTTTTAAAGAACAGACACAAAGGCAGAAGTGGATGGGGGACAACTGTTTGAAATGGGTAATTCCTAAAGATGTCTTGGTAGAACATCTTTTTAGTATCAGTATTTACAACTGGACTGTCTGTGCCTAAGTGTGGTAGATGTAGCAGTAACCAATCTACTGACAATAAGAAAAGACTGTTAACATTAACAACAAAAATGTGAATGCAGTTTTTCTTTCAAAGATACACACAAGAGCTAAGATACTCAGCTGAGCTTCATGCAGTGCTCAGTTGGGAATGAGCTGGAATTTAAGTTGAATCTTTAGAGTCGGCTGTAGTCAGGTGGCCTGTCACAATGTTCCTGATTGTTTTGCAGAAATCTGGCATTTGGATTGTATGTATCTATGGTACAGTTAAATACTAGTAAAGAAAGGATATCTATCAAGATAGTTTGGTTGGGGTTTTTTTTGGTTTTTGGTTTTTTTTTAAATCTTAGGAGTACGTACTTTCAATGGAAAAGCTGTTTTTTCCTAGGAAAGTCTGGGTAAAGTAATAGGTTTTTGTGTTGTATCCTATGTCAGATCATGCAGGGGGAAGAAAGGCTCAGAATTTATTGATTTATTTTGCAGTTAGATATATCTGGTTGCTTCCACTTCTGTTTTTGTTGTGGGCATAATGTAAACGGTTCATCAAGTAGATGTGTAAAAATAAAATGTATTTTAGAGAAATTGTACATTTGTTATGTATCATGTTAAAGTCATGACCTATGATCCAGCTGAGCTGTGTGCTATCCATCCTTAAAAAGGCATAATTTAGTGCACCAAGGTTTATTTTGTCATAAACCAAATGAGTTAATGGCATATAGAACTCAAACTGTAAATTATGTCATTCTAGAAGAAGACACACTGGAGCATGCTGTGCTACTGAGACAATATGTGTCTGTATTTGTCAAAATCTGTATCTTTCTGAAGGAGTGATAATTCTGGTAGCTAAGGAGTTAAATTATCCTTTGCCTTTCTCTTAAGGGATAACTTGCTCTGTGAAACTGCAGTGACATTGGGCATGGCATTCAGGTTAATCTATGCCAATTAATTGCTATTATTTAGTTTTTCTTTCTAAATTATTTTCTCTCTTTAAAGGGAATTCCATATTTAATGTATTTTTTAATTAACAGCAATCAAGTTAGCAAGTCAGTATATTAAGATCATTTCAAAGATGTGTTCTTTATATTTTAAAAGTGTTAATTAACTAGTTCTGTTGTGTTAACTTTTAGCTAAAGTTTTTTTTAAACCTTAGTAAGTATTGAAAGAAAATGTTGATTACTACCTTTTTCATCAAGGACACACTGTACGTTATTAATAACTCCTTTGAACCAGCAGTCATGACAAAGCTAGCTTGCGTTTTGTTACTAAATATGATTCTTGACTAAAGTCTGTCTTGGTCTAGGAGCTACTTGAAGGAGACATTCCTGTTTTGCCTTCATACACATTGTCACCACTACCTGTTCCAGGAGATACCTTTCCTGTCAGAGTTACACATTTGGTGTCTCCTAAAGAGGTACGTTTTGTAAACATCTAATATACATTGCAGGCAGTCCCATCATGCTGGTGAAAAGGAAATAATGGCTAACAATTTTAGATAATATAGAAATAGTATTTGTAAGGTTGTAAAATGCTACTAAGTTACTCATACAGATGGTTGTGCAATGCAACTATCTGAATGAAATCTTACTTGAAATACCCTCTTGGGTGGGGACTGACGATTTCCCTAAAAAACAAAATTTTAAGAATTGCAGTACTGCAGTCTGATATTTGCTCAGCTTGTATAGTAAGAAAATAGGTCATGGGATTTTAACTTGGCAGAAAAGTAATGATTTATCTGTTCTTTATTCTCCAAAAATTAAATTACTGGAACATTGCACAGTAATGTGAACATTTTCTGGCTCTTACAGTTGTATTTTACTGCCTTTGGTCACTGATTGATCATTGATTTTTGTGTAAACCCACACAGCTTCCCTCTAGTGGTCTCCTAGGCAAAAGGCGGAATGTAATGTTCAGTGATGAAATAAAAGATTCCTATGTGGACTTTGAATGTTGAATGATGAAATAGGAGAACAGGAAGCAGTGAGAAGCTGATCGTGTTACAAAATCTGCTATCTCCGAAGTAGATTGATTTATACTGAAGTGCTTGTGTGTGTTGTTTTGATAAATCTGTAAACCAAATAACAGGTCTTAAAGTACTGAAGCGATCACTTTAAATTCAGCATCATGGTCTAATATAAATTCAGCCCAGTAATTCACTTGAGTATACACATCTTAAAAAAAAAAAAAAAAAAATTATCTTAGATAAGGGCTTTTCTTAAATTGTGTATTCTGCTGCTTCTCTTACAGGAAAAACACAATATTTTTTTTGTTCATGTTGTGCAAATGATTTGAACTCTTGCTTTTGAACATGATATGTAATTGTAAACACTAGATCCTGCTCTGGACTCCTATAGATTTAAGTAGCAGTTGCATGATGGCGTTATGGCTTGCTTATATTGTGTACAAATTAGAAAATGAACATTAATTTTTTTTCCTGGCCAGTGAATTATAATGCTGAGTTGAGAAAAAATGATGCCTACTCATTAATTTGTTTGGGCCATCAGTAAAATATCGTAATGTTCTGAAGTGGCTTAATTTAAAGAAAAAAAAAATAATAATTTCAGTTAGAAGCTGTTATGTAGATTTTAATTTGCCCGTGCATGTTTTTTAAACTTTTATTTCCTTGGCCTACAGCATTATACTGATGACCCAATTATAAATTAGGTGAATGGAATGTCTGCATAGCAAATAAAACACCATGTCAAAGGTTCTTCTTTCATTAACTTTAAAATTAATCTTTGGTTTGATATTGTGAAGTGAGATTATTTACCAAGAGGTGGAATCCTAATAAGACACAGCTGTGAAATCTTACATGGGTATATTCTCTAGTATGCGCATTCCTTTTATTCTTACTTTTTAACATTGAAATGTGGTGTTAATAAATCATTACTCTGTTCTGCTTTTGGAAGAAAACTTGTGTAAATATGATATTATTCATAAACTGAGGAAAGAAGAAAGAGGAGCAAGGATGTGCTGAACGTTTCGAAGATGGGAGCAAGTAATCTAATAATCCCTGAACACTGATGGAATTTGAAGGTTCTAAGTAGTCTGCAAAAATTGTAATATGTGAGCCTTTTCTTTGAGTAGGTATATATTTGCCTTGATCCTTCTAAGCACCTTATGAAGCAGGCTACCACAGAGAGAGGTGCCAACTGTGACTCGGAGTTGGTGAGCCTTGATGAAGCCCTGAAATGGTGCAATAAAAGTGTGGAGTCTCTTCCTCTTCTAACACACTTCCAAACAGGTATATTAGTGTGATTATTTTCCCTGTTGTTTCATGTGGATATACAAAAAGCCTGAAATTATTTCTGAAGAATAGGAATAACTGTATTTCTGTGTATCTTTCAATAAAACTTTTGGAGAGTAAGGAGTAACACTACACTATAATCAGAAGTGTAAAAAAAGGAGGCTGAGAAGAGACCTTATCAGTCTCTACAACTACGTGAAAGGAGGTTGTAGCAAGGGGGGGGTCAGTCTCTTCTTCCAAGTAACAAGTGATAAGACCAGAGGAAATGGCCTCAAGGTACACCATGGGAGGTTTAGATGGGATATTAAGAAAAATTTCCTCACAGAAAGGGTTATCAAGCATTGGAACAGGCTGCCCCAGGGAAGTGGTTGTGTCATGATCCCTGGAGGTATTTGAAAGGCAGGTAGACGTGGTGCTTAGGGACGTGGCTTGGTGGTGGAATTGGCAGTGTTAGGTTAACGATTGGACTTGATGACCTTAAAGGTCTTTTCCAATCTAAATGATTGTTCTATTCTATAATCATACATTTTTACTCTTCATGAAATTGAGACTTCGGTGTCATTCTGCTGCACTGGAAAATGATGGAAAGAACTCAGACTTTTGACGCCTATTAAAGTTGATGAACTGAGCCGAGATTGCATATGGCAATAATAAAACTTTTCCCTTAAGGTGACTGTCACTGGAGCTCTAACTCTGAAAATCTTGCTATTAAATATTCAAAAGGCACAAGTTATGTACAGAAAATCATGTTACCAAGAGTTAGAAATTATGTGAACCCTGAAGAGCATCGCTTCACTTCATTCTGGATTTCTCTGTTTAGGCGAAAGATGGGCTTTAATTCTCTTGTCCACAGCTGTTGGGCCTAAAATAACATAAAGTGTGTGGTTCTAAAACTTTGTGAAGAAACCAGTTATTGCTAGTATTTAGTTCTACCAACTAGTAAAATTCTGGTTGAGAATTTAGGCAGCATCTGCCTTGTGTCCTCCAGGCTATTGTCTATTCTCTTACAGATGGATCTGCTTACTTAACTGAAATGTGCAAATGAGTTGAAATTGAAAAGTTCAAACATTAAACATTTTGGATCACTATCTTTACCAAGCAGTTTTCTGTTAATACTTATCATTGCCATGTGAGGTAGAGAAACTTGACTTAAATTCATGATTGTGAATTGGAATTCAGAGAGAACTGGAGGATGCATAGAACAAAATAGTAGCAAGTATTAGAGAAAGCAGAAAAAACTTGGTCACATAGTAAAACGGATTTTCAAGTTCAGTTAGTTTGTACTGCACTATGGGTATATTTTGGGGTGTTCAGTGGTTTGGTTTTTTTCCTTTTTACAGAAATGCCTTGCCTAGTAGAATACCAGGATGGTTTATGGTATAGAGCAAAGCTCCTCTCAGTTGAAGAATTTGACCCTGTTAAGATCCTGGTTCAGTTTGTTGACTATGGTAGTTTTTCAGTAGTCCCAACAAGCAGGTAAATACATAAGAAAAAAAAAATGTATGTAAAATGTCTATGTATGTGTGTATACACTTAAATTATAAAATACGTACTTATACATAAGTATATGTATTTTTATATAACTCTATAGATATATACTAATTTAGCACTAGATTTCAATTGGAAAGAAAGTTGGTTGGCTGGTTAAATAATTCCTGTCTGCAGGGTATGGGGTTGTGCACCTACTTCACTTTGTCAGGTTGTTCTGAGAAGCTCGTTATTATCCTATCATCAGATTTCTCCATCATCTTCAGATTACTTAAGCTGTGAAGTAGGCTCAGGTTTATAATCTGCTTTTGCACCCAAGAAGCTTACACAAAATGGGGACTGAGCCCTGCAGGTGTACAAATAAATCCTCTGATCCTGTGCGACTGCGATCTGCATAGAAGACAGCTGGGGAATAAGATAATGGAGTATCTGAGTGGGACACACCCCATGCTGCTTGTGTTGAAATTGGAAGTTCAAAGCCCTGTTCTGCCTGGTGCCGAGTCGCTCTAGAAACTGCTCCTGTGCTGGCACGCAGATGTCAGCTAAGTGTCTCAAAGCAGTTTTCACTTTATGTATATATACACTGCTTAGTCGTGGTGGCTTAATCTTGAGCTTATTGGGGGATCTACTGGTCCTTGCTGAAGAAGAGGCAAAATAGGGATTTGAACAGATTTCCAGCTTCACAGACTATAAGTGTCATGGGAGAGAGTGTGTTTTACTTCAGGGTTGTACTTCCTGCTCTTTTTCCCCATTCCCTTGCTTCTGGGATAGAAAGATAGAAGAATGGGGAGATGATCATATAAAACCAAGGTACCTATATCCAGTAGTGTGTCTAGAGCACATCCAGGTGTGAAGCACTTTGGACCACAGAGATCTATGTCATTTTCCAGATGCAACAGATTTGGAGCCTGCATTGTGATGACTTGTGCTTGCATTCCAGTGCTCAAATTTGTATTAGGCCCTTGAGACTCTCGCCAAACATTGTAATGGGGAGCCAGCATGCCTGGAGGGGTCTGTGTGATACTGGCCCGCTTCTTGATAGTTACTGTGCTCAAGTCCTTGTAGAAGGGCCTAGCCTTACCTGATGAATTGTTCAGTCTGACACCAGTATGTTATAGAGCAGGGACTCTGATCCCAGTTATCACACTGTAAATCTACTGCATGAACCATTAAGCTATCCTTATGTCCATACTGACAGTTTTGCTTGACACGTGGATTGTTGCAGGCAAACTTTTTATTTTTGTTTTAGATTGCGACACATACCTTATCATCTGCTGAAGTATCCTGTTCAGGCAGTACGAGCTCTGTTGGCTGGATTTAAACCTGCTTTGTATGACAAAAACGTAGAAAGAATTCCTTATTCCCCAGAATGGAGCGTGGAAGCATTATGGGCTATGATGGAGTGCGTTGAAGGAAAACAGCTCTCTGCTTCCATACTTGTGAGAAGCACTTCCTTCTTTTGTCCTAGTTCTTGCGCAGCCTAAAATTCTTACCTAGCACTCAGAGTATAACTTCCGAGTATTTGTTTTACTGTGAACCCTCGTAATTTAAAATTGTGAACCATTTACCATGAAGGAATGCTGATGAAGAGAGAAAATCATGTGGTGCTCTTCTTAATCCTGCAAAGTTTCTGAGCATTCCTGTTATTTTAAGACTAGTTTCCTTTACTTAAAAACACTCTTTGTATATTCACAGTTCCATTTAGGCAGTGAGTATAGCCAGTAAAGTAACTTTTACTATTGGTTAGCTTGAGATTTAAATCTGTTACAGTCAAAACTTTCTCAACTTCTGGTTTTCAGGCTCTTTCACCAGAGGTCACCATTTCTTTATATGACAATGATGAAAATTTAGTTCATATGAAACTGATAGAAATGGGACTTGCAGATTTGGATGAGTAACATGTAAGTACAGTGAATATGAACTACAAATTCATACCATTGTGAAGGTATGATTTTGAAAGTTTTAAGCAAAGTCTTAACTGTCAGTAATACTGACAACTAGAGTTTATTTAAAAAATCCCTTCTATCCATATTTCCACTGTTTTAATAAAATAAAATGCTGTTTAAAAAATGGAATTTCTTTGCATACACATTACTGAAGCCTACAGTATATATAGCTTTAAGAACTAACAGGTACTGAAACAAAGAGTCCTAAGGCAGTATAAAAGAAAGAGCTTTTGCTGCTAGTAACTGAAGAAGGTAACTTGCAGATGTGTGGCAGCGTACTCTGCCCAGTGAATCAAAATTAATTGTTTTTCTTCATTTTCAGCATTTGATCTCAAGGTCCAGTGCCAGTGGTTCTCAGAGAGATCGTCAATAACATCTGGATGTCTGTACATCTAGTCAAGCATGGAATATTTTAAATGAAAAGCTTTACAGTATGTGTTGTCTACAGAGAATACTGGAGATAAGGATTTTCAGATTTCTTGGCCAAGTCTACATTAAGTAGTCCTTTTCCCTCCCATTTAATAAGCTGTCTTCTAATCTATGTTTACAGATAATGTTCCCAACACTTGAAATAGTGAAACTATATGCTCACATCTCGATTTTTTTTGACCTTGGAGCCTGAAGTATTGTTCTGTGATATCCTTTTCATAAGAGTAGATGGAATTAATGTATAGTAGTAAAGAAATAGATAAAAAGCTGTTCTAGTATCTTGAAGACTTGGAGGGAAGATGATAGTTTTATTACTGTGGTATAACTCTTGTTTATGTTTCAGGCATATTTGGTGACAGACTTCTCCAGTACCAGAATCTGGAAGGGGGAGTGAACAGTTGGGGGTGGGGAGCGTTACTGTCTTTGTTCTGGAACATGTTTGCATTGCTGCTCTGTTTTCTGTTTTCAGTCATGATGAGATGGACGTGTTTTGGGTGTCTTGCACCTCCTTTATACTTCTGGAGCTGCAGTGTTCATTTGAAAGTGTTGGAATAAACAGGAGCTTGTTTTCTTTACTGTGATAGTATATAAGGTTTCATTGGATGTCTCTTTATTGTACTAGTGTAGTATATCCTTCATATTTAAAGCTCAGACCCTTTCAGTCTCCACATAATTTTGTCTAGATTCTCAAGGAAAAAACATACATGATGAAGGCTCCATAACCTCTCTGGGCAACCAGTTCCAGCACTTAGTCACCCTCACAGTAAAAAAGTGTTTCTTGATGTTTGGAGGGAACCTTCTGTGGTTTGGTTTGCTCCCATGCTTGTGTACATACACAGATACCCTCATGCATGTCTCTGCCCTCAAGATCGGCATAGCACTTCACTGAGGAGAAGGGGGGGCTGGGCACCAGAGGGGACAAGAGGAAGACAGTGAGTATCTTCCACTGTGTGCGAGAAGCACCTACTGTATTTCACAACAGGACTTTTTACCTTGGATTGAGGAATCTTCTCTTACGTATCTAAAATAAGGTAATCTACAGCTATTTGATGAATTTTCACTGACAGCTGATTTTAAAAAACATACTTTAAACTACACATGATAGAATACCAAATCAGTAAACTGCTGCTTAAAAGTAGAAATGGGAAAAAATTTAGAAGAGGCTCAGGTGTAGTAACATCCACTGAAAAATAAATTTATTTCAGAAAAAAAACTATAAACCGTATATACACAACAAGCTTTTTCACTTCTTGTTTACAAGAATGTACATTTTTTTTGCTGATGTGCTAATACTCCCAACAGTTTTGACACTGCCTACAACTTGGTGTCCATGATAATATTACCATCCTTGTCCTTTACTCGTACTCTCCCAGAGACATACTTTGTTTCCTGCTGTCCATTCATGTACACAGTCTTGACAGTACCATCTGGATACTCCCGTCTCTTGAACTGTGATGTGTGTAGTTCTCTCTGGCCATTATTGAACTCTATAGTTTTGCTTCCATCTCTGCATTAAATAAATGTATGTAAGTATTTAAAAAAAAAAAAAGGCAAAAGCAACATTGTAAGGACTATCCATAGGCTTTAAGCTTAATCTCAGAACAAACATTCCATACGCAAACCTAAATAAATAACTCAAAAAAAAAAATAAAACCCATGCTATTGTGAAAAGCCTGTTAAATGCCATCCCAGCTGGCTGGTACTCAGAAACATGTTTCTGCAAAATTGACGCAACTTCTTTATACTTGAGAGCCTCTACTGCACTTTCTCTGCACTAAATCTATTGTTGCAACAGTCCAAGAAAAGTTTAAAACTTAACGTTTTGAGCACTATCAGCTGTCAGACCTGCTTGCCCCACCAGCTGGGTTCTCACATGTTCTCTAGAATTATGCATAAATTAGAAAAGTCTCTCAGGTTATGGTATGAGGAAATACACACAGGCATTCAGTCTTTGTGTCTCCTACAAGCTACAAAAAAAAAAAAAATTCAAACAGTAAATACATGGTCACAGTACAGTACATTCAAATGTAAACTTCTAGAAACATATCTGTTGCCACATACTGCCTCCACCAGTGAGCCCTAACTGCTACTTTGCTATCAACAGGCCAGGGTACCTGAAAAGGTAAAGCTTACCGCTGAATACGAACAATAGTACCATCTGGAAAGATACTTTCTTCTTGCCCATCCGTAAATAAATTTTTAATAGTTTGATCAGGGAAGGTAATTTCTTTCTTGCCATCAGGATAATGCTTCTCTGAAATGTATTTTGAGACAATATGCTTATTACATAAATGCAGGTATAACTATCAGCAGCAATTTTGAGGGTCGGTTGAGTTGGATGATTTCTTTACCTATTTGTCCATTTGAAAATTGCAAGACCTCTAAGCCATCAGAGTATGTAGTATGTGTAGTCTTAGCATCAGCATAATAATAAATCTGCAGAAAACAGTTCAGATTTAACATAACTAGTGAGAAATTTTATATGTGTGTGCATAAATAAGTATAGAAAATTGCAGATGTGGGATACATACCACTGTTTGATCAGGCATAACCTGCTTCACATCCCCATTGAAGAAGGTTATAGTTACGGTCTTCCCATCAGAACCCACTTTTTTCCATGTCCCATTGGGGAAAAATATGAGGTGACAGCCATTTTTCAAAACCTTTTCAACCTAATGAATACATTACAGAGGCCAGTATTGAACCATCACACTCAGATATTCATTCCTCTTTCACAACAGCTGTCTTGCGGAATTTCAGAGTGCCAAGCTCTCATTTTACCTTTCCATCAGGATAAGAAGTTTCTCTCTGTATCTCTTCACTGTCTGCAGATGCAGGTCCAGATGGTAGTGACACATGAGCTTCAGGAGGAGAGGTGTCCTGAAATGACAGCAACAATCTAACCATAAACTCAAATCAAGCTTTGTCTTTATACATGCTTTTTTCCTAGGCTGACAGGTATTTTGGGAAACAAGGAGCATCAGAGGAGGAGGAGAAGTATAGGAAGGCATAAACACAATCTGAGTTTTATGTAACTCCTAGGTACAATTCAAGGGGTAAGAGACTGAGACTCAGCAATAACTGGTCGTCTGTAGTCAGCTGTAGTCTGGACTAAAGTGGAATTCAGTGTTGTGTTGTAGCATAGTGCTCAACTGGCTTAAGTCATCCATATAGAGGTATGACACAATTGATGAAGTTTCACAAAACCGAATGCTACCTACAACAATTAATGTAAGAATTAATCCAACTATTTACAAGATTCTTGCACCATTTCCCTACATGGAGCATATAAACATCCACCTTTTTCCCCTCCCTCAAAAGGTAAAACATTTTGCAAAATTCAAGGGAGCAGGAGATTATTATTTTATTTTCTTCCTCAGGCAAAGAATGTTGCAGCTACTAGACACAGGTAGAACGTTCTGCATTGACTACTACATAGCCATTTTCTGGTATGACAATAAAATTGCAGTTGAAGAGCACAGCAGTTGAGTCAACAGCTTCACCAGTCACCCTCCAGATAATCATTTAAGTACAAGTAACTATTGTTTTATTTTGGAATTCCCCTCCCCCACTTAAAAATCAAATCAAGATCCAGGACTTACTACCATAAAAGTCCTAGAAGAATCTTCTAATGCCACCATTGTCTCAGTGTTGCTTGTGTCACTAGCAGGTGCTGATGCAGGTGTTCTAGAAAGCTTTCCTACTCAGATACATATAATAAAGTTAATTTGGACAGTAAAATTAAAGTACAGTTTAAGTGTTACATAGGAAGTCAAGTTGTACAGGACATCTACGTTTAAGTGCAGTAGAAACTGAAAGCAGCGTATTTGTGAAAAGAATCAGCATAAGCCAGGTCCCTCAGGCATATCATTGAAGAATCACTGCAATAGGCATAATACTGGCACTTTCCTATTTCATTTCTGTAGATTTACAAAGGATTTTTTTTGCCACCCCTAGGGGTCTAGACAACATTATTAGTTATGCCTTATAATGAATAAAGGAAGACTAATGTAACCTTTTAACAGGAACTGATTGGCAGACTTCTCCCATGTCTCTCCTAGCACACCAGAGAAATTACCAAAATAAAACCAGCAAGGACTTCAATTCTGGAATGTACTCCTCTAGCAGATAACAGAACGGTTGTTTGAGCTATCAGAGGTGTCAAAAAGTACCCTCCTGTTACTTTCCATATGCAAGTATTCATTAGGAAGGGGTATACCTGCCAACAGCATTTGCTCCTAACTGTGAACAAGGAACACCCGCTACAGCATTGCCCATATGATTACAGATCCTGCTAACAGGAGGTTCTGGAGAGATACAGCAGTTCCAGTGCTATCAACATAGTCATCTAACCAACATCCGTGGCTTGAAGAACATCAGTGATGAATGCGATTTTGGATTACGGAATGCAGCTCCTGGTATGCTCCAAAGCACCAAACGTGACCAGAATGGTCTCATCACAGCTTTCTCCAGAATCTTACCCAGCAAGGTATTTATCCATATGCTCAATGAGTCCATTACAACCTATTCTCTCACCTCACTTTCGAGGTGATGACGCATTCTTTCTAATAAAAGCAAAAATCCACATTAATTTTCTTTTAAAGAGTTAACAGAATTCTCCGATTAGACAAACATTTATACCTTTTGCCTGTGAATAACTTTTGCCGTTTATCTTGCTGCACTTCTGTACTGGAAGAAGCAGAGATGCAGGTTGACTTTTGGGGCCTCTATTTGGTAAACACTAAAGGAAAGAAAATCGTTTGTGGTTTATGTGACATTTATTCATAACTGTTCATACAGCAGCAAAAAAACGTATACACCGTGTGATGTGAAATTTACTGGAAACTTCTGCACAAATTATACATTTCTGAGATTTAGTCAGCAGAAGGGCTTGTGTGAGGTAGCCCAAGCTATACTTTGGAATTCTTCCTCTCTCTGCTGCCTCACTATCAACTGCAGAATGTTAATTTGGTGCAAGCAATCTGGAATAATAGTTACAGTTTCAAAACTAAATATAACTGCTTTAGACAATGGTGAGCTGCCTGTTTTGCCTGGCTGATCCTCAAGGTGCAGAGGTTCACAGGTTAGGCTTAATCTATGATTTTTCTCTTATAACTGCATCATTTTGAATTTCTAAGATGAGTTCCTCAACAGAATGGTTGCTGCACATTGTAAACATTCGCATTTGGAGATAATGCGATGTTAACAAAATTCTGTGTCTGTCACCACTACTGGCATCCCAAGATCAGTAAATGAAAAGTAATTATCTAGGTTGTAGCTATTGTATTCCAAGTTTAGTGATCCAAAACTCAAGAGTATTCATACAGATGAACTTAAAACACCAAGATTAATAACTTACCGATTCTGCTCTTTTTAGAGTCATGCCAGAATTTTCTATTTTCCTCTTGCTTTCAGCAGCTTCTACTTTCTTCCAGGCTTCTAGACGAAACCTCTCCATAATTTTGACTTCCTCTTTTAGCTCCATATTCTCATTTACTAAAGCTTCTATTTGATCTTTCAGGCGTCGATGGGTGGTTGACCATTTTGCCTCTTTTCGTTTTAAATCTTCCTGTAACTCTGCAATCTGCTGTTTTAAAGCCTTAGAAAAATGCATGTTTATAAATTAAAGAACTTTCATTTTTTAACATATTAGAAGATTTTAATGTTCTAATAGAAATACACACACACAAAAAAAGCATAATAGTGGCAAAAAAATAAGATCAGCTTAATGGGGCAGAGAGTGAAAGGTAGGAAAAGTTTTCTTCCCTGAAAGAGATATTTTTTACTTTACCAACTTTATAAGCTCAGCTACAATCACAGGGAGTGTCTTTAATGCCCTCTTGGTATCCTTTACACTTCATAGATTGGCCAGTACAAATACACTTGAGACAGAAACCTGAAGTGTTTAAGGCTACCCTTGAGAGAACCCTTCAAAAATCTTGGGACAGGAAAACAGGGAGGACACAGTCACATCAAACACACGTGAATCTGCCTAGCCAGTTTAGCAAATGTTACTTCAATCTGTTGACATTATGTAAGGAAAACTTGTAGGGATGGAGGAGGGAAATCCCTGTGTAATGTTTAATACAACTTATCTATACACCTCAAGTACCATACAACCTGACAATGAAGGAACAAACAGATCTTGTTTCTTACATCTCTGATACCTAAAGACCTACAAGTAATAACAAAATGTAACTTTGAGAATTGTAGATTACTACAGTTACTGTACAACAGTTATAGACAGAAAGAAACTCAAGTACGGTTCTAGTTTGCACTTTGATCCACTACCATGAATAAAAACTTACAACTTAGTATTAACTACAGTAATTTTGTATTAAAGTTGAAGATCATTCTACCATAGTCATGAGCAGTTTTTAATATGGAAACATGACGACTTGCTCTTCAGGGGTTTTAGCCTTAAAACCATCAAACAATATTGTGAAGACTGTAGTTCCTTCCTCAATTAGGCCATGTCTACTAACAGTTCCCATCTTAAAATCACTTGCAACCTTTCAATTAAGTTAGAATTTAGTTTTCAACTGCCTTTAAATGAATTTAAGTGTTCCTGTGTGGACTAGAAGAATAACAACATGTTTTTATACCTGAATTTCATCACGTTCTTTTTTATCTGGAATTGCTCTCGCTTCTGTGGTATATTTTTCAAAAACTTTACGCTCCTTTTGCAGTTTTTTTATTTCCTTTTTTTTATATTCTTCTATTTCAGCCAGTTCTTGGGCTTTCTGCTGTTGAAAATCTGCAATTTCTTTCCTATAATTATGAAACAAAATTGTTGTTTTAGCCCAAAACTACTTCAAACCTGGATTTTAAGGAAGAAAATGAAGACTCTGCATTTTGCAGTCATTGATTCCAATCCAGCATCTCTTATCCCCAGAAAGACTTACCTATAAATGGTATTACTTATTTAAGGAGTAAGAACCGTCACACAGCTAGTGTTTGAAGTCCAACAATTTCTATTTTTATATCTTCTAGTCACAAAAGTTACCCTGAATTTAACAAAGTTTTGGCTAAAATCTTCCAACATTCTTCAAAGCAGTAGAACATTATTCCCCCAAAATTACCAGGGAAAAAGAATCTGCGAACAGCAGGAGGCCACAAATTAAATATTGGCCAATGACATGATGCCGTTTCCAAACAAAACAAAAGTGACTTTGGCAGGAATAGGTGTGTCACATTTAAGTCACCAGAGATAATTATTCTGCTCTCTATGTTGCTTGTAAGTCCCCCAGTTCAAATGAAAATATTCTCCAATCCAAAGGAAGAGCATCAATCATGTTAGCATGAAGATCAGTTTTGCAAGATCAATTTAGGACTGCGTTATCACTCAGAATAAAAATATACAAATTCTCTCACATACAGCATTTAAGGACATCATATTAAACTAGCAGGGGTTCTTAACATTATAATTTGTGTGTGAGTAATAATTACAGTTTAATATATACCTAGAGCAACCACCAGTTTCTTGACCTATGTCTCCACTGTAACTGAAACACAGCAATTATTTACCTGTGCGGTTGGTAACTGGACATTAAGATAGCCTGGAACATACTACGTAAGCGAATGCACCAAAATGTTTCAATTAAAAATTACCTGATATTTGCCAAGGCATGCTCTCTTTCTTCACGGAGTTTAGTTAGAGTTGTGTTTTCAGCTCTGAATCTCGCTATTTCAGTTTCCAATTCAGTGAGTGTATCTCTCAGTACCTGGGATGGAACAGTGTTTCCTGTCAAAGAACAGCCAGGTGCAAGTTATCTAAGTGGCATCCATAAGACTGAACTAAACAATTATCACACACCAGTTTTAAAAAAAAAATAAATAAAATTAAGTGATAGCATTTTAGAGATAGTAGTAGTATTGCAAAAAAATTATACTATTCCAGTAACACAGAAGTGATATTTTAAAGCACTCTGCACTATTTACTCAGATACCTCAAATATTGAGTAATATCTATCATCTTTGTAGAACTAAATATATATTAGGAATTGGAATGTGAAGGGCTTCATGTCAAGCTAGAGGAATTAAATGAAGGTATAAGGGCCAAGCATCAAACAGGGAAGTTTATGGTTGAAGTTTTTCCAAGTTTTATTCACAACAAAGTCTGTTCACACCCATGACTGATATGAAATCTATTGCAGAGGCCAGTAATAAGATTTGTGGGATTTTTCACCATCTCATTTTCCTGTTCAGTCACTAAACACTCCCAGGGTTTTAATAGTCCACTTCTGAGCATGCAAGGCAAGAGCCTAAATACTGATGTTGCAGTGTAGGTAGTTGCCTCATTCACCCTTACATGCACTGAGATTCAGTAGAAAACCCCTACCCCTCTTCCTGCAAATAACATCTAGCAGGCATCTTTAGACAACCCTACAAAATCAATTCTCTACAAAACAATAAGCAGAAATAGCAGCTTTCATAAGAACTTCTCATAAAAACCTAAGCAAAATCCTAAAGGTTCATTGGAGCAGAGTTTGAAACCAAGATCTCACCACCCTACAGAAGAGAGATTTAAATGCTAGGCTATGCCATCATGCTTTCACTGAGCAACTGGATTTTTAGTGATCTCACATAAATGAAACAGTTTCAACAGGAGCTTTTAAAGACAGTCCTTCCCCAGACTACAACCATATGGTCAAAATCAACTTGGGCAAAGCAGAAAAATGAATCCATGTTTCCCGTATTCCACGTGAATTCTCTAGATACTATACTACTAACCTAACAGTGCATAGCATTACCCTACTGTGGTGTAAATGCACACTGTCACTGGAAAGGGAGGTACCACTTCATTTTTGGCATGCCTTTGACACTTTCCTGGATTTGGAAACAGTGATCAAGCAGCTCCAGATCACGTTAGTTCAATGAGCTGTTTTGACAGAAAACTAGCCTCCAGGAAAAAAAAAAATAATAAAAAAAAAGAAGTTTTCACTCATTGTACTCATTCTGCAAGCTGCATAATTGTTAGATCTGACACCAGACATACAACAAGGAGAGGAGATGAAAGGTGAGAACAGGGCCATTCCCTGCAGCACCCTTTGGTATAATGTAAGGTTGCAGCTTAAGCGTTAGAAGGAAAGGCTTATAATGTATGTCTTCTTTAGCATTTCCTACCAGTTGCTGTTCTTTCACCTCCTGGCTCCTGTTCCACATTTGATTTGATTTCACGCTCTGAATGACAGCCTGCCTTCTGTTTCGGTTTCAGTGAAGGAAACAGTTTCATCATCAGGTTTGATACAGGAGGTTCATTTGAGTCACTGTCCACTGCAGACTCTTTGGACATTTCATCTCCCCTCTTTGAAGCAACTTTTCTCTTTATTGCTTTATCTGGGACAGTTATATCATTCTTACCAGAAAAGTCCATCTGTAAAGGTATTTTAGTATATTTTTCAGGTAAGTCACTGTTAACATAATTTTCATCAAGATCACTCCATGTTCTTTCATCGTCAAACTCGAACTTAATCCTACTTATACAAGACATGGTTCTCTGATGGTCTGAAGCTTTTCTAATCTTTTGCTTTGACAGTGCACTGCAATTTTTGTCTGACAAGCTGAGGTCAGCATCTCCATTTTTGCTGTCTTTGCTGATGTCTTTAACAGAACCTCCATAATCAAAAAATTCTGGATCACTGTGGCTCATAAAGGATGTCTCAACATCTTCATTTTCATGCTTTAATGTGGTCTCAAATTCACTCTCGGAATCTGTAGTAGTATCACCATCGCCCTCACCCTTATCTTCATTTACAATCCATTGATTACTTTTTAAAGCAGGAGCTGCTGTCATGGAAGAAGCTGAAAATATTTCACTGTCCATTTTATTCAATGGATCCTTCATTCTAAAAGCTGTTCCTGAATTTGACACTGTATGCATAACTACTCTATCGTTTGTATTTCCCTGCGTCATACAGTCAGCCTTTTTATTTTTCTTAAGTTCAACAGCCAGCGCCTTTACCTGCTGCTGTTTTGCCTTGATAGGGGTAGAAGACATTCTACGGCCTTTTAAAGTTTGCTGATCTTGATCTAAGATCCTTTGCACAAATGAGGAATTACTTGAGAAAGATATTTCATCTGCAGCTTGTTCTAGAAATAAAAATTCATCTAATTCTAGGTTCTCTTTTTCTTTTTCTTTTTCCCAGTTTTCCAGCTTATTCTGAAATGAAACTTCAAAAGACAGTTCTGGAGCTTTTACAGGGTGACCTATAGGGCATTTAGAATTAGAAAAGGTACTGGCCAGCTCATGAGACAACCAAGGCTTTTCTGTGCTAGGTAATTTGTTTCCAATTTTGCCAGTGTTAGACTCAGCAAATTCTACTACGTTCTCTTTATTTTCTATTTTGTTGTTAATTTCTAATGGGAAAGAATCTCTTATCTGTCCATCATGATTTTTTCCTAGCTGCATTCTTGTTTCTAATGGCGAGATATTTTTTCCATTGTGATTCCTGAGTACCAGGGTCTTCTGAATAGGACAACGTTTTGCTTTATCAGGGCGATTGTATTTTTTACATGGTGCAAAAGGCTTCTCAGAAACCAGTTCTTTGCCAGGAGGCATAGTTTTCTTCTGTATTTGTGATCTGTCCACTTTAATAACATTCCTGTCATCTGAAGCCCTTTGTTGAAGTTTTGGGGTGTTTTCTCCAACTTTTGCGATTTTAGATTTGGCATTAGTGAATCTTGTTAAGCCTTCTCCTCTTTTCAGGAAAGGTCGTTTGATCGTTGGTTTTTGAATGGCTGATCCATTTGTCTCCTGAAAAGGGTAAGGAAAAGTAAACCATGAAGTGTTAAAAAAGCCCCTTACACAATTTGAAGATTCCTTCAAATAAACACCACAAACGAGTAGGAATTTATATAGTACATTTCTACTGGATTTCTAAAGACATCTTAAACAAGTGAAATATTTGGGGCTTATTGTTTTATTTTTAAGAATGTGAATATTGCATTCAGCGTTAGCTTTTGATGCCAGAATCTTCCTTGTACATTTTTAAAGCCCCTATCACATCTTGGCACAATATATAAAGAACAATACAGTTAAAAAAATAAATAAATAACCTGTAACTTCTGGTTTTGCTCCAGACGCTGCTCTTCTAGTTGTATCTGTTCTTCCAGGAATTCTTCAAATGTTTGTTTCTTCTCCTGAATCGCAGCTTTAATAGGTCTAGTGTCATTTAAAAAAAAATAAAAAAATCAAGTCTTACATTTCTATATATAACATAACTGTGTTTAACATCACTGCTATTCAAAGACCTAAGGTGTAATTACATAAAAGATGACAAATTATGAGGTACTTTGGTCATTATGTGTCAGTTAATCTGAGAAATGCATCATAACACTAGCTGTTTATCTTTTGAGAAATGGTTTATCAAATCCCTGCTATAGTCAATATACATATCTAAAAGATACTGTATGCAGGTTTTGCTATTTCTTCTTTCGCTGTTTTTCCTCAATGAACCTTTCTTCTGCCCAGGCCACCAAACTTTCACTCGTATTTTAGTCATACTGCCAATTTCTACAGTATCACCTTCCCACTCAGTAATGCTGCTGAGATTGTGTTCCTTATCTCTCCCTTTGATACCTCTCCTCCTTCACAGCCTTGTACCGGATCTGGCTGGGAAGGTGTGAGCTTTTCTCATAGCAGCCCATACGGTGCTGTGTTTTGGATTTGCAACTACAACATTGTTGATAACACACCAATATTTTAGCTATTACTGAACACCACCTCCACAGCATCAAAGCTTTGTTTGGTTCTTCATGCTGCTCCTCCACCCCCTGCAAGCAGGCTGGGCGTGGGCAAGAGGCTGAGAGGGGACACAGCCAGAACAGGTGACCCGAACTGACCAAAGGGATATTCCATGCCATGTAACATCATGTTCAGCAGTAAAAACTAGGGGCTTGGTCTTCCAAAAGCAGCTGTTGCTCAAAGACCAAGTGGGCATCGGTCTGCTTCTGAGAGGTGGAGAGTGACAACCTTTGCATGACTTGAGGTTTTTTCCTCCCTCTTTCCTCTACTTTTATCTCAACCCACAAGTTCTCTTGAGTTTGCTCCTCTGATACCCTCTCCCATTTGGCTCTGGGGGACAAAGTGAGCAAGCAACTGCGTGGGTGTTTAGTTGCTGGCTGGCTGGAACAAGTATTCCTTGCTTTTGTGATGACCCAGCAGAGAAGGCAGAACTTTAAAACAATGCCAACCACTACTTTTCTTCTATCAACTCCATAAACAAAGCTTTTAGCATACATGAGAAGGCTTCTGCCACAAGCACTATTATTAGTTCTTAGCCATAAACAGATGTTTAAACAAACATAACTCCTGGTAATAAACTGAAAAGTCACAGCCTTACACTCCTTCACATTACTACTTTCGCCACGTAACAACGGATAGGAGGTTGTAATAAATCAAACTGGGAACAGTAATTATAACTGCTTACATACTAAGCGTATACTAAAACATGCTTCTAAACTATCATCACCCCAGGTTGCACACACCTCTTCAGCCAATACACGACATCCCATTTTTCACAGCATAAGCAATTTCAAGCCAGAGGCTTTCTTACTACAGGTCTCCACAGTACCTAGCAAAATGGAATCCTTGGTTGAGAAAGCTACACAAATTGAGAATATCAGACATTCCAATCAGGATTCAGAATTCAACCAAACATGCTACCTATTTGATAAAAACTGCATAATAATGACCTGAATTACCTTTCCTCTGTATTAGTCCACAAGTGTTTTCCTCTGCTGGAATTTTCAGAGAGATCTGCACTTTCCACACATAAAAGATCAATATGATGATCTTCACTCTCTGTTAACATTTCCCTCTGTTGTTCTGGACACCACGTGTTTTTTCCTACGAAATTAAAAGAAATTTTTTTTCCTCCCCAATAACAAAACAGTTTTCAGCTCATACTTTAACCAGCATTCAAGTCAGATTAAAACCAGAAGGGAGCTTCATGGTAATGTAGTCTGAATTCCTACATAAAATAGTCCTAAGATTTCCCCAAATTAATTCTTATTTGAATTTGAGCTTTCTCTTTAAAGAATCATCCAATTATGTATTAAAAATTTTCCGCAGACCTTAAATAACTCATCCTGATTGTTCATCTTCTTTGCTATTGTTAATTTATGGGTTAAAAATAAAATAACTGAACAAATCTGGATATCTGCTGTACTGATGAACTCTCATCAAGCTTCTGTTTCCCATGTATACATGTATAAATTAAGATCAATTTATCCTTTCACATCCTCTTAGACCAAGACCCCTGATTAAAAGCTTTAAAACTGGTATGAAGTATGATGAAATGCAATCTCACACCTTTTCCCTAAAACCTCTACAGGTTTTCAGCAACCTTATTAAATTACTAGATTAAAACCCAAACCATTATTCCAGTCACAGCAACATAGTAGTCATGCTGGTGCCAATGGTAAAACTGAGAAGAGGAGGAAAGATAAACAACTCCAGTGCATTGCTTCTGATGTACAAATAATTTTTAGTCATATGATGGGATCTCTTTGTCAACCCATCTTGACTCCTAATTCCATTTCAGTTGCTAATCCTCACAACAGAGCTGGTCTGAAGACATTCTGTATCCCTGGATAGACTATTATTTTCCATTTGCCACATGAAAATGCAGGTACAGTTCAGCCCAAACAATTCAGCTACCCGATATCTGTCATTATTTGCTATTTTTCCAGTCTTTTTCATATATAAGCTTTAGCAGTAAAGATTTTTTTTTTTCCTAAAACAGACAAGCATTTCATACAGACAGAAGAACTTTATTTTTTTTCCCCCCTCATGCTGCTTTTAACAAAATTCACATGGACATCAATAGGAACACTAAGGTCTGTAAGCTGTCAGTAAACCAACCAACAAACCGAGTAAACCAACACTTGTATAAAATCTTCACAATAAGTAGTAGAAAATTACACTTAATAACTACAAGGGGGAACAAAACCCGACCACACACCAAGTTATCCTTCTATAAATGACTAATCAGTAATATATTTGTCTTCCTCGTTTTTCAAACAATTCTGCATTTTCAGAGGCACACACAGACCTTGTTTCTCACAGTCAGATACTTCTGAAAGACTGTTCTTCAAAGATGAGGTGCATTCTTTGTTGTTTAACTTTTGTAAAAGATCAGTGTCTTGTGTATGCGGAGAAAGAATTGGAGCATAAGCTCTGTCTTCAGAGTGATTCTGATACCCAGATGATGGCAACTGGTGTAAAGTTGTTAAGCCCACTGAATGCCCAGGTCTTAGCTTTTGACTTTCAGCCATTAGAGTATAGCCTTGAAATTGAGGGGGGAAAAAAAAAAAAAAAAGTCTGTGTCATTGTATTTGCATTACAACACCACTGTTCCACAGGAGAAAAGAAATAGTACTGAAGGGAAAGACTGATCACCCAGCCTCCATCCTTATGTTACTGATAAAGAATAAGTGATTAGGTAATCCGTATTTTCTTCTCCTAATGCTAAGCCCTGAATTCATTTTTCTCAGGTAGGCAGAGTGAAAGAAAGATACTCACTTAAGTCAGGTTGGATAGACACTGCTAACAAAAGACAATACCCCTGCTCAACCCTAAAAGCTTTTTCCAGCCCAGCACTGTCCCCTCCCTTTGCACAGAACAAACAAGACTGAAAAACTGATGCAGGTTACAAGTGTTTGTTTTTCAATACAGATCAGCTCCCAGTCTAGTTCAGTCCATCACTTGAACAAATTTGTGCTGCATGAGCACAAACAAGGAGGGACCACTTCATTTGGATAGACTGACAGCTTAAAGCAATCAAAAGTATTGTGAGAAACAGCTAATTGGAAAGAAAAGCAACTGATTGTTTTACACTTTTATATTTAAAATATGTTCTTCAAAACAAGGGCTCCCATCATAGCGCATATTGATCAAGTTACAATTACAGTTGGCATTTTATAAAAACAGGATAGTATTCCTTCTACAGTAGCACTCAACTTTCAAACACTGAAGTGATGCAGCATTTATCTTTGACTCATCAATTAGTCTTAAGATGAAGAACACTGAATACACTTTCAGATTTTAACTGGAAAATGAGATTAAATTCTTCAGTTTACTCAAAGTACGTCATATGCTTTCTTTCTCAACTTACCGAGAACTGCGGTCTGGCCAGATACCATGCTAAGTAGCTTCTGCTGCTCTTCCATTAGCCTTTGAAGTTGCTCCATCTGTTGTTTCTTTAGCTGTTCCTGTTTCTGTTGTTGCAATTCCTTCAGCTTTTCAAAGAAAAAATTAAATGTATTAGAGGCTAGGTTTACTTAAAATGTACCACAGGATTAGTGTCAAGAAAACAGGTATTTCTTGGTTTAAAGATATTCCATTAGGCAAGTGTAACATGAAGGAAATTAAGAATTTTTCTATTTATGAGTGCACATGCTGTTTCCAGTTTGCCCAATTAACAGTTCCACTAGTCTTTAATTGACCAATCTGTAAACAATAGGAATCAGAACACTCATTTCTACTGCATGGGAAAAATACTCAAATTCTGCTCCTTTAACATTAATTTTTATTAAAATGTGAAACACTTCATAATAATTAAAGCTTTAGAAAAAGTGCGAGGTTTGTTTTTTTTTCTCTTCAAGATCTCACGTGAACAGTACTGATACAAAGGACTAAGACAGGGGAAAAAGAGCATCAGAGAACATCAAGACTCATGAAGCTGTCTAAAAAAGAAAGAATTAAAATACTGATTAAATTCATTAATCCAGTCTTCATTTTCTTGTGTAGCAGGAGTCCCTGGCACTGCCTCAAGACCAGCCTTGAGGGCCATATGAAGGCAAGGCATTCCATACACTACCAAACCACAGTAATGGGTGGTGGGCCTCCATGTCTATCTCTGTATCTCCAACGCATACATATATGCTAGTTTCAGCTCCTCCAAAGGAAAGACAGGAGGCCTGATGAACAATTGGACCACACCTCCCATCCAACAGGGAAGAAAAAAATCCCTTTAATTTCCCTTGTAGTTCCTTAAAGTTCCAGTGACAACAGAAGTAAGGCAGTATGCAAGGAGACGCTATGATCTAATGATCAAGATCCAAAGATCGCGGAAGTGTCATCTCCAACCCCTTCACTTAATTTATTAAAGAAATCATGCTTCTACCTGTTCTGATAACATTCTCAGAAAACCAAACTGGAAAAAAAAAAAAATCTCATACATCCAAAACTACATTCAACATTACAAACATCAGATTTTTATTTTTTTTTTATAACACACTAGATTGCCAATAACCTTCTAAGTCAGGAGACTTAACAATTCCTCTTAAAATACTGTTAAACAACCTAACATCTCTCATTTAGCCACTGTTTGATACTGCTGACAATACTGAAAAAGTGAATAAATATTTTCCTATCACGTAGAAGAGAGGAGAAAACTTTTATAGCACCAGATAAGTTCTGGAATTCTACTCTAGAGACTCACACACCCCCCACTTGAGTGAAGAGACAGGGATTTGTGCTGAGGTAGCTGCTAGCAGAGTGGACAAAGAGGTAAATGAGTTCTTAATCCTTAACAGCAAGATATATTAAAGTGCCCCTGAACATTTTCAGCTAACAATTTATATGTAGTAACTGGGAAGAGCTAGGAGCGAACATATAGCCAGTTACAGTGGATTAACTGACATGCTTGCACAGGAAAAAAAAAACAATAGATAACATCATGGCATCAGAATTCCGGGCCTTTTTGTCCCAATGTCTTGGAAACTTCATCGCGTTCAACACTAACATCTCTCTTCATCTAAACAAAACCAGGTATATGTGTCTACATACCTACTTTGAGAACTAACAGAAGATGTTGCTATAGATACAAGAACATACAACTTCACCATGTTGTGAACATCTGTGGTGAAGTACTACCACTGTAATGACCAGCACCCCGTTTCCCACAGCTTGAAGTGAAGAAACAACAGAACATTGTAAAACTGTGTGTACCTTTCCAGGTAAAAAGATTTTGAGAACAAGTACACTGCCACTGAATACAATTTCATTTTAAACTGGAACATGTGCCAGCTGGAAACAACAGAAGTTAAGACTCTCAATAACTGCACATCACGAGGCAGACACCAATTTTTATGCACACATAACTGTGACTTAGGACTTGCTCTTTAAGCTTGCTGTGTTCTGTATGTTGCAAAGAGTTTGCTTACTTCCAGGTATGACAAATCATATGCAGAAACAAAATCTTAATTAATGTACATCAAGCAATTCTAGAACTTTTACCTGTTCAAGCTTTTGTAAGAGTGGATCGCTTTGATCAGATTTACTCTGACCATCCACTTCACCATGGACAAAGTCTGTTTTAGAGGCTTCTACATTATATGCTGTCGCTGGAAAAGATGTTCCAGTGGTATATTGCTGAAGTGTACAAGTGCTGCCAGACTCTTCTTCACACAAGGAGTCCTCACTTACAGAACAGCTGTCTGAAAGATGCAACACTTCAGCAGGGAAAGCTGAGATGTTTTCAGGTCCAGATAATAAGTGTTCTGTGTTGATTTTCAAACCGGTAAAATTAGGATCTAATAAGACTCCAGCACGGGAACTATCGGTCATCCAATGTGCAATGAAGTTTTGTTCACTACTCGCATCTTCAACAGTCGGCATCTTGTAAATTGTATTCCAATTTGTTTGCTGATATAGCATTAACGTAACAATATTGCATTATGTAACATTAGGACACTAAAACTTTCAAAGTTCCAGGTATTGGTTACCTACTTTTAGCACCTAGGAATTAAGCAGATAAACAAAATAAGAAATCTACAATAACAGATTCCAAGTAAAAGAAAGTTATTCTCTTATAACTAACTTAGTGTATTTATAAAAATAAGCCACAATCTACTTTTCCCTAGGCAAGTAGAAGAATTTAGAAAACTAGTAATAAACAGTTTCTGTGCAGGAAGTCAACATAACCCAAATTTTAATCTTACTATTTATTTGAGTGCAGCTAATATTATCTCAAATATTATAAAGCTGTGTATAATATTCTCTTCAGTAGTAAAAAGAGGGATTCAGATGATTTTTTTTCTTTTTAAACGACTACAACAAAAGAAGTTATTTCAGGAGTTGAAAGAGAGACTTCCTGCATAGAACCTTCATATTAAAGCAAAGTTTCAAATATGTCCATCTACGTACAAACATTTTACTGCACATATTTCAATGCAGCACTTATCATTTTTGTGTCTTCCTTAGTTTCTCATGGAAATTATACAACCATGCTGCCTGTTAGTTTCTTACTCCCAACCAGCTTCTTTTAAATCCAACCAAAAAAGTTTGAAGACTGCAAAAGTTTCAGTGATAGCCAAATTCCTACAAGTGTCATAAAACACAAATTAATTCAGGTAGACAGGAAACCCAAAGTGATTTCCTCACCGAGGAAGAAAATGAGATAGAACCGCTACAGATGACGATGTGGCAGCAAGAGGCTGACCACTCAAACCAGTCCCAGGGCAATTAACTGTGCGTATGGTGCGTCATGGTGGGGAACAGAGAAAAGAAGAGGCCAGGGGACAAAGGACAGACAGCCACTGCAGCCCAGGCTCAACAGTCCTGCTGATCAGGAAGGAACTTCTTAAAGCCTCCTTGTTCCCAAGAGATCAGTTCATGCCAGCTCTCGCTTAATTTTCTCACTGTAACAGGGCTTACACTTTCAACCAAAGTTTTAAACTACCACTAGGAGAAACAGCGAAATTCCCTTTGGAAAAAGTTTTTCAACTGCTTTCTGTTTTGAGACACCCGTGGAAGTTTCCCAACGAGGTACAGATTCCTGCACAGGCAAATTCAAGCCCACATGGGTCACACGCTGTTTTTCCTGTCACCTTTGGAGACCCTTTCGAGGCAGCCCGCCAAGTTTAAAGCTTCCCCTACAGTCTAAGGGCAGCAGCACCTTCGTGCCAACCGAAAGAGCTGGCAGGGCTGAAGCCGACCCGTCCCGGGAAGGCGAGGAGGGATAAAGGGATTCACTCCCCAGCCAAAGGTTGGCGGTGGAGAGACGAGCACAGCCACACGCCTCAGCCGAGCCGAGGGGCCAGGCCCGGCGCCTCCCTTTCCCCACGGAGGCAGAAGCCGCCCCAGCCCGCGACGCCCTCACAGAGGACACGGCTCCCCCGGCCCCGAAACACCCGCACCGCGACAGCTCCGACCCGCGGCCCCTCACAGGTACCGAGGCGGCAGCACCGGCGTCGCTCCTCAGGCCGCTTCCGCAGCAACGCTCCGCTCTGGCCGCCACCCCTCTCTTTCTATTACAAACCTGCCGCCATCGCACAGCCTCCCGGCGCCACCGGCTGGGTACCACCCCAGCGCCGGGCGTGCTGGGAGTTGTAGTCCTAAGGCGCCGCCTTCCCCGCCCAGCTGCGAGGCGGTACTTGGGCGCTCGAACTACAGCTCCCGGGAGACGCAGCGGCGAAAAGGCCGTTGACGGGTATCAACAGGGAAGTAGTGCTCCCGCAGCCGCCGCTGCCCTGGTTCCTGCCCGGGGCCGTCAGGGGCGGGAAGAGGCGGCGGGGATCGAGGTGGAGGGGTTTCTTTGCGGCAGCTGAGCCTGCCCCTCCCTCCCTCCTGAGGACGGGCCCGCAGGTGGAGGCGGCTCCCGGGCCCATCCTGCGTGGCGGCTGGTGGCCCTTTGGGGACACGGGGTTTCTCTTCGGGCAGCGCCGCTGCTGAGGAGGCGGAAGGCCGTGTCCGCGCAGTGTTCTTCAGCGGCTGTCGCGGCGTGGTGTGTGAGGAGATTCCTGCCTAGTGAGCGGTCGGCAAGCCTGTCAGGGTGTGGGGTTTTCTGCAGGGGTGAGGCTTTGGACTTCTAGCGTGCTTTTATTGCGGCTAGTTACACCCTTTTAATCTTTAAATAGCTGCAGTAAGGGAGGAACGGAGCCATAAATGGGTAAAAAGCCTCCCCTGGCTTTCTGACATTTTGTGCTGTAGGCATGCTCTGTCTTCCTCAGCGAAATAAGAGCGTTTTCCTCTAAACTCCAGTAAGCGGCAGAGTGTCGCTCTCCAAAACCTTGGGGTGTGTCGCAGGCTGTGACCTGGCTTTGCAGCTGTGCTGGGCAGGTGCAAACCCAAGCGCTAGGCTGTGTAAACCCAGGGAAGCCCTTCCCGGTGCCTACTACTAGTTTTAATTTCCGCTGTTACTTTCTATAGTTCCACGGGGCTTTTTCTATTAAACTTTCCCTCATCTTTCCTGCACTTAGATTTTGTCAGTTATGAATACGTTGTCTACATGGTTGTCCTCAGACTGGATTCTGCTTTAACAGTGGGAAGCTACTGTGCTAGAAAATACCAGGATTTGTACTAATGCTTTTTTAAAGCATAGCATCACATTTAGTCCCTTTGACATCTTTAACAGGAAAATACAGTAGAGGTTTGTTTTCAGTTTACCTGCACACTGAAGGCCTTACAGGACTACAGATTATTCATGGTCTATTGTTAGACGATAAAAAATTATTTTTGGCTCCCTCTCTGCTAAAAATATAATCCGTTGCTAACAATGGTGTTGAATTTGTGGTTTGATCACAAAGTACGAGCTTCTGTGAAGTCCTTTTGAGGCTATTGCGGCCCAACGTGGTTATAAAAGTGTTTTATCAGCAGTTAGTTAATTTTCAACACAGAAATTAAATACAATCGTTTTCTACTCTGATTTTGAATTTTGGAAATGTTGCCATTTAAAAAGAGTAAAGCCAAACTGCTAAAATTCCGTGAGAAGTTTGCTTCTCTAGGGAAGTAGGGGAGGGGAGGCTGCTAATCAGTGGTAGCATTCATCAACAATGAAAGAGAATTAAAATATTCTTCACTCAAGGGACAGAAAAACTGCTGGGGCTAGACTTTGAACACATTTTAGCTCAATTTCATGCTCTCTGTCAGGTATTCCAAAGTTCACTTGGGCTTTAAAAGTGGCAATTTCCTTCTCCTTCGAAGTGCAGCAAGGGTTATTGCTCCTTATTTTGCAGTAGACTGCACTTGGCTTGCTTCATTTATTTGACTGGGTTGCTGTCCCTTCGGGCGTTTTTACAGGGAAGTATGAATGTGTCCTAGCCCTTCCTACCTACAACGCCCAGGCTGTCCAGTTGTACCTCACGCTGTTGAGCAAGCAGGAAGATCCTGCAGGGAAGGCAGCTGCCTGAGCAGGTGAGTGTAAACGATTTGGCTCCCTCAAAATCTTAAAAGAGGAGTGGGATCAGGGGTCATTTAATAATTTGTGCTGGGAGCAAAGAAGGGGTGGTGTCTTTGCAGACAGACTTGGAGGAAATTAATCCCTCAAGTTTATGCATTCCTTTCTGCTTACTGGCTTACCTATGGTTTCTTTGCAGATCAGTTCTCGCAATAATTTTTTTTCTCAGTTCTTAGCAGCTTGATTTTCATAAGCAAATGTAATATAAAATACTTCTGTGAAGCCTTGCACCACATGTAGCTACTGATTTCAGCTGGTGTTTTCTGGATGAGATATGGATGTGTAGGCAGGGTTGATGCTTGCAATAGGTTGTATGTATTTCATTGCCTTCTGAGAAACTTTTTATTTTGGCTGTGCAAATAGAGTTCATTATTTCCTGAGGAGACAACTTCTGCTGATACTTTAGCAGAATCTACTTTATTCAGGATCTGCTTTGGAGAATATGTTGAGAAAACTAGTGCACACAGAGTTCTAGTGAAGAGGGAGACAGTGTCCAGATTTATACTGTGGGAAGTCTTTGGCAGTGGCACATTTGGCCTTATATATGCTTCAAATGAATCTATCTTGTTTGTGACAAGATTCAAAGTAAAGTTGATAAAAGCAGGCTAAAATAAGACTTTATACCACAAAGTAGAGCTTGTTAAAGGTAGTTTCCCACAGAGCCAAGTTAGAACAAGGCTGCATTGTAAAATATTTTTATCACCTCAGATAACATAGTATCATGTGAAAAACTCTTGGTTAAAATATGGAGAGTTGTTTTTTTTGTGTGAGCAGAGAGTACTTGTGTGCCAGAAGCACTGCTAATGCCATAAAAAACAAAAAGAAGAGCCACAAAATATAGGTATATGATGACCTCATGTGCCCTTTGATCTGCTTTCTGCGTGCCTTAAATGCACATATTAGCATTACAGAGTTGGCAGTTCTATCAGGTGTATAGTACAGTAGATGATTTGGGCCCTTCCTATAGATTACCTTTCTGAGATAAAATTATACAGACATGTATAAAATTGTGTCTCATAGTGTTATTTCTCAGGTTTTTCATGAAACCCCAAATTCAAGTGAATTATGTTGCTCTTTCTCCTTGACTAACAACTACTTTTTTTTAGCTCATGATTTAAATTATTCCATGGCCATCTGATTTCTTGTTTACTGCACCAAAGAACAACTTTACTTGCATACACTGAAAATCTAATAGCCCATAGAATAAGAAAATAAACATTCCTTAAATGTAGTATAGGTAACATCCTCTAAATCCCACCTCAAAAATTGCCTCAGGCTAGTGTGTTTTGGGTTTTTTTTAATCTGAAACCTGATCCTAATCATGTGCACTAGACTTGGGTCCTTGATAAATTAATAAAACAATAATCTTATATTAGATTGTGAAGTGCTGTTGTCAGTGCCATTTAAACATTTCCGCTGCATTGTTACTGTCTTTTGGTTTATTCTCTCTCTATGCTGCAGTGGAGTCCTTCTGGAGGGTTGAGGTAAAGGTTTTGTTGACCTTGTAAAGGCTTTGGTGCAATTTGACCAATACTAATTTTTAAGCCAGAAGAACCTATTGGGTAATTAAATTCTTTATTTTTAGTCCTAAGAAATCAGTAAAGAAACTGTTCTGATAAATGTTTCCTCACTTGCACAAACACAATGCAGAAAAATGTGAAGTGGTAAATAAATGCAAGTAGTTCAGACAGTGTCTGCTTTTGGTTTTTCAGTCTTTAATGTGGGTGTTGTTTATTTATAGAAGCTTAATCAGAATTTGCAGTCTATGTGGGAGCTCTCATTAAGTTGGAGAAATGTCATTTTTTCTCCAAATGGCCTCCCCAAGATAGAGAACACTGAATATCCGATGTTTTTGGCTAACACAAGAACTGCTTTCCTTTCACATTATCTTTACTTTCAAACAAGCAATTTCTTATTTGTTCTGCCTCATCCTGTGAGTCCAGGATGAACTTGGAGAGGCCAAGTATTCTAGGGTGTCAGTCTTGTGCAGTTATCTCACAAATAAAATTATTTGGCCTTAAGTCACCGTGGAAAATTTACATCATCAAGTAGCTTTTCCAGAAATACAAATAATTAGAGTGAAAACAAAGTCTTTACTAGTGACACTGATACTAACCCTCTGGATGAGATATGGACAGTGTACTGGGATCCAAAGAATCATTGGTAGAAAGAATTTATGACCTGAATATTTTGTTTTACAAGCATATATTCTCTTTGTGCTAGTTACTGTAGCATTAGCAGTGTGTCTGCATTAGCAGTTTGGCTTGGAGCAGCAACACAATTTTAAGACAAATCTTTTGATTGTCAAGAGCTGTCGTATGTTAAGTTCTCAAAGTGGTTTTGAGGTGTACCATCTGAATGCCTTTCAGAGAAAACTAAACCAGGCACCATGCTTCAAATAAGCTTAGTCCCAGGGGCTTTGGTTTTGGCTTCTGTCTGAGCACACTCAGTCATAAGGCCTTCTAGCTCACACTTAACACTCCTTTACCACTGAAGGGCTCTGAAACTCCAGAAAGCCTGTGTCATGCTGAGGAGCTCATATGCTATGTAAAGAGCTCAGTGCTCTGTATAGTGTTCTCATTTACACTACATTTATCATTCTCATCAGTTTTTTAAAGTAACTTTACACTCACAGGCATCCAGGAAAATAAATACACCTTGATGATACATTTTAATAATTTAAACCAGGTGCTGCATTTATATTTTGTTGTCATAAATTCTACTTCTGTTTAAATAAAACTTTCCCAGTCTCTCATATCTTAACATAGTTTGTCACAAATGACACGCAGCCAATTTTCATTCAAGTTGTTTTACAGACAATTTAGGTTGACGCTGCTGAGAAAAGAAGCAGTCCCCGTACTTCCATCTCTCCCCTATCTTTGCATCACTTCCACTGCTACACTATTCCTTTTTGTAATTATTTGCTGTAAGCCAGAGGGTGAATTCAATCAGAAAACAGATCTTGATCAAAACTAGCTGCTTTGGTTTTGGGGTTTTGTTGTTGTTGGGTTGGGGTTTTTTTTGCTGTGTTGGGTTTAATCTGGATCAGCTTTCCAAAGTTCTTTTTAAATGTTGTGGGATGGGGTTTTTTTTACATTTGCAGGTTATAAATCAGTGAGTGGAAACATGAAAAGCAGCTTACATTCTTGAAAAAGAGAGTTATTTTATAATGATACTGTGTGAAAGAGGAGATGAAAGAGAGGTTGTTCCATTCTAAATTAAGAGACTTCCACATTACTAACAATGGGTATTAGCAGCAAGAGATCAAGACAAGAGTTAGGCACTTAGTTCAGGCCATAACTTCACTGAAAATGTAGGTCACAATAAATTTTCCACATACTTAAAAAAAAAAAAAAAAAGAATAAAACTGGTTCAGAGATGTTCTGGGTGGATTTGATTACCATGCTAATAAAATGGGATTCGTTTTGGAACTTCCTAAAGTTGCAAATGATTTATTTGGTGAGAGACTACTTAGATGGATAGTGGGAATGAAAGTTTTCTCAGCCCAAATTAAAAGATTCTTTTCCCTTTCAACAGGAGGGCAATGGCAATCTTTGCAGACTGTGTGTTCTTTGTTAAAGTTAAATACTTACCTGTTCAGGAGAAGAGCAGGCTGAAAGCATGCATAAAAGAAAACGGTGGAGTAGTTAATTTTGTGCTTAATCACAAGGTAAGTTCTAGATTTGTTTCTGAGAGCTCGAAAATATCAAGTGGTGCAAATGTTGTAGACTTAATCTTGCCTCATGTAGAGAAATAAGAACCATAGGGATTATGTCTCTGTTCAATATTTAAATGGAAATATTCAGTTTACGTTTTGAATGCATCTGGCTTTGTTATACTGAAAGATTAAGAGCAATATTCTCCCTCCACAAAAGAAGCGGGGAGGTGTTTTTCCTGGATACAATTGCCATGCTCTTTCTGTTCTCTCATCGTCAGAGAGGGGAAACTCTTAATAAGGAGATGCATCGCTGAATTGAGTTTTGGTTATGTTATTGTTGATGCAAGCATTTGATTACAGAGTGAGGAAAAGATGGTTGTAGAGTTAGAAGCCTGTGATACTGCAGGTTTTTATTTAAATACAGGTTTTTATTTTTAATATATATTGAACATGCAGCATGGATAAATCAAGGAGCCTGTTTGCGTTACATGCACAGGAATGCAATCAGTGGGCTGCATCTGTACTGGTACATTACATGCCTAGGAATGCTTGCAGGGACTGCGGCCAGCTGGCATGGCTTGGTCCACACCTATACTAGTGAACTCTCTTGGTCCTCAGGACTGAGTGTTCATGTCCAAACTGCCTATATGGCAATAGTCATGGTGATGTTCTGTCTCCCAAACCATGCCTGGAAACTGGGAGGATGTGACTTGGCAGAAGCTAGAAGTGTGCCAGGTAACGTGCTAATGCCTTAACAATATAAGGATTCACATGCCAGTGAGAGGGAATTATCTAACATTATCCAACTTAATAGTGAAGGCGTAATACCTTGTTACTTCTGCCACTTGAAAGTGACAATTATTTCCTCCCTCCCATAGCTAGTAATTATGGCAAGCTCATAAATATTATCGCATTAGAGTGCTTACTTCTAATCCACCTTGGGGAGAAGGTAATGCATTGCATTGTGATTTCAATTTTTTTTTTCTGTATACAGTTTTTTAGTTTTGAGAAGAGTACGATTAAGTGAGTTAATTTCTCCCTCTCACTCTCGTGTAACGTTTCCTAATACAACATTGGATGAGTTGCTTTAAATCCTGCTATTTTATATAGCTCCCATAGGTGGTTGTCATTTTACAAACGGCAAAAATTGTATACGCCATCCTCAAGAATCTGCAGTTTAAATTGTGCATAACATAAGGTGTTGACATGGAAGGAAAAAGAAAGGAACATGTGAAGAAAAGGAATATTGTAGATACATTATCATCCTGTTCAGAGCCCAGCAGTTTCCTGGTGACTCTGACATGCACATCTGTTTAAGAGAGAAAGTGAAGAATTGAAGAATAATGTATCAAGGTCTAGCAAGAGTATTCCAAAGATGTGACAGATTTCTTTGCGCTGTAAATTCAGGATATTCCAAGATGTGGTTACACATCTCTTTGTGGTGGCAGTGATCTTGTAAAGAAGCAATGGGTGGACCATAATTAAGGCTCACATTTATCCCATCAAACTGCTGATCTCCAGATATGATTGGGGAAAAAAGTCAAGGAAATTGCCTCATAAAAAAAATAAGCTTTAAAAAAAGCTTTGCTAAAAAAAAATTTATTATTGAAAATAGCAAATAAACTAAGAGTTAATGCAGTGCAAATATGTATTAATTGAAATCTGTATCTTGAATCTTCTTTATAAATACAGTGGGAAGAGATGTTTCAATACCTAAAATTTGCGAGCTCTAGAATGCTGAGAACGGCTAACAAGTGGCCAATCTGTTCAGAGTAAATCCTACCCAAGCTTCAGAAGTTATGTTATGATTAAAAAGTGTCTTATCTATCTCTAAATAGGAACCTCAGAACAGATCTGGACTCAGTGCTGCTGCTTTTTTTAAAGCTGTACTTTTGTCTTATGGAGCAAATAAAAGTACATGCATTTATCATCCTGTTTCCGAGTAAAGTAGATCTAATTTCATTCTGATGTAATAATCTTTAATTTTTCTGTGTCCATCAGTTCTTGCATACTTAATGTTAACTGTTCGAGGTGCAAAATCCACTGCCTCTTACTTTACCATTTTATTTGATTTGACTTCTCTAAATGTTTTTATTTTGTCCTAACTATGCAGAAAGTTTTAACTTTCAGCACATGTATGATTCCAGTAAAACAATGTATGATTCTTTGTAAGGCTACCAAAGCTTATTATGGTTATTCAGCATTCTGCCCAGCTTTTTTCTTTTTCTTTTTTTTTTTTTTTTTTAACATTCTTACCCCAAATAGCTTTGGGTGTGTACCATGTTGGCCATAACAGAACTTGGCCCATTATTGGACCTCCTGTGTGCTGCTAAAAGCTCTGCAGAACATTAAGCACCTGGTCACCTTCATATCCTCATAGTTACTGTAGAACAGTGGACACAGTCTGGAGGTATACATATTTTAACTGAGCTGAACTGTCACCTGGACGAGTCCTGCTCTCTCTGTTGTCTATGGGTGAAGTGCAGAGGTACCATGTTTCTAAACTGGATGTTTCAGTTAAAATGTGGTCCAAAAAGATTGTGTGTTTTTAAATGTTTCCTCCAGGATTGTACCAGTATGAATTGCAAATAAACAGTATTTGGATTAACATTGTAGTTACGTGTGCATAGCAACTGTAATTGTAACCTGTCTTTCAGAGTACACATGTTCTTGTGGATACCGCTGATGTCCTCAGTTGTCGTGATCTAAAAAATATTAAGAAGTATCAGCTACCTGTTTTATGTGTGGATTTCATTTGGAAATCAGTTGAAAAGGGGAGGCTTTTACAGACTGATGCGTTTAAGGTTAATACATCACAAGAAGACACTTCTGACCAAAAGCCAGACAGACAGGGTAGGTGTATTTGACATTGTTTATTCATCTGTCAGTTACTTTGGAAAAGAATGTTTTAGAAGATGAATATTTAGAATCAGCTTTTAAGAAATCAGCAACCATGGAAACTGGCAATAAAGTTGATTTAAAAAAAAAAGAATTTTTGGGGAAAGAAATATTAGTTCCATTCTGTGGAGTCTTTCCATTAGAAATGTGGATAAAATACTAAAAATAACATAAAATCGATTCCAATCACTGTCTGTTTGACTCCACTGGAAAAAAATGACAATAACCTGGAAGTTTTCGTTAATTTTAACAGAACACAGTGGGTTTTCAGTGCCTTTGTATGAGGAAGTGTTATGTTTTGAAGTCAAAATTATGAGAAAATAAGATAGCTAGTGAAAAGGTTAACATGGCTAGAAATATTTAATGCAGCATAATTAAAATAGAAGAACCTCAAGCGTTCCAGTGCATAACATGGTTCAGATGCAAATAACTATAACACTGTGTAGAAGGAAAAAAGACAAATGTTCATTTTAATGCTGTAAAATCAGCAAAAGAATGTCAAAAAGAGATTAGAAAGTTAATTCTATTTAATGTGTACAGTCAGCAATAAATTATCATCCTGAAAGTTACTAGTCTTTTAATTCTCTTTTTTTCTTCCTAATAACTATTCTTTTTATTTCTTTTTACTTTTGCATCTCTTGCATTTTGCTGGGTCCTAGTCCTTCCTTTAATTATTTTTAAAAGTAATTACTTTTGACATAATACATTTTATTTTATGAACATTCTCATGTCATGAATCAGTACAATTTTCAGAACTATGTACACGACCAAGAATCAGGACCCCTGCATTTGTATGTTTGCTGCGTCATTGAGTCTGTTAGACAAATCTGATTTTGCACAGCAGAGATCACGCGTGTCTGAAGCTAGGTAGATCCATTCAGTAGAAATCCTAAATAGTTTTAAGGTAAAACTGCATTCATACACTATAACNATCAAAACATTGTGGAGATGCAGTTAAACATTTGGCTCATTTGATATTCTGGAATTTATTCTAGTGTAATGCAGCAACCATAGTCTCTGAATCAGGCATTAATAAAGCGTTGGCTGATGAGCCTGCAGTATTTTGCTTAAAAATATTCATGTAATAGGATTTTTTCAATGCAAATATTCTGATGTCATCGTCACAATATGATGCACCGTGTGCTGAAGTAGATTCCGAACATGTTATGGCAAGTAAGCAGAACATCACTAACCTCCACAATGGTGTGGAAAAAGAAGAAAACATTTCAATGTCACCTTACACTATGGCATCAAATACTGGTTATAATGTTTTGATTGTTCCTGAACACTGAAAAAAAATCTAATCTGGAGAAATGAAAAGAAAGCACAACATAAAAACACTTCTCCAAACAGAACAAAGCAAACCAACCAACCAACCAACCAACCACAAAACCAGTGTGAGCCATGGAGGAATAGTCCTCAGGCTCTGTGGTCAAGTGGCACAGTGTAGCTCTCAGCTATGTGCCCTAATTCTTTTTCCCCTTCCTGTCACAGAAGTCAGGATGGCAAAGTGCCTGAAGGGAATACACTGGCATAGCCCAGGCTGGTACTAATTCTAGCAGTGAGGCAGTTGGGGCAGTTGCCCTTCAATACTTGACTCTGTATCCTACCAGTTATATGGCTGAATAAAGTGTGACCTTAGAAGCTGTTAACTTGTTTCAACGTGTGAAATATTTATGAATATTAAATAGTAGTATAGTTTTTATTACTATTCATAAATTAAATTAGAGGAACCAGGTATTATACCAAGTAAATACATCTTTTGATTGCAGATGTGGAAGACCTGTCATCTGCTGAAAATAAAAATGCCACAAAGAAAAATGAAAACAACGATTCCAACCTTACTGTTATTGAAGACAGTGAGAGAAGAATTGAGTCCAAAGTGGGGATTCTTAGGTAAAATAAAAGAAAATTAAAGATATATTTTGATACATCTATGTTGATATTTGTATAAATTGAAAACAAGCAAACAAAAAAACCAGTCTGTTTCAGTGACATCTGGAGATGAATGTCATTATCTTAATAATGCAGTGGAAGATAAAATTACTCTTTCTTCATTTTCTGTATTCTGTGTGTATGAATTTGTAACAGCCTCTTTTTTCTTTTTTTTTTTTTTTTAATACCTTGGGATCTGACTGTGGAAATTTATTTTACATTTTTCCATCTCAGTGGACACCTACAGTCCAGCTCCCTAATACATGCAAAGCTTCTACAAACTCAACAGGCATTAGTATGGCTCAAGCTTTATGATTTTCTGATTGGAGCTCTATTTATCATCACAATTTTTTTCTTTTCTTGGTTCACATGAGTTTTTCCAATCCAGTCCAATTCATTGTTTTCAGAAGTGCTGAGCACCTCTTTGTCCCATGAAGATTCTTGGGAGAAAATCAAGAAAACTGAGACTGCTTTTAGTTGATAGGGAAACAGTGTTGTTGTAACTGTTTCTAATTATTGAGTTAGAGCAACAAAACCAGTTCCAACACAAATCTATTAACAAAATGCAGTTTTCAGTTTTAGAGACTGCTGTTCAGTCTTAGGGTAGATGTTTAATTACTTTGTGGGAATGTACTAGAAGTTATACTTGGTCAAAAAGTCCTGGTGCTGAAGGATATGACTGCATGTATATATCCTAATGTGAAAGTCAAGAATAAGGGAGGAATTAGCCTCAGACAGCACGGTAGCTGACCAAGCTATTAAAAAATTAACATGTAACCAGACAATGAAAATACATTTATTGTGTTGCGTCCACAGTTTTTCTAAGGAATGAAGATTGAAATCTAGTCCTCAGGTTCACACGAGACATTCTGGCCTGTTAGTGCAGCAGCTTGGCCGTGTGGAATTTAATTTCTCGAAACTATTTTTGTTGTTATTTTGCTGCTGAAAAATAGATTTATCTTCTTATATTAGTTCTTACTTTAGTATGATGTTGCAGTACAGTATCTACTGGGCATGTGTATTTTAATTACTCTGATTCCATTCCAGATTTTACAGTGAAAATGTTCAAGATACTCCTTTTTTCCCCCAAGATTTTGAAGTTGCAAAATACAGTGTCCTTGAAAAAGTAAGCGTTTCGGTTATTGTGAAAGAATGTAGGCAGATCAACAGATGAATAAAAGGTTTATAGTTTTATACACATCAACAGTAACTCTTCTATGTTATCATGTACAGCAATGCAAAGAGGAGTATTGAAAAGTAGTTTAGTGCTTTCTGTCTTTCATTGCAGCCTAATTCTACCCAAATAAAACTTTTCTATTATTGCTGTAGTGTCCTTGCCAAAGTATTGCAGTAGAATATGTTTGCTTCTGACAAGATATATGTTATCATGGCTGTTATGTGTTAAATCATTTAAATTTTGAACTTTTTTATTAAAAATCTTTCAAAACACAAAAATGATGGAAATATACAGCAATCAGTACAGTGAAGCACTGAGAGGAGCTTCTGCTTGTTACTGTGATACAAATAATGAATAATTCTGCTTCTTTTTGTAGCCAATCATAGTGGTTCTAAATCGGGTGAAAAAATAAATAGGACGGGGGAAGTACTTGGTGCAATATCATGTGAATGAAACATACTTAAGCAATAAACTGGGGGTCGGGGGGCTTTATTTATCTCTCCATTTAGGTTAACTCCAAGGAAAGCAAAGATTTTGTAGTTATTGAACTACAGTGTTCCCAAGAGCACTGTGAGTTTCTGTTTCGACTATATGCAAACTTCAGTGCATCAAATGGAACAAAGGTATGAACCACTTATTGACATTACCTGTTTGTTTCTTTATGCACGTTGAATGTACCTGTTCCAGAGAGCTTCAGATGCTTTTCATTCTTATTTGCAGGCTAATCCTTAGGTGTAGATAATAGGAGGTCATTCTGTTAAGCTTATCATAAAAAGTTTGATTTATAGTTGGCTCCTCTACTCTTTTATGTTTGCTTACAACTTGCTTAAAAGAACTGGTTTGGGACTTGACAGCAGCACAGCATGGTCCTGGATGCACCTGCATCATACTCACGTATATTTTCCTGGCAATATCTAAACTTACAATGTCATGTTTACATGCTGAAACGCTATAGCAAATTATATTCTGGACATACTATTGAGAGACAGAAAAGCTTGTCTTGAGGGTGGCCTAAATGTGTTTCTCAGCATACAAGTTATGTGTGCACTCTGGTACAGCATGTGCAGTCCATGTCATTGTAACAACACTAGATTCAAGTCAAAGGAGCTGTATCAGGGATGAATTCTGAATAGTTCAATTGATAGAACAAGTTATTGCAGCATACATTTAGATGAACCTATCCTGTCACTGTGGGGTATGTATATGGAGCCCTATTCATGTTCTTTGTGTCCCGTGAAGCCTGGTGAAAGCATTGCCTTGCTGGGAAGCCTGTTAAATCACAACCCAGAACTTGTGGATTGTGAGTTGTCAGCTGTTCGAGCAGTGTCTGGTAAAATTGATTCTTTAAGTCTCTATTCGGTTTCTTTGACTAACTTTACTCTTTCAATTTACAGAATAATAAACAATTCGTAACTAATACTGCTGAAGAAATAAGAGAAAAGTATGAGACTTTTATTGCAGACTTGAAGAGCCACGATTTCCTGCTCAGAGAAACTTTTCCACCAGAAGCAGAATTTTTAGCTTCTACAGAATTGCAAAAGGCTTGTACAACTTGCATGTTTACACTTTTCTGTCCTTAATGATTTGGTTTAGTTTCCAGTTTTCTGAATGTGGTAAACATTGTCTAGGTTATAGTGATACAGCTGTAGGTTAAGAGAAACTGTTTATATGTAAATGTTTTGAAATTATTAGAATATTGAGTGAATGTTCCCAGTACTTAAACACATTAAAAGCAAATATAGTCATATTCATTATAGTTTGTTTTTTCTCAGTAGGTGCACTGTCAACTAATGTGATACCTAAAAAGTGATGTGCTAATATAGCAAACAGAATTGTGTGATGTTTGACTTTGATTGTTGAATTATTCTGCACACTGTACGGATGTCACAGGCTTGATGTAGATCGTATTGGAATCAGTAACAGGACTCCCCCCAGTGGCAATAGCAGTTGGATTCCGCTTCCTAAAGTACTCCAGACAGTTTTTTACTGCTATTTAAAATGGTTGTAGTGTGGCAGAAATTTTTTCCCATTTACATTCTCACTGTGCTTTATTGACTTCTCTCTTCCACCATGGTTAGTTTCTTTTATAGGGCACAACTGGCACATAGATATATCCAGCGATGTTGAAAGGCCTGCGTATGTCCTCTAGTGATCTCAGAAGCTGTGTGGTTAATTCTATGTAAACAAGTAATGTAGAATGTCCAAACTTGTGTGAGAATTGTTTAATGGCAGCTTCTGAAGTTGTAGAACAGTGAGAAAAAGCTCAAGTAAATGCTTTAACAATGTTCCTCAGCAGAACATGAGAAAATCTGTTTTCACAACTCTTTTTGATGTATGAATTGCACTGATTTTCATGGCCTCTCTATTCTCCTGTAGCTTTGCTGCTCCAGTTTTTTCTTTTCACGGGAATAATGTCTTTCCCACCACAGCTTTCTGAACCAGACACCCACTGTCATCTGTTAGAGATGTTATAAAACACTGGCCATTTTGAACCATCTGTTCTTTTACCAGCTGTGCAAAAAAGGGAAGTGGCTGGGGTCTGCAGATTATTATGTCCATGTACCTGATAGTACAATGTACTGATAAAGATATCACGCAAATCAACTTATGCCTTCTCCAAGACTTTATGTCTCAGTTTTCAAGAGAGGTCATGGCCATCTGGCCTGCCATGCTCTCCACTTGAAAGCATTTATAAAAGCAAACCTTCCCTTCAGTTTGATGGGACCGAAGAAATTAAGCTAAGCATGAATGAGCATTGTGCACTGTATTGTTTATGGGAATAGGAAAGTTTAATTATCTATGTAAGAGCTGCACTTCCATGACTTGCATCTTTGTCTTTTCACTGAATTGTGTTTATTTTACTACAGTTACTTCTAGAAGAAGCCATCCATTCAAGTGCCATATGTCAGGAAGTTAGTGATTTTGTGGAATTGATCTGGGCAGAAGCTATTGGCCACCTGGATAGTTTACTACTTGAATCAGTAAACAACATAAGCCTAAATGATGTAAGTTAATGCTTGTTACTCTGTGAGGATGAATACGTAAATGCTGTTAGAATAATTTTTTCCCAGCAAACATGTATGTTGTGTTTTAGATTGGGATCGTTAATTACACTTTTGATACTCCTGCACATCAACAAATCCACGCTTTAGAAATTCTTATCTCAAATTTTGCTTTAGAATCATGACACTAAAAACATGCTGTACTACCTAGGGCAGATGGCTGTCTTTTCCATTTTATAGCAATTTGCACAATTCTTATGGGAGGATCCCTTCCATGAGATAAATCACATAAGAAGATAGTCATAGAAGACAGTGCACAATAGCAGGTTACTGTCTCCTGCCAGTATGTTTCAACCATACTTCAGTCAGCCATTCTCTTGTAATGGAAAAATAGTTTTAATTATAGTCCCTGTCTGCATTATCAGATGACACGTGTAATTAACACACAGCTATTCTTGAAGGCCTTTGGATATTACAGCTGTTATTAAAAGTAACTGCCTATCCACCCCTTTGTTAAATCTATGTCTTATTTAATCCCACTTTCCCACATACCTCAATTCTTTTGCTTTGCTCCCTGGACATTTAAGAGGATAATGTTTATTTATGTAATTTAAGTCCATATAACTTAACAAACAGCCAACAAAATGACTGTTTAAGATGAGGTTTTTGTTCGTCTCTCTTATCACTGAAGGCAAAATGTTGGTTTTAAATTGAAAGAGCTTTGCCAGTAGAAGGTCCCTAATTCTGGAATGACTTTGCCCTAATCTTATTACATGAAACTCACTTTTGATGCTCTTCAATTGCTGTATGGTAGAAGAATATTCCTTTCAGTTTTTGATGTGGAAATAATACACGTTTATGTAGGTTCTGGTGGGTAAGTAGTACATTCGTTATATTGTATATGTGTACTCAGACAGTATTGAGTGCATTGCATAGATCAGCAAAGACGTAAGGAAATGCTGTTTGTGGTAAATGCTTTTTATAAGGTGCAATTGTTTGGATATTAAGATTCCTAACGTATTTCAAGTAGGTAAAATTTGATAAGTATTTGATAAATAATGTTCAGTCATTGGTAGCTTTCGCAAGAGCTGAACAATAGACCTGAAAGATTCTGTATCTCAATGCATTGATGTGTAAGAATATGATTAAACTGTTTTCACTAACTCTTCCCACTTACAATTAATTTGCAAGAGAAATAGCATTTGTATTAAAAGAAAAAAAATTTTTTTGATTTTTTGAAACACAGTAATTAAGAAGTGGATTGCTGTTCAGTTAGATTAATCCTCCATTTTTCTCCCAAAGGCATTTGTGAGACAGAGACCAGTCTTGGATCAATATTGAACTGCAGTAAGATATTGCTATGCAGCCTCTAATGTCAACATTTTACTAGCTGTTGCCTGTGGTTCATGTAAATTGAAAAGCATTTTGCCTTTTTCCTCCTGCCTTGAGAAGACAAGATCATATAGAGTATTCTGTGAAAAATTTCCAATTGAGAAGGAATATACAGATACAAGCAAATCTATATCCTGTCTGTCTGGGCAAACTGTCTAAAATTAGTTATTACTTTCATTTCACCTATAGATTACACTTTATAAATAGGAGATCTACTCTGCTTTATGTATTTTAGGATGAACTAGGGCATGTAGATATTTAATAAGAAATTTATCCTCTACTTTCTGTTATTTCGTCTATGCATTAAAATGAATTGACAAGATGTTAAGGAACATTATTGTTCAATCTGATTCATATTCCGTTTTATTTCAGGGAGGTTATTTTACTGTCTCTTAGCTCTGCTTGAGGTACCTCACAAGTAGCTCAGTGTAAGGGCAGAATAATATCCAACTTTTAAATACTGTTTTCCTATCCTAGCTGCAAGGAAATATTTTGTGGATATTGCACTAACGAGTTAAAGTTTTATTTCAGTGTGGTAATAAATGATTCATTTTCAGGATTTATGGCTTTGCACTCTTTCTGCAATTTTGTGATAGCTTTCAGTTTAATAATCTCTTCTTTCAAAGGTGAGCAAAGCAGAAGGCATTTTACTCCAAGTAAAGAATGCACTGGATGAGGGAGCTGGCGAGGTGGCACTACAAGAGATGATGATGGAATTCTATCAAGTTATACGTCACAAAACTAAAATAGACTATAAAGTTTCCAAAAAGCTGTTATCTAGAAAACAGGACCTGTGTCAGGTAACCTTTCCAGATTGCTAGTAAGCCCTGATCTGCACTGTGCTACACCGGTTTTGAACATGCTCGCTAGATAAATTGACAGGATGCTTTGCACAGCTAGTCACAGGCTGTCAGTTTAAAAAAATCTTACGGACTCTTATGAATAGAGTAATGCTCATAGGGGGAATTCAGTGTTTTGAACAGGAAGACCAGTTGCTGTCAAGATGGTGACAGGAGTTTCCATTGCAATCATTGTTGTGATGGCATCTTCAGCTCGATCAAATGAGAATCACAGAACTGTTATCATCCAGCTGACCCTAGCAACGACTCCAGCATATACGTAATCAGTTTCTACTGATTATCTTAAACTATACGCAAAAATGTCTAAGCTATTTTAACTATATGCAAAGACTGCACTGTGTACCCTTTCCTGCATATGCAGGAACAGTTTCTAGTAGCTATTTAAAACTAGCAGGCTGCATACAGCTTGGTTTTTTTCTACTTCTACAGCACAAACTGACCAGGGGAGTTCCATGAGCTGCCTGGATTGTTAGCACAAGAAATTAGTCAGCACATCTTTAAGTCAGTTCCTTCATTTTTAAGCTGGCTAGTTCAGTCAATCGGGAGTTCTGTTACTCTGCTGCAAGTCAGTCCATTGTCTCATCTTTGCAGAAACTAGCTGAGAAATTCTCAGCCTGCCGGAGGGATTGCCAACCAGGTGTGCTGAGTGTGCAGCAAGGGCTGACTGTTCCATAAAGGCAGGCAGACAGGGCTTGGGGTGAAGGTGATGAAGGCCAGGACAGTTACACCACTGGCAGCAGCTCTGGTCCCATGGTACCCAAATAGGAAGAGCAGAGCAGGTGACAGTGACTGCTGGTCATAGTAGCCAGGGTCAGTCCAGCTTGCCTGTTCATTATGGCTTGTCTGGCAGGTCCAAGGCCAAATCGGAAACTCATGTCCACAGGACCTGGGTCAGAACCACAGAGGTGGGAGTCTGGATGCAGGCATATAGGCACCATAGATCAGCCCAGAGACCAAGGGCAAGAGCCTAAGCTCAAAAACATCTCTTGAGCAAAGGAGAGGCAGGAATCTGCTGAGTGTTCTCACAGCTCTTTTTCAAGGCTCCACAGCTGCACTGTCAAAGCTGGCCCTGAGCCCAAGCAGCCAGGCCCTCTGGAGAGGCAAGAGGCAGTCAGAGCTCTGACAGCTACATCACTCTTGTAACTGCAGAGCAAACTCAAATTTCCTCCTTGTGTTGCGATTATAATGTAAATTCCACAGATTCTGCCAGAGATACCTCTTTCTTTTGGCAAAGGATATCCAGAAGTCATTCTTCTGTAAGTTACAAAATATAAAGGGGGAGAGGTAACGGGAAGGAATCTCCTTGATGTTCCAAAAGAATAAATGTTAATAGTGCCTTTAACCTTGGAAATCTTTTGATAATCAAAACCTTCTGAGATTTCTGGTATTAAAAAAATATTATGCCTCATAAAGCTTTCCTGTGGCATAGCGAAGTGTTGCATGACAGTCTTTTCAAAGTTAGATGTCCTTCTTTCTCCTGATATGAGAAAATTACATGGGTACCTTGTGCTACTGCCCTAGCTGGATAGTGGCCAAAAAACAAAAAGGCAGATTCTAACAAGTAAGAATTGCTTAATAAGCAGAATCAAAATGGTAACCATGCACAAATACTGAGTTGTGGAGCCGTTATGAGCAAGCTTGATCCAAAGCTTGATTTGGAGTTGTACAGAAGCAGTTTAACACACTTTTTCATATACCTTGTTCTTCTGAATTGTCTTCATGGGATTCTACAGCTTTTTGCTCTTCCAAACTGTATCTAACAAGTGGAAATGTTCTTTTGAGTATTCCATTTCATTGTTCCTATGCTGTAACTTTATATAATTCAGTCTGGTTTGCAAGTTTCCTTAATTAAAATGTAACAGGTATTCATAAATTTCTGTCTGTATTTTCTAGTTAATCAGAGACACGCTTAATATATATGAAACAAATATGTCATGCCCAAACCCATCATCTTTCGCCAAATACCGGGCTCTGAGGTGCAAGATTGAAGCCGTTGACTCAACGAGTTCTGAATTTCTCAGTGTTGAACAACAAGTGTTAAAAAACAATTACAAGTGAGTGTTTAATAGTTATGCAATGATTCCAGTAAAATTCAAGGTACAGTGCACAAAGTATCTCTAAAGAGGACTGAATTATCAGGTTCTGTTACTGGGCAGTGTTGATTGCGCTAATGGGATTGCAGAGCTGGCATATTTACCATAACCTATACAGAACAAAATGGAGGTAAATATGAAAAACCCTCAAAATTATAATACTGTCAATTTTTGGGTGTGTGTATGTGTGTGTGTGTCTGTTTTTTAATTGTGAAGAGCTGTCTATTTATACGAGGTATTAAAATAAGATATATGGGACCTAGGCTTGTTTACTGTTTCTCAGTGTTTATTTCCAGGCATTTTATACAATAACTGGAAAGTAACCATAAAAGTAAAATTTTGGGTTTTGCTGAGTAAAACAAGTAATTTTTCTTCTGTGTGAATAAACTTGATGGGTGTGGGAGGGAATACCTGGTCACCTTTTGATTATGTACAGAACTTGCCAACCCTTTCTAGTTAGCTTTCAATTGTGTGAAAAAGACGTATTTCTGGGAAGTTATTCTGCAGATTTGCCTATAATTCTATTTCACGTTCTTGACATTGGCTTCTAACTTGGCACCCTGTCCCTTTGATTAATAAAATTTAAAAATGGGTAAATATGGAGAAATTAAAGAGAAGATGGTTCTAGAAATGTAATAATCAATGGTTAGATCATTAAATCAGGGAAGAATTAAGTGGACTTCAATTATACATATGTAGTCACTCCAAGTTTGTTTTTACTGAGTAAATATGCTGTTAAGCAGCTGAGGTCCAAACCTACCTAGCAACTACAGGTTACTAAATGGTTATACCCAAATATGTATTGCTCAAGTGTGGAAGGAACACTGTGCTTGGAACACTCAAACTTGTTTGTCTTCAGCAAAGTTCAGTAGCTGACTTTCACTTGACATTTTGTCTAAAATTTTAAGTCATTTAAAATTAATATAACAATAGTTTATGTAACTCAGTTCCACCTTACAGTTCTTTGTGACAGAAACAATTAAGTGAAGTTTTGGGGAATTTGCTGTTACCTGAACCCAGGGGACTGCTCTTTGTAGACAGCAATTATCTGTGTTGGGATCTGTATACTAATTCATAAACTAACTAATTATAGGGACAGGATTTTCCAGCAAAACTTTGACTGTACCCTTATACAATAGATAAGCATAATGACATTGCAAGAATTGGAGCACGTTTGTTCCCTTCCAGTCTCTGCATTTGCAATCTTAGTTTTAAATCGAAAAAAAAATTTAAAAAGACTTCAACTGCAGTAGAAGCATGCTGAAGGATCAGAGTTCAAGTATTGTTCTTAAAAAGAAACAAACCCAAAAAACCAAACCAAACCAAACCAAACAAAACCTTTATACAAAAAAGTTCATATAGCAGCTTCATAAATTAGGACATAATATATCTCTAATCCTCAACAAAAGAAACTGCGCTTCCTCAGGTGGCAGACTCTGGACTTGAGCAAAGCGTTACTCAGACTTGAGTAAAGTGTTCAGAATTACAAAAGAGGCTAGGTCCTATTTACCAATATTATTTTAGCATTTAGGAACTCAAAACTTGACTGAAGCTCATTGAATCTTGAAAGCGTAAATTTGTAAACAGAGCTTTATGCTTTTACTTTCCAGGTACTACTGACTTTCAGTATCTAAATCTAACATTGTGATCCTTAAGTCCTCTTCTCAGTTACTTTGTAAATCCAGAGATTCCTCGCTGTGTGACAGTTAGGAATCCTAGAATCCTACAATTATCTTCTCGTTATTTCATAGGGTATCACTGTCTTTATACCGTTAAGCAACACAGTCCTTAGTCCAGAGTCAGTCATCTGAGGAAGTATATTCTGAGCATGTGCACAACACAGCAGACTGCTTAAGCAAGGGAGGGTGGTAGGCACACTGTTCTCCACTCAGATCTTTACACAATAGCTCAGTAGAGCATTCGGATGGCAAGGATAAAGGTAAGAAGAGGTAAAGAGAGAATCTGAACTTTTTGTGTTGTGTCATCACAAAAAGCGAAGGACAAGAATCTTGGTGACAGCTCTGTCCTATAACTACTGTATGTAAAATGCATAAATCTTGCTGGAGGTGGGATTGCAACCGAAGTTTTCCTCCTCTGAAGTGTATTTCTTAATTGGGAGTTACTACCTCCAGATAGCCTGAACTGTGATGCTGAGATATTTGTAGTTCAGCCAAGACAGTGAGGTCCCTGAGTATTCTCAGTAAAAGAATTTTTGGTACAAGATAAATTTGCTGGCAGTAATTTATATACTTATAGACTCAGAGCTGTATAGAATTATATAGGGGTTTTGTATGTCACATCTTTGAATTTAGATCCCAAAATGTCAAATAAGATAATTTCATACGACTTCAAGTGTGAAAACACATTTTCAGTTTCTCCCTAAAAGTCTAAATAGGTCTTGAACTTAGTCATTAAGTTCTTAATATCTCTGGTGATTGTTCTCTTAAGCTATTTTTTTCTTTAATAATTGCCACACAAATTGCTAACAAAACAAAACAAAAAGTTAACTTTGAGATTTAGAATAAGACTTTATCTTTTTACAGTGTATTGATCTTATATACACTTTTTAAGTCATGAGATCTCAAAGGTAATTTTAAATTTCTCGCAGTGACTGTCCAGTGAGAATTTTACAAGTGTATAGGGTTGGCAGAATAACTGAAACAGCAGAATTTCTGAGCAGTCTTGGAAACATTCGATCCTTATTCCATGCATCATCCGTGCGCAACTTCATGGGAATTCTTTCCAGGTAAAAATTTACATTACCTTTTTTGTGACATTGAATCAGGCTTAACTATATTCTTAAATGTATTTTGACTTTTTTTTTTTTTTTATTAAGCTCTTTTGCATTGTGTTTAACCTAATTTTTGCTGTGTATGAACATCCATATACTTCTACAGACCTCTGGAAGGAAAATCAGTCTTTTGTAATGATAAATTTAATTACTCTCCAGCTAGTTTAAACTTGAGATGGTAATAGTAATAATGCTAAAATAATATAACCTCTAGTAGCCTGACATATTTAAATCCTCATCATAGTATGTATGCAGCGAATACCAGCCACTGAAAATTTAAGGATATTTTAAAAAACATATCCCGTACATAACACCACCAGAATTCAAATACCGCAAAAGTCATGTTAGCATTGTTTTCCTCATACTGCAGATTTTAATTGTAAGTTACAAAACTCTTGAACTTACTTAAATATTGTGGTTTTTTACATTCTTTCTATATAAAATGTTTTCTGTGGGCATCAGTCAGTAGTAAATGAAAGGTCTCAGCCTAAGGATGGTATCTTTACACTTAATAGGTTTGCAAATCAAACATTGGAAAAGATTCCAAGTATCCATTCCCCAGCATTCTACCTTTAAAACTCATACTTTCTTTTTCTTAGATACAAAAATTTCATACAGTTTTTTGAAATCGAATACGGCACAGTCACTAGAAATGTAGAACTATTCATCTAATAACCAAAAAATTATTTTGAATGTTTGTCAACAAATCTGGAAAATGCATCGTTTTTCTGCTTAATGAAGAGAGCTAACAGTCTTTATTGCTTATGTAATCAGTGTCTTGGTGATTAATATGACTTTGGGATTTTTTTTTTTTTTATGAATAGACTTTATTTTCCTTGAGTGTCTATGGATGGTTTCTGTAAAGTGTATTTTGTTTTAATCTTCTGTGGTTCATAATTGCACAATATGTATTAGCCCACATGCTATATGTAAAAGTGTTTTGCACTTCATTCATTGTGTGACCTTGTTTTCCTCTAGAGGACTGCTAATGCCGAAAGTGGTTGTTGAAGATCATGGCCTGGAAAGAACTGACCTTGGGAATCTGGGCAGTGGCATTTACTTCAGTGATTCTGTTAGGTCTGAATAACAACAATATCTCTTTATCCTTTGTGTATTCTTTTTATTTTTCAAATTAAGTAGATATAATGCTTAATACTTTTAAGGTAATTTAATTATAAATTTTATTCCTGTCCATCTGTTCATAAGTACTTTGTATCCTTAAACTCCTATGATGTTTACATTTATATAAATTTTAATAAAATGTGTTTGATATTTCTTTACGTATAGTGCCAGTATTAAGTATTCTTCACCTAGTGAAATGGATGGAACCCGGCTCCTGGCAGTTTGTGACGTGGCACTTGGATCCTGCTTAGATTTGTACGAACGAGATTATTCATTAAATAATGCACCATCAGGTTTTGACAGTGTGCATGGAGTCCGTAAAACAGCAGACATCTCTTCAGACTTTGAGGTACTGATCCTGCAGTACTGGGCACTTGAAAAGGCACCAAATTTTAGATTTATTGTACTGCTGATAGATAACAGAATGAATGTGACCTGCATTTCAGTTCAGACACTAAATCACTAGACAGTAATGTGTAAAATCACTTTTGTCTGTCTTGCAGCCTGTAAAGTGCATATAAAAATTCTAAGCCTCTAAAGTGCTATTTGTAAAGAATTCTTGCAAGAAAACGATACTTAAAAGAAAGATGTAAATATTACACTTTAACTGAATCATCATATAAATACCTGGTCTGTGATACTTAAATTGTTATTTGGAAGCGATATTCTACTTCATATGGAATAAGAAATCACTTCCATGGAAGGTTCATTGTTTTGTAAATGAATCCAGCTGATAAAAATCCCTGTCCTTATTGGTTGGTATTCTAAGGCAGGCATGATAGCTGTAGTGGCACACTGACAGATAACAGTTGCTGTATAGATATCCAGCAGGTTTTTGCTTTTTTTTGTTCTTAGTTATTTTGAGGAATGATTGTGCTTTATGGAGAAGAGGCAATACAAAGAGTGTGGAAAATGCAAAGTAAGAAGATAGAGATGCAAGTGGTAGTGATACAGAGGGATTAGGGGAGTGAAAATAAAAGCTGTCACATTCTTATCATTTTTCAAAAATGATGTCACTTAGGTTCACCTCTTAATCAGTTTTCATCGTCTTAGGTATTATCTACAGCTTTGTTTTTGTTGTAAAATACCTTTCTTTGTTTCTACCAGGATGATGAATTTGTTGTGTATAAAACCTGTCAGGTTAAAATTAGATACGTTGTTAAGTTTTGCCTTGCTGAAGATCAAATAAAACCATTTCAGCCTGCAGTTGGGGTGGAAGTGGAGCAAGATAACAATAAGCCAGAGTCACAGTGTCATTTACAGGATGAAAGTAAGAAATGTTTTCTGTTTGTATGTTGAGTTGCTACCAGAATTTCCTAAATGCTTATCAGAACCCTTTTTAGAGTACATGTATGAAGATTACATAATAAAAAATAACTTGTAGTTTATTTGCAGATGTTACCAAATTAGCGGTTACCATGTGGCATCTATGTAGCATCTGTTTTGAACAGATTTCTTACAGGCATAATTACCAACAGTAGTTGCAACTCCTCCTGTGACTGTGTTTCAAGAGAAGCACAGGAAGCACTTCTGCATAAATCATCAGATGGTCTTTAAATAATTCAAATGCAAGGTTCTAAACAGAGACTTTGCAAGACGTTAAAGAACTATCATGAACTTGTGATCCCTTAGACAGCCTACAGCTCGGCGGTACAACTCAAGTACTCATAACAGAAACTGAGTGTTCCTTTTGTGTTGTGAATTGCATAAATAAACATGGACTGTTGGTATAGGATTAGTTTCAGAATGTCTGTTTCAAAAAAATATCTTTTTCATCTTTTGTAAACTCTTTATTTAGGCTATGCACTACCAAATGCAGATCTTTCAAATCCTGTAAAAACTGGTCTTCAGGACAGATTGGGAAATCCTGTCCCGCTGGAAGGTGTTTATATCAAGGCGAGGATAATAGACTTTGTAGCACAGGTAGAGTATGCTATTTATTGTCCTTTTCCATAACTTAGCCCTGAAAAAGTAATCCATTTGTAAATAGTGTTTCAGTCAAAATGCTATTTAGTGTTTAGTTAATTGCCAAAGAAAAAAAAAAAAATTTCAATCTCTAAATGAAGGAAAGTCCTGAAACTGAGTGGAAACAGTTTTTATTCTTAGAGATGTATAGTCAAACAAATGCCAAAAGCTCTTTGGGCAGTGAAAGGCTTGGCTTTATTTTTAAGTCTGTTTTCTGCCTACACATAATCAAGTCACTATTGTAGACTAACTTTCTGCAGTAGTGTATACGTTCTGTTCCCTTTAAAAGACCGTCTTGGCAGTCTGTTCACCAGCTGAATTATAAAGCAGTGAGAAATACCTAGGATGATTAAATGTTTATGGAAATGTATTTGTGTTTTGGTTTTGACTTTGGTTAGACAACCTAAATTAGCTGTCACAAGCAAAATACCAACCAATACAAAAGAATTTGCTATTCTAACCTGAAAATCAGCTAATAAATGTTAGCTAAGCAGGCTATAATGTTTTTAGTACATATGCCCTAAGAATACATTCTGTCAAATCACAGGTCTTTTCCAATCCTGGGGCGTAATTCAACTATCTCCTCCCCCTTCAACTGCATCCTGCCTGAAGCAGTCTCAGTCATGCTAAAGCTATGGCTTTACTGATTCTGTCACATGTGTGTCCCTCCACAAGAATCTGTATTCAGGGGCTTCCAGTGCCAAAGTAGCTTCATAAAAGTAAATAATGTTTTTTATTATGTTGCTGCTAAAGCCTTAAAAAAGAAAGCAGAGGAAAACAGGAGAGAAAATGGTTTGAAAGGATTGTCTGCAAATGAGTCTGCTTAAACTATTCAGACACTCACAACTGTTGTCTGATCAGTTTGATTCCTTTGAACAACTGTTCTTCTCATGAGGAATTGTTAAGGGGGGAGTTTGTTTGATTTTGTTTTGTTTTGGGTTTTGTCTGGTTTCCTATGGAATGAATTACTATCCAGTGGCATCTGTTCTATGACCCAGTCCATCAAAGCAGAAAACAGTCTATAAGGCTGAGGTACAGAGCATAAACTAGAAATGATCAGGTGGCAAGGGACAGTAAGAATGGCAGAAAAGGGAAATGAGGAATTGCTAGAGTTTTGTTATATGGGAAGTAAAGAGAAGAGCAGATGTGAGAAGAAAGTCAGATGCAATCCGCCACCTCAGAGACAAAAATTCTGTCATTAGAAGATGAATACTATACATATAGAAGTAACACAGGCTTTTCCAAACATCCCCTTTAGTATATTGTAAAAATAGACCAATTTTTTGTGGAGGTTTATTCTTCCTTCTTGTTTAGTCCTTACTGGCTTGAAACTATTATCGCAGTGGTGAGTTCTTTTGTAGGCAATAGCTTGACAGCTCCAGCTCTGCCAGTATATTATGTAACCTTTAGAAGGTCATGGTTTACTCTTTTTCTGGAAGAGATTCGATTAATGATTTAGAGATTAAAAGTTCTACAGCTCCTTGCATGTTTCTGGAGACACCTGTTTGTCAAGCACTGATGAATGTTATACCTTGATTTCTAAGGTAGAAATAGAAGTTCCAGTCATGGCATGCCTATTGACATTTTGTGGTGCAAAGCGGTGATGATGTTACACATAAAGTATTGATGTTTTAATCACATTTTAACATTACAGTTATGCAAAAAATATTCATTTTAGGTAGTAGTGTTTCAGAACTACACCAATCAAAACAGTAAACCAATTGAAGCTAAATATGTCTTTCCTTTGGATGATAAAGCTGCTGTTTGTGGATTCGAAGCTTTTATCAATGGAAAACACGTCATTGGAGAGGTAAAATGTTATTGTACTTTGCCTTTGATGTAGTTCCTTCAATCTGAAGATCTGAAAGTACTTAATTAGTAATGATGATGTGCAACACTCATTTTGGTTTCTCTCACGTCCTTTGTTGTTACCACTTGACTGGATTTCAAGGTAGTCACATCATACCATTTAAGAGAATATTGGTTAAGTTTTCTGTCTATAGAGATGAAATTACTTACTTTGGAACAATCTTTCATAGGTTAAAGAAAAGAAACAAGCACATAGGGAATATCGGAAGGCTATCAGTCAGGGTGATGGAGCTTATCTAATGGACCAAGATGCACCGGTATGTTGAATATCATGGTTTAGTACCTACCTGAAAATTTTGCAGTTGTCCAATTACAGATTTGTTGTTGAATCATGTCTTTGTTGGGAAATGAACTTATTTAGACCATACATTTGATCATTTTTAAAAACAACTATTGTTTCTTTAAATATGTGCTATGGCTTACGTAAAACAGCTATGTCTCTTTGAGGTGGTTTCCTTTTTTTTTTTCATAAAAGATTGATTTATTTAGTTACTGTCGATCAGTTATTGCCAGAGATTAAGGAATTACTGAAAGTTTGACATTTCATATCATAGTCCCATTTTTCCTTGCACTTCACCAAAACCAAATAGTTGCTGTGTTAGCATTTGGTTTCAGTGTGCCTAAACACCAATTAAATTATTGTTTTGGAAAACATAGACTTTAATGATGTCATTAAAGTTTGTGGGTTTTGTTGGATTTTTTTTTTTTTTTTTAGGATGTTTTTGTAATAAGTGTTGGAAACTTACCTCCAAATTCTACAGTTGTGATCAAAATCACCTATGTCACTGAACTGAGTTTTCAGCATGGTTGTATCACCTTTCATCTGCCTGCTTCTGTGTCACCATGGCAACAGGACAAAGCATTAAATGAAAACACACAGGTTTGTTAACACACAGTCTTAAACCAGCATCTTCTTGTTTTAAAGCAAAAGTTAAATGCCTAGGGGATTGTAGTTACACAAGAGGCTTCAGTAAGTTTATGATTGTTTTCCTTTTAATCTCTTCTGTTAGAAGGTAATTGTTTATAATCATTCTTGTTGTAAAGCAACGTGAACACAAACATAGGAATGCTGTGATTGGTAGAAAGCCTCTATCTCTGAGGGTGTTATTTGCTCCTGCAGGACTTAGAAAGTTGAGTTGGCACATGTTAGACCTTGTATTTTGAGTTACTTGCTGTTTCTGTGCTGCTGTTCCTCCTTTGGCTTGCAAAGACACTGTATTATCTCCCTCATGAAACAGCAGCTGAGCATCTGCTGAACACTGCAATAATCCTTCTCTGCGTCAGGGACAAAGTTGCCCATCTGTTTCTTTGGATGCCCTTGATAGCTCCTGAATTCTCCAGGTGGGAGGGGAGGTCACCTCTGTGTTTAATGCTAGCAAAGAGCCAGAGATGGTTCTTGTGGTCTTAGTCCCTGTGAGATCGTATAGGTGTATCATATGTCTGACTGTTCAACAATCATGCCTTCTGCTTCAGACGTGTATTATACTGAGTTCTGAAGTTCACTGTGTCCTTGGGAGAGAAACATGCACACGTTATCTGAATTTTAGCTGCCATGATGCTGAAATTACAAAGCTATGTGATTAAATGAAGTAAAGAGGGTTCTGTGCAATCCCAGCTTAGTGATATAATAAGAGAAAGGAGCTCCAGGGTGATAAAAGTGTCAGGAATGACATACAAATATTTCATAACTGGTGCAGGTAATTTTTTTTTCCTTTGTAGGATACAATAAAAAAGATTTGTGTTAAACAAGTAAAACCACAGAAAAAGTAAGTTACTTTCATTAATATTATTATCTGCTTTATTTTATCAATAACTTAAATGATTAAGTTAAAACATTTAAACGTAATGTTTTTCTATCTACATGGAATATTTGATGGTAAGTTGCGTTATCAAGAATGTAGTTTAATTTCACCTTTCATTCTAATCTGTTGTTATCCTTAGATAGGTAATATCATAGGGGAGTAACTTTTAATTATTACACTCTTTTTCTTCACTAAATACTTCCTTTTTTTTCAGAAACATTTCTATTATTAAGGATCACATATAAATTCCTAAGTCACAAAACTTAATGAGAACATGATCCTCATTTTTTTCCAATATCACTGCACTTAATATTTTGGCCTTTCTTTGCATTTACCTTTTAAATAAAAAATTACAATTATCTGAAACTGTAATGTTGCTGGTAAAGTACGACTTCTTGGAAGTTGAGTATTATAATTTTATTCCCAGTAATGTGTCTGCATATGGCCATTCTCAACCTGAATAACAAGAAATGCAGGTAATAATAGCAATAAATTTGTCAAAATTTAATGCTCTTAATATTTCCATATTAAAAACCATGAAAAGTGCTTTTCATGAGCATGTCCTAGTTTCTCCTCTGTTCTGTCTGCAAAGGAGGCACAAAACCACATCTGTTATAATTTTCTAAAGTTATATTTAATCTTGAAATAGTGTTTCCTATGATTAACTTGCTTTTATTCAGTACAATTACTACTGGTTAGTACAAATACTAACCAGTACAAAATTGATCAGCTAAATATTTGATGCTATTTCTGCCATATACCAGGAATAAATTAACAAGTTCATACACTACACATCCAGTTGTAGAAAAGGTATTTAAAATGATAATACAATTTAGTTTTTAATGTTAAGGGAAAATTCAACTAGAAAATAAGAATAAAAATTGGGAAACAAGAATAGTTATTTTGTGAGGATGGAGATCAGGTATCTCTATCTCACTCTTTCCAGCTTCAGATTCTAGACAGAGCAGCACAAAGACATCCAAGTTAGCTGCAAACTTATTATCATTATATGAATAACATAATATGTTTTTCTGGCTGCAGGCTGGTTCTCTTTGCAGATACTTTGGGGCTGTGCATACGTATTGCATGTTTTATCCACAAGCATCTTAAGGATAATAGAGATGTGGCTGTAAATAGAAAATAATTGCTCATATGATATGGAGAGAATACACAGATTCATGGTACAATAATAATAATTGAGGTTAGAACTCAGAATAGTCAAGAATATTTATTAAAACGGGCACATGTAACAAAATTGCTGTAAGACTGACATGCAAGGCTACACATAGATTAAATGATTGCAGCCTTACGCATCTACATCTTGGGAGATTATATCCTGGTATACAGCAACTACCAATAACCAGGGTTTATTACTCACCCAGTAAGTCAACAACCTGGAATGAACAACCATTGTGGTAATTATAGCAAAAATGGCTAATACAGTCCAAAAATATACAAACCAAGAAGTCGCGAAGAGAGATTATTTTACTTTGTCAGCCAAGAATGACTGAAATTGGCAAAATGACAATCTGAAGAGCTTAAAAAAATAAAAGGCAAATCAAAACATAAAAAGCACAAACCCCAACAATAACAAAAACAACAACAAAATGCCAGCCTCAAGGCCACACACATTGACCTCTGTCTGCAAACCAGGAGGTAATTCCATGACATTGTAGGGTATCTTGTGTGTCTTTTGTATCTTGTATTGCATGATTGCACCCATCAAATTGCTTTTTAATGTCATTACAGAAATAAATTAAGAAGCAAAGACTGGAAATTAGATCTGAATAAGAAAAAAAGACATGCAGTTTTAGCAATGAGGTTTGGAACAGTTAGCCAGGGAAAATAATGAACTTGTCTTCTCTGAAATCCAGTTTGGCTGTCTGTTGTGAAACTTTGCTTTCGAAAATAAAACATTAGGTTAGATGAAGAGATAATTGGCTAAAATGTTACGTAATATATTATAGAGGAGATCATGTCAAATGGCCTCTTGATCCCTTCTAACCTTTTAAACTATAAATAACTGTAGTGAATCAGCGTGGTTATTCTTTGGGTATCCTATGGACAGAAACTTATCTAAGTAGTTTAGTATTCTCCACTTTTATCCAAAGAGTTAAAAAGGACTGGAAACATAGCTCCTTCTCATCAAGATGTCATGGTATGCAGGTTAAATATAATCTTCCCTGGAGTGCCATTGAGGGTTGTTTTTTTTTTCTTTAGTGGATTTTCCGTGGATATGTCTATTGAGATGCCATCTAGTATTGAACGCATACATAGTTGGACACATAAACTTAAAATAAAGGTAAATTCATTTCACTGTAACTATGTCTCTGCCGTGGCAGTTCTGCTGTGTGTTTAAAATGGAACTTTCATCCTAGAAAACTCTATCTGGCTTTGTGCAAGCAGCTTGGTCCTCTGTTTCTCTTGGATGAAAATTTGTGTTGTGCTTGAAGCCTTTCTGTTTTGGTTGTCTTATTTAAAAATACATTCAGTAAAGAGAATGATATTTTAAAGAATGTAATATGTAAATAGAAACTGTACCTTGTAAACTTTCTATGACCTTTTTGGCAAAAAGCTTTGAGACTACCCCTATTAAATCTGCTGTCATCATTGCCTGTTCTCACAAAGTAAATAACATTCACGGTATTGTTATTAAATAAATATTTAACTGCCTATTTTTCTCCTCTTCTAGAGAACAGACTGCAAGGCTGTAATTAAGACTGTGGAGAACAGCTCCTTGGACGTTAGTGGCTTTGTTCTAGATATCTGGATTTCTCAGGTCTACCTACCTCGAATGTGGGTAGAGAGACATCCCAAGAAAATGAGTGAGGTACTGAATAGCTTGTACTGTTCATGAAGTAATACTGAATATGCTAAAACATAATAAACAGGAACAGTTTAGTTTTGACAGGTAAGAGATGAAGAAAAATTTCACAACACGGACAGTGGTCAATTTGATCTTTTATTAAGCTGAGTATTCTCCAGAAATCACTTTTATTTTCAGTTGCATAGAATCATGTTGCTTTTGCTTTATCCTTTGCCTTATAAGAGGGTAACTCAACACAGTGTCCAATCAGTTCTGTTAAAAGACTTTTTTCTAGCTGTTGTGCTGCTGTTTGTATTTCATAGAAATGTGACTACGGTGTTTGATATAGATATTGCATTTGCAGCAGTGGAAGTGGACAAATAAATCATGGCAGAGGCTGGAACTAAGTAACTTCAGAGTTGTGCAATCCATATACTAATTAAAACTATGTACTAATTAAAAATCAGTAAAATTCTAAACCATTAGATTTGTAAGGCTGCATTTACATCTTACACACAAATATTTATAGAATCTGTCAGTGTTTTATTTTAAGGCATTTGGCCTTCTTTTTGCATTCTGTTGTAGTTATTACTGCTGCAGTGATTATTTTCAAAGGCATTTGAATCTTTTCTGTTTCACTGATAAGTGAAAAAGACATCGCTAGCACTTCTAGCACTCTGGTTCACCCAGAAACAGAATCCAGCTGTGGCTATGTCACAGAAGAGCTCGGTATCACCACTGGAAGACATTAATAAAAGGTTAGGTAGGAAAGGAAGGATCATAGAATCATAGAATTGTTAAGGTTGGAAGGGACCTTTAAGATCATCAAGTCCAACCATTAACCTACCCTGACAAAACCACTTCTAAACCATATCCCCAAGTACCATGTCTACCCTTTTTTTAAACACCTTCAGGGATGGCGAATCCACCACCTCCCTGGGCAGCCTATTCCAATGCTGGATAACCCTTTCAGCGAAAAGATTTTTCCTAATATCCAACCTAAACCTCACCTGGCTTAACTTGAACCCATTTCTTCTCGTCCTATTGCTTGTCACTAGGGAGAAGAGGTCAGTCCCCATCTCTCTCCAGCCTCCTTTCAGGTAGTTGTAGAGAGTGATAAGGTCTCCCCTCAGCCTCTTCTCCAGGCTAAACAGCCCCAGTTCCCTCAGTCGTTCCTCATAAGACTTGTCCCCCAGGCCCCTCACCCGTTTTGTTGCCCTTCTCTGGACACACTCCAGCACCTCAATGTCTTTCTTGTAGTGAGGGGCCCAAAACTGAACACAGTAGTCGAGTACAGGGGGATGATCACCTCCCGAGTCCTGCTCACCATACTATTCCTGATACAGGCCAGGATGCCGTTGGCCTTCTTGGCCACCTGGGCACACTGCTGGCTCATATTCAGCCGGCTGTCGACCAACACGCCCAGGTCCTTCTCCGCAGGGCAGCTTTTGAGCCACTCCACCCCAAGCGGATCGGTTCAGCTCCTTTTACCTTCACCCACAGTAACTCCTTGCCTGAGAAATACATTTAAAACTTAAAATATGTGATTCCAGGTGATTACAAGCTGTTTCATTCTCCCACAGTTTTTGTGAAGTCCCTGGCACTTTTAGTTATTTTCAGCTCCTTGTTATATTTTTTTTCTTAAATAAGGTAAAGTGCTTCAGAGGTAAAATGTAAAGTCTTGGTGTTACCCATCTGTCAATTCAATGTTGAAATTGATCAAAGTAAGTAAAATGACAGATAAGATTGTTTTCTTTCCGATAATGATGTCTTTTATTTTTCTTCCTTTTGATCAGAGTTGCTTAGCTTAAATGTATTAATTTAGAGATTTCCTTCTGGTGACTGCAATAATACTGCTATTTTCCTAAGGGAAGAAGAAAGACAGATATTCCTGTTTGTGTTTCCAAACTGCAAACCTTCCCTTCTGTATTGGAAACACTTTCACTCCTGCAAGCATTTAATTGTTCCACTTTTGAAAGCCTTTGTTTTTTATAGCATCTCTGTTCATAGCAAGGACAGTATGCACTTCTGGTTTACACATTTTTTTAATTCTAGTACTTCTCACAAACTGATGGTGGTGGCAGTGATAATTGTAAAAAATTATATCTGCGATTTTTTAATTTTTTTTTTAACTTGTAGAAGAGAATCCAGTGCTGTTTGAAGAAGAGTGAATAAGATAAAACATGAAACCACAAAATTCCTTTTTCAGTTATTCATTTGAGACCTGGGATATAGGTAAAAGACAGGGAAGTTGTGCTTTTCAGGCTTTAAGAGTAAATGACATACATTTCTTGAAACTTTGAAATATGGCTATATTCTGCTCTCATTCCATAATAAGAAAAATGAAGATGTTTGGGTACACTTCTAATGAAATAGTATTTGTCACTGCATTGATGATTTTGTTTCTCCCTCTATAGGCTTGCATGCTTGTATTTCAACCAGAGTTTGAAACAGCATTTGAAGAAGAGCAGCTGTCCAGTGAAATTGTTATTTTATTAGATTGCTCGAATTCTATGGCAGGTTCAGCTCTACACCAAGCAAAGCAAATTGCTGTACGTGTTTTGGAACTACTTTGTTTCAGACAAAGAGTGAATGTACTCAAATTTGGCACAAGTGAGTTTCTCTATTTCATTTTTACCTGAGAGCCACGTTTACCTTCTTGTCCTGGGTTAATTTTATGCACATCGTTATTATCGAACCAGCATAATACACTGAACTGCAACCAGGAACATGTAGCAGTGTGACATAGTGCTACTCTGATGTTCCAGTCATAAAACTTAAACTTGTGTTTCCATATTGTTGCTACATGCTTCATATTTTAATGCTCTTAATATCAATCTTTATTCACAGGTTTCACAGAATTTTCTTCTTTTTCAATGAACGTCGTAAATGATTTGGTGTTACTGAAGAAGTTTATTACAGTAAGTAAATCAGAATGGTTGTATTGTAAAGAATGCTTCTTTGTATGGGATGCTTATCATTGCAAAACTCTGTTAGACAACTTTTCCTGTTTTTTTCTTTTTCTTTAGGCCAGCTTCTAAGGCTTTTCTGTAATTTAGTCTATTTGAAGTCTATTTTCCCTAGTAACAAGCACAGCCACATCTGAATATTAATTCCAGTTTGGTTTTAAGTGATTGCTTAAGTTGATGTTTTGAAGCTGAGTAGCTATCAGCATTTGGACATTTTTCAGTGTTTCTCCCTAAATTTATCTTTTGGAGTTTCATACCTCTCATTGCCTGCTCACAGCAGAAAGAGAGGAAATTATTGACTTCCTTCTGGAGATCTATAATTTCTAAGCGAAGGCAGCACTTAGGCCAAAGGACTTTCAGTGAAAAGAAAAATGCTTCTGGCACCAAAAGGTCAGATGTAGACTATTTAGGACAACGGGTTTTGGTTAGTACCATATCTTGTCAGTGCCAGAAGTAGGCTTCTCAGCTGTAACTAAAGCTCCTTGAGGCTAGCATAATGTGCAAGATACTCATTTAATGGATGTCTTGAAAATGGGATGGTAAGATGCAAATGGTGATCAATGCAGAAGTAGCACAAGGGGAAAACAACACTAACTAAACCTGTACAATATTGGGGTTTAACCTAAAAGAGAGATACTGGAGCCATTGTGAATAATGCTTTTTAAATGGTAGCCCAGTGTTCAGCAGCAGTCAGAAAGGTAAACACTTAGGTAGCTGTATGAATCTGTATTGCTATGGCATCTTGAATACTGTATGCACTTTTGATCACTCCCATCTCAAATTGAACAGCTAGGGAGACAGAAAACAAAGATGGACAGATATATGGAAGACCTACTGTACAAGGAGAGGACTTGTCCTGATTTTTTTTAGCATCTGTTGAATCCTTACAGAGTAATTTCTTTTTCAGGATAAACAGAGGAAAAAGAGGAATAGGGATGATTGCTTCCTGTTTCGCATCTCTTAAAGATCACAGGGCACTCAGCAAAATGATCAATCAGCAAATTTAAACAAAAACCAAACAGTCCTTTTCATACATAATAAATAGTGGAACTTCTTGTCATGCTTGATATTGAGGCTAAACTGTAATTCAATACAGAAAGGAGTTAGGCAAATTAAAAGTAAGAGCTGTAAATAGCTTTGAGATGCAATAGTCTAGATGAAAACTCTGGTTCAAGAAGTCCCCAAAACACTGAAAGCTCTGAAAACAATGTGGGAGTAGAATTTACCACTTTTCTTATCTACTTTGCCTGTGCCTTTTGCCTAAGTCAGAGAAGATACAGGACTAGATGGACCTTAGCTCTATCCTTAATAGTAATTACAGAAGAACAGGAACAAATAAAACTTAAGAATTAATTATTTATATTTGGAAACCAGGAGTCTTGTATAATGCAATAAAGATTAAATTATACATTATATGTTATTTTAGAAAAAAATAAATTCAAACTAAAATTGTAATACTTTATTTTTCAGTCTGCTACTGCAACATTGGGAAACACTGATTTATGGAAGACCTTACGTTACTTAAGTCTGCTATTTCCTTCTCAAGGACGCCGGAACATTCTTCTTATATCAGATGGACACATTCAGAACGAGAGTGTGACCTTCCAGATTGTGAAAGATAATGTCCAACATACGAGATTATTTACATGTGGTGTTGGGTAAGTACAAAGTTAGTTAACTAGCAATTGCATTTGTTTAAAATCACTGATAATTTATTTGAAGTGAGAGGTTAATAAGCTGTGAACTGTCAGATGCCTGAGTGTACTGTCTTAAATATATATGTATGTTTAGATTAAATGCAGAAATGTTTGCCTGCCTTTAATAATGGAATAGAAAATCTGTAAGGAATTTCAAAGGTAAGATGCCTACAATAACGTTAATTCCATGTGCAGGTAGTCTTACCTATTCACGTCTTTGTTCATTATAACAACTACACTATTTAAGAATATAATTGGAAAATACAAGAGTTAACATTTTGAAACTTTGCATTGTGTATATTTTGGTATAGTCTCATTTTAATAGTGCAGTTTCAATGAAACATTAGTAGTTGTATAATTTTATTATTTAAAATTAATTTGTTTTGTAAGGTAATTACACTAGACTTCTCAACAATCAGAGAACAGGCAAAACCTCACTGAAATTCATTGCAATGTAGTTTGACTGTTTTCTATAACAACAAACTGGAAAGATATGTACATGACTGAAACAACTTTACAAAAAAAAAAAAAAAAGCAACTGAGTTACCATTACATACTTCAGGTTGCAAGGCATAAATGGGAAACGGTCAGGCAGGTGTTAAGTTCTTACCATATCCTGGGAAGGCTGGCAAGGATACATCAAAATAAAGACCAGTGTTGAGTGTTGCGTTTTTCTAGGGCTGTTTTTTTAAATGACACCTTCACCATAGCTCCTGCAACATTCCCCAGCTCTCATGACTGTGGACCCTCTCCCAGCACTGGGCAGGCACACCCTTCAGGCCACGCACCAGACATCCCAGTGGTCTTCCAGGGTAATCATATGTTATGACTATAATAGAATTTGCATCAACATACATGAAAGAACAGATGGTATGTGTCCACTGACACCATTTTCAACATATTTAGATTCCTGTTATGTTCACGTTCAGCATATTTACATTCATTGATTATCGGTTATTGATATGGAACTAGGCCTGGCGATGGATTACATCAGTGCTGGTAGTCTGAGAGGGCATGGCTTTTAATGGTTCCTCTATACTACTAACACTAATGTGCTAATGTGCAACAATATGCTTTTGGTAGGCAGGATCTGTATTTAACGTGTTACATTGGTAAAGTAATAATGGTGAGGAGGTGTAGAAGAGAAGTTCACTCTGGTTCATAATCTTGTGTAGACAAAGGGAGTGTTTTCTAGAAGGCTGGATTAATAGGGAATGCTACATCTGTTTTCATTCTCCACAAGTAAATGAAAAAAATATTTTTAAATAGTGCAAGATTTGTCCTGTACAGAGTTGTACAAGGCAGCAAAATCTATAAAAAGATTTTAAAAGAGCACTAAACTTTAAACCCAAGATGTTATGTGTTCTTAACATAGATACAATTGTACAATTTAATTTTGCCTTGAGGGGTTTTGGTGAAGATTCACTAAGTCACCAAGGCAGTGGTATGGCCCTGTCGAGGAATGAGTCTACTTTCTGTCCAACAAAGATTCAAGACATACTGTGTTGTTTCTCACCCAAAAGAATTCTCATCTGCTTGATTCTTCTCCTTTAATCCTCTATAAAGCTGTCATTTGTGTATATACCTACGAAACAGCTTCACAGTAGTCAGACTGCTGGTGGGCAGAGCCTGCTTGTTTTATCAGGCTACTGTTACCATATTGGTTACATCCATGTTGTTCAGATAGTAGCATTCCCTAGCTGACACTGGACTGAGCTGTAAGATAGCTATGCCCATGCTAAATAGCTCTACTGAGATTGAGGTTAATTAGTTCAAGATCAGGTTCATTTTGATGCAGTCTTAGTGGTGTTTGAACCTGAGTTAATTTCTCTGCACAGCTCTGCACTGTTACATTTAAAAACTTGTGTACCATGTAATATCCTCAAATGTTGTTAGGAAATCTCTAATACAGCAGCACATTCATTGGATCAGTTGCTTTCAGTTGGTCTGTCCCCTAAAAAAGGGATAGAATTTTAAAAATTCAGATTCAGAAAGCTTGCAGTACTAATTAAAACCAAAATATTTAGAAATACTATCAAATGAGCAATTTTATTCAATAATTACATAAAGAAATATTTTTTGTTAGTTCCACAGCAAATCGACACATGCTGAGATCTTTGTCCCAGTATGGTGCTGGAGCATTTGAATACTTTGACCTGAAATCAAAGTATAGCTGGGAGACAAAGGTACATTTATAAATCTTGACTATATTCACTATGTGATCATTGTCTGATATATCAATATCTGACACTGCAAATCTTCAGTATCTCAAAATGGGAATTACTACTTTTCATGGGATCACGTGACTTTGCTATTTCGATAAGATAGTTAAGAAACATTTGATAGAAGGTGGAAGGAGAGATGCTTGTTAAGCCTACTTTTATTTTAAATATAAATTGATACTAAGCGAGCAAGAGAACTATTTAGTTTGAGTATTACAAACGTGCCTTATTTTCAGCAGGAGCACATATGCTATAGGAAGGGATATGAAAGCTGTAGAGAACCCTCATTCAGATTGGTCACCAACTTGGAAAAAGTTTAAAAAATGTCAAGCTATATAAATAATTGTCCCTGAATGGAAAAACATGGCTTTAGTTCTGTCATAGGTCACAGTCCATCTACATTGTCCTTGCTATAGTGATGATGCCTGTAGCAATTGTATTCTGTAGCTTTTGGCTGTTGATGCATCTAGAAGTTTCAGGCAATCTAGGACCCAATGTGTAGTGCATTTCAGTTTCCCTCTATAGTTATGTGTCTACAGCACTATCCTATGCCTTGAATCTGGCACATTTTTCCTTGGGGAATGGATGAAAGCATAGATTTCTCTTGCTCTTCTGGCTGTCATTTGAGTGATATATGCAGAACTACCCAGAGCAGGCCATGGACATGTGCAGAACTGCTCGCATATCTCAGAGTTCACATGTAGGAGGTGGTGCTAAGTGTAGCAGGCTATATTCCCCAGCCTGTTTGGCAGGCCTGATGGATAAAAACTTTCAAATTTCAGCTTTTACTTAAAACAAATCTCGTTATTCCAGAAGCCAGTACAATAATGTCTGAGTGATTCTCCTTATTACCTCCGAACATGAGACTCATTTTTATCAGTAATAGTATGTGGCTTGTTTCAGTTGTTTAAAATAAATAAATAAATAAATAAATAAATTAGTTCTATTCACATGGGAAATACGTTATTTTCTGTTGAGAGATTATGTTTTCTTTTGAAAGCCTACTAGCAAACAGAGCTAATTTGTTTTGCTTCTTTACACAGATACAGAGCCAGGTATCGAGAATATTGTCTCCAGGATGCAGTTCAGTTTCTATTAAATGGCAACAGTTTGATACAGGTGCACCAGAGCCAATGCAGGCTCCTGCCCAAATACAGTCTTTATTTGACAAAGAGAGACTTCTTGTCTATGGATTCATCCCTCACTGTACTCAGGTAAAGACTGGAATGCATATGCAGTACTGGGTAGAAATTCATATGTAAAACAATCCCAAAGGAAATATTATATTGTGTTATATATCCTGTATGCAGCATGCACTTAGCTTCTTTTTCATTGCTAAATATAGTTAAATTACTATTTAATTGTCATTATTAGTCTTCCCTCTAAGAAGTAGAGAGGAAAAAGTTAACTAATTAAATGTTCCTATCATTGTGCTTTCATAAATACAGGATTCCTTTACTTGTGACTGTCCCCTTGTCGTATGGGGAAATATTTATAAACCTAGACATGCGAAGACTTACAGACTTGAGTTCTATTCGGGAACAGAATGGCGTGCATGTGTGCTGGTAACAGCATGAGAGAGAAGGAAACAGTTGCATGTTTTTCCTTTTAGGCCACCTTAAGAGCAGTAATAAATGACCAAGAACTACAGACCGTGGTGTCAACTACTGAACTACAAAAGACAACAGGAACAGTGAGTTTGGCCAACATTATTTGTACATGCCATAGTGAGACAAGCTACTTTAAACAACTTTGTGCTGTTTCATGCTCTTTTGAAGGAATCGAAATGCCTATTTTCAGCAGTTCTTGCACTTTTATTTTTGTTTCTGATGTTTTAAAACAGACTTTTGAGGGAAACTGCTTTACATAGAAGTGTTGCCTTTCTCTGTGCTTTCTAACACAAAACTTAAGCTTTTCAGAATAGGAAGTACTGCCTGTTTGGGCTCTAGCTTTATCCCTGGTTGGCAGTTCTTCAGGATACCTCTGTCAAGAAGCTGCTGCAGCTTTCTGTTTCATGTTGTAAATTGTTGCTATGTGGAACATCTCATCTCGTCTGTCATCTCTAAAAATGTATGGAAAAAGAGACAGTAAAGTGTTACTAGCCTTTCCTCTGCTTCAGTAACAACCAAGTAAGGAGTCTTTATGCAGAGAAAAGCGCAGCACCCATTTTGAAAAGGAAAAGAAGCTAAAAAGAGCCATTTATTAAATCTAACAGGTGTTTACACTTGAAAAATCAAAAGAATAGTCAACCTTCAGTAATCAGCCTTCAGTAATAATTCTGATACAACTGTCACCCCTTCCCCACTAAGGGAAGCTGATTTGTTTTCAAATAGAAATTACATTGTTCCCTACTTAGTGTAATCTACTTTGAGAGCTGCTATCATGGGTTGGTTTCCATGGACATGTTGGTTGTGTTGGTTTCCATAAAGACAGCTGGTTTCCAGGGGTGTGCCTTTCTACAGGCAAATAAAGTAGGCAAGCAGAAGCAATGCATTTGCTTGCCATAATGGATTTTTGCTTGTAGAAAAATACCTGTACTACAAATTCCAGGTGCGGTTAAAAAAAAGTTTTGACAGGTGTAAACTGAAATGGCAAAATGATAAAAAACAGGGTCAAAATCAGAAAAAAATATTAATTATTGATCCTTTAGATGAACTCTGAAAATTCCTATCTGTTTCTTTTGCCAATTTACCTTAGCTCAAAAAATAACTACCTGCTTAATAGATTTTCTTCAGAAATGGCTGTCTTTGGCATCTGTCTTACTCTTCCAAAAATGAGCCAGTGGGAATGTTTTGGCAGTTGGAACTGGAATACAGCTGGACTTTACCACATTTCCCCCACAAAGCTCCCTCTCTTTGATAGCTTTAACATATTGAAGAGACCAAAATTGTTTTTCTTTTCTATGGAAGACTGGTTTAGTTCAAAAAAATAATTTCTGGTTAATACAGTTCAGTATTTTGCTTTTCTGCGTGCAGCCCCTCAGGTCAAAAATTACTTGATTATGGTAGACCTAATGATGTTTTTAAAGTTGTACACTCTAGAATCACTTTACTTTTTCCCCAAATTCTGTACTTTTATGGACAGGATTAATTTACCTAACTTCACCTATTATGAATATCGTTGGTTAAATCTGAGGTAGTTGCCAGGCTCTGTTTACAGTCACTGGAGAAAAATGTGTACATCCAGAAGGGGCATTCTTCCTACCTGTTTTAGTTAGCCCTTTCAAGTTGGGATTAATTGCCTGGTGGAGTTTTTATGTTTGCATGCCTGTTTTTTTTTTTCTCACCCTTGACTCTAGAGGGAATGTGCACAACAAGTGAAGACCCGGGTATTTTTGAGTTTGCTGAAATTAAGTGAAATAAAAATGTACCTTAGGTGCAGGTTGTGATTGCTTTTCAAATGGAAAATTTGCCTGACCCTTCCTTAGAGAAGGGGATTCTGTGTAAATACAGAAGCTAATTACCTGAGGCTGGACCTCATAAACAAAAGGAAGAATTAGGAAAAAAAAAAAAAAAAAAAAAGGGAAAA
>VYXH01000479.1:0-10206 GCA_013397275.1 Burhinus bistriatus | reverse complement strand
GTTGAGGTAAAGACAGTTTAATAAGTAAAGCAAAAGCAAAACAAGGAATTCATTCACTGCTTCCCATCAGCAGGCAGGTGTTCAGCCATCTCCAGGAAAGCAGGGTTCCATCACGCAGAACAGTTACTTGGGAAGACAAATGCCATCAGTCCAGAACATTCCCCCCCTTCCTTCTTCTTCTGCCAGCTTTATATACTGAGCATGATGTCACATGGTGTGGAATAGCCCTTTGATCAGTTGGGGTCAGCTGTCCCTGCTGTGTCTCCTCCCAACTTCTTCTGCCCCCCCAGACTACTCACTGGCAGGGCGGTCTGAGGAGCAGAAAAGGCCTTGAGTGCTTAGCAACAACCAAAACCACCAGTGTGCCATCAATACTATTTCTCATCCCAGATCCCANAAAAAAAAAAAAAAAGATACTACTCTTATCATCAGTTTAGTTTTCTTTCTAGGTTCTGCACAAACTCGCAGCAAGAGCTTTCATTAATGACTATGAAGATGGGATTCTTCATGAGAATGAAACAGAACATGAGGTTTGATCATCTGAAATAAAAAGTATACATTTAAAATGCTGAATAGCAAATGTTTCAGTGGGATAGAGAAGATTTTCTTGCTTTGTTCTAATATTTTAAGNCAGCTGAAACCAGGACAAGCAATACCCTCCCAGATAAGATTTTGAAAACTTGGGACAGTCTTTTCTTCTTCCCCACTTTAAGAATGTCCTCTATTGGTATAATGTGTGCATATTTTTCCTAATCTATACTCTGTCATTGTAGGCCATTGGTGATTCTTCTTTTTCTGTGACGTATAACTTTTTAGTTTCATGCATCGGTCCAGTGAAAGTCTGTAGCTTTTGTATAGGATATGTTGGAAGATAATGACCTGTGTTTTACAGATAGACAGACTTAATGATCTGATGATTTGTTAAAAAAATGGCTTTTAGGTACTTAAAAACTTACCATATTGCCATCTTGGCTTATTTGAGACTTCAGACTAATTCCTCTTATAAAATACAGCTTCTTCTTACACTACAAGAAGGATAGAACCAAAAGAAGCCCAACTAGAGGAAACACATATCCCTGTCCAAAGTTGAGTAAGGGAGTAGAGGAAGTTAGAAGGGAGTAGACAGTTAGGCAGGCCAATATATTCACATAGCTCTTCCTTTTATATTTCCCTATTTAGAGCGCGTAAGTGTGTTTATAGCTATGTGTTCAGTTTTGACATCAATGTTTCTTTTAGCTGATTGTATCTTTTCTACCTTTCCTTTTGTTGATGCTTAACAATCTAGATGAAGAAACAGATCTTGAAAAACATGATTATTCACCTCAGCTTGGAGAATTCAATTATAAGCCAGTTTACAAGCTTCGTTGCTGTTGAGAAAAGGGTATGTTTTCTGTATAATACCTTGTTCCCACTAGCTTCTCTATCAGAAGACTGTAAATTCTGTAACCTTGTACATATCAAAACCAGTGTTCCTTTTACTGAACAATTACTCTTTTACAATAGAGCTGAAATTATTATTTTTTATGTTATTTTGGTTTCTTCTTCAATCTAGCAAGTTATTTTCCTTTTCTATCTCTTACCTTGTTTGTCCCTACTTTACAATTAAAGTTTGTCAATCTGTGTGTTCCTGTTGTGATTTGCTATGAGGGTTGCAAGTCCTGATAGTGCTGTGGGAGCCAGACAGGTCAAAGGACAAGGCCAGATGAGTATTCTTCAGTCCTTGGTGCATAAGGCACAGAACCCTTTCTCATAAAACATAAGGATACCAAACTGTAGCAAATGGGCCGCACTAGCCCTGGATTGCTGAGGTCATGGATTTTGTATTGGCAAAAGTCATTTTAGGGGAGTCTGTGTCAGGTGGAAGTCACAAGGAAAGCAAAACTTGAAAAATCTCTCTTTAATATTGCAGTAAACTTTTTCATTTCTTTTCAGTATTAGAACACTGGTAGGAGAATGTCCTGGTTTGAGGTGAAACAGCTTTGCAGCGCAAATGGAAAGAAATACGTATAAAGGACAACCTTGAAATTCAAGGGTTAAGTAAGAAGAGTTTTCAAATGGAAAGCTGTATCATGATAAGCATGATAATATCAGTTGGCTTAAGTATTATAGGGGGCACAGAGAATGGGAATTCATCTGACCAAATATGTGTGTGTACATTTAGCAATAAATCAGTCACATTTGCCTTCTTCCTATGGTCCATGGAAATAAATAGGTATTTCTAGAGCTTGATTCATCTCATCCTAAAGTTAAATACCTAGAACAGTTTAGATAAATTTTCTGAAGGCATCTTTTTCTCAGCACTGATTATAGGGGTTACCTGTAGTCGCTATTGCAGGTTCAAGGACCACTTCCTCCAAGCTTAAGAGCAGTCTATCCCAATGAACAGGAAGTCAGGCAAAAATGCCAGGAGGCCTGGCATGAACATGGATGAACAAGGAACTCCTGGAAAAAATCAGACATAAAAAGGAAGTATACTGACAGTGGAAGCAGGGATGGGTAACCTGGAAGGAATACAGAGACGCTATCTGAGCATGCAGAGACATCATTAGGAAAGCCAAAGTCCACATGGTTCTCTTTTACCTCAAACCAGGACATATATTAATATAAATAAAAGTAGGCCTGAATGAAGAATTCAGTGGAAATGCTGGATAAAACAAGGATACCTTTTCCTATATTTACTGTTCTGTCTTGATGTCTACATTATTACAAAAAACCCAATACCAGTAGTATATATACATTGTAAGAGTTAGATTTTTCGTGAAATACTGCTTTTCTGAGTAACAACTCCAAAATTTGCAATTAAAGATCAAAAGACAGACATGCATTCCAAAAAACATCTCCTTAAAAAGCAACTATAAAATGCAACACTGTGAAGTTACTAGAAATTCCCAGGTCAAGGACTACATTTCAAAATAAGATAACTCAACTGAGTCAATTTCAGTGTCTTTCTGTAATGCACCTGAATATTCCATCTGGTACATAACAGAAGCAATATTCAAAAGAAAAAAATGTGTTGCAGATTAGCAAGGAAACACCTGTGTGATTTCATGAACGAGTTGTTTACGAAGAGTGTCAACAGATTATTGTCTGTCATTCTGATTTTTATATATCTGGTGTTGCAATTCTTCAAAAGATTCATTTTCTCCTTGTTGGTATGATATCTCTCAAGAAACAGACTTCTAGGTTATCTTGGAATTATGTCTGTAAATCTCATTTCTAGTCTAGGATGACTTTTTTGACCCAGTGGAACAAAACATTGCAGACACCTTAAGGCAAAAACACCTGCACAACACAATGCAGTACCATGCAGAAATATCCAGACTAGCCCATTCAGCTTGTCCCTGTGTTATGCTATGTAATTTGTCATCTTAACATGATTTTGCACAATGCAATCTAATTTAAGCACATCTATAATAATGCTTATGTTTGCTTTCCTTTAAAGGGTGGTGATAGGATTCAGAAAAAAAAGAACTGTGCAAGATCTGGATTTTATTTCAATTATGTGGATTTGAACAAATTACACATGCAAATATATGCTGTCCACCTTTATATTTCATGTGAATCTAATTACTGACAATACATTGTCCCTCAATATAGTAAAAAATGTAAAGTTACATTTTATGAGGGTTTTTATATACTGATTTTTTTAATATACTGCATTATCAGCTTGTTCCCTGTTTTCAACACATTTCAAACTCCCAAAGAAAAATGCACTGTCTGTATAATGCCAGAGAATTTTCAGCTTCATAACTGTGATGCATTTTAATTTAGGATGCTAATGAAACTTATTCTGCTGATGGTCCAGACATCCTGGAAATTATAGCTCAAGAAGATGTAGATTTTTTACCTTATATGGACTGGGACCAAAAGTCAATGGAATCTGACTCCTTATTTTCAGAAGAATTTGCCTTTGCCCCGGTAACTATATTTCATATATGTTCTTATTGCTAACTTTTTTGGTATATTATCCAGTTGTGGTGCTGTATTGCATGTGTAACCATCTAATAATTGTTCATGAAATCTGTTCAATTTTTAATTATTTTGAATATAATTAATGCCACACAAGTACTGTGTGGAATTTTACTATACATATGAACATTTGGAAGAACCTGCCCCAAAAATAAAGTAGACTTAAAAATATTGTGAGTGCAGCAGTTTTGAGAGACAATATGATAATACAGACTTCTCCCTTCCAGAAGAAACTAATACCTGTTAGAGCATTCTCTCATAAGAATATGCTGGTGTAGATGAAGCCTTAAATTCAAATCTAAGAAACTGGGAGGGGGAGGGGGGGGCGTTTCAAGGAAAATCAAGGTATTGATCGTTAACTAAGTCTCCACTAGCAGAGAGGTACAGCCAAAGCAGAGAGACCACTGGGAATGGGGATAAGCATGACTGGAAGAAGAGGACATATTGCTAGCATGCAATGGGACAATCTCTGGGATGAGGGGGAAGCAATGACGGAAACTTGAACTAGTGAAATTGAATGTTTGCTAGTTACTGTAGCTCTCTCTTGACTTTAGAAACTACAAGATACACACCTGCATCAGTTAGCCAGCGGGTATAATTCTGTCAGTCCATAAAGTCTTAATAGATTAAAGCTTTACATCTCCAAATTGTGTAAGGGACTCAAGAAAATCATTATTTGTCTATTAAATTATGTTGCGCATGACCATGATGTGCATTTAATACAACTTGGGAGCACCATCTCAGCATGTAGTCTGTAATGTATTAAGATTGTGAGCTATTTAGAACAGTATCTGGATGTGTGTTCTGTAACTTAGGTCAGCTCATAGAAAGCCATTTTCCTGATCCTTTGGCCTAAGAATTCCTAGGCAGAAGAGTACCAAGCATCTGCGTTGGTGTGTGGTGGCAGTATAGCCTAGGCTCACGACCTTGCATGCAGCAGCTACTGGACCTGAGCTGGTGCATGTGCCAGAATTGTAGCACAAGCAGGATCCACGGTTCGCTTTGTGTAGATCTATCTTCTGTGAATGTACAACAATATTGTACAGTGGAACTTCTTTGGCTTATAATCATCAACATATTAATAATTTTTATCTTAATAACATAAAATACCTCCCTGCTTATAGTTTGTCACAGTCAAATTTTCCTCTGAATTTGCCCAGTGTAAGCTAGAATAGGCTAAGAAATTTTTAGTTTAACTGATATATTACTTTCATTTTGAACATATGAATGACAGTATAATGACACTGCACACAATATAAGAAGAAATACTGTTTTGATTAAAAAGAGAAAAGTATCTTACTAATTCTGGAATTATTTTGTTTCCTTGTAATTTTACTAAACAGGCATGTTTCCTACAAGTAGACATTAATTCAGCTGATTCCCTAAGTGAGAAAGGTGAACCTGAAAGCTTCCAATTGCAACCAGAAGTTCCTGTTAGTCAAAAGAGCATCTCACCAAAAAACATGGCACAGGGCTTTGTAAATGTTTCTGAACCTGAAAGTAGTATTTGCGGTCTCAAATCAAATTTCAGTCTTGATAGAGATATCACAAAGGAGAGATCATCTGGAAGAAGGTCACCTTCACCACATGACCTTCGTCTGCTGCGATTTGCTGAACCTTTCTTGTCACTTGGTTTTAAACCTAAGCCAGGAGGAGGAATTGATCTGACTCAACAAAAATCACTTCAGACACCTGCACTTAAAAAATCAGATGTTTGTATGGATGCTCCTGAACCTGCTCCTCCTCCTCCTCCTCCCCTTCCTTGTTCTTCTCAAGCATCGGTGAAAGACATGAAACAAGCTGATTCTTCTGATGTTGCTCCGATGCAGGGTTCTATGTTTTGTTCAGCTACCCCTTCTGTTGCTCCGATGCTGGGTTTTGGATTTGGTTCAGCTACCTGTCCTGTTGCTCCGATGCAGGGTTTTGGATTTGGTTCAGCTACCCATCCAGTTGCTCCGATGCAGGGTTTTGGATTTAGTTCAGCTACCTGTCCTGTTGCTCCGATGCAGGGTTTTGGATTTGGTTCAGCTACCCATCCTGTTGCTCCGATGCAGGGGTTTGGATTTGGTTCAGCTACCCATCCTGTTGCTCCGATGCAGGGTTCTGGATTTGGTTCAGCTACTCTTACATGCACAAATTCTGAAAAGACCAATGTTGAAAAACAAGTTGCTCCCAAATTTCCTGTTTTTCAAGCTAATAGAAAAGAAGCATTGCAACAGATAAGGTGTAAGAAAAAGGCAGTATGTCAGCGTGATGTTACGGCTCCTGAAGAAGGATTTACTAAGGAATTGAAGGTTGTGGTAAGTCTTCCATCAGTAGTCTTTTATATATAGGATGCTACACATGTCATCTTGAAATCCAAGCGGAATTCAGCTAATGAAAGGTGCCTTAAACATTTGCGTTTCAAAGTTCATAGATGTACAGCCAAAAAAGAAGATGGTAAGGCTGCATGACGCTGCTTTCCAGTTCAAGAAATCTGAACCTGAAATGCAGAAAGCATGCTTTTTGTTTGGTTGGTTTTTAGTTTTTCTTCTTCAAAGTGGTAAATCTTATACTATGAATTCTGCCACTTGTTCCTTACTACTCTGATAGGCAACTTCTAAATGGAATTACTTGGTATCATGAAGTAGTAGCTATATGGGTAATGGTGGTAGAATAAGATTCTTATTGAACATTACTCTGTTTGTTCAGGAACAATCTTGCTGTTTTATGCCAACACAGAAGATTCAACACAAACTTCTGTGTTCAGTAGATAGGAATGAAATTCCTGAGCTCCAAAATCAAGGGTAGTACCCATCCTCTATTCATGCATTACCCAAAAATAAGATATGAGTAGAAGGAAAAGTTATCTTCAGCCCTGCCCTGAGTAAACATTTTGGAAATAATTTTGTTTTCTTTGTTTTATAAACTGATTTTATAAAGAGCATGATGACATCAAAGTCATGCTATTTTTTGTCCCTTTCATGGGCAATCCATCATTCTTAAGTATAAAATCAGAGCCAACAAGTGGTGATAACCTCTCCAGAGTCAAATTTTACTCTGGATTTGGCTGGTGTAAGGTAGAACAGGGTAAGAAATTTTTATTTTAGACAATACGTTTTTATTTTCATTTTGAACATACAAATGACAATATAATGACAATGACACAGAGTTTTGGTTACAAAGAGAAAAAAGGTCTCACTAACTCTGGAATTATTTCATTCCTTCTAATTTTGCTAAACAGGAACTTTCTCCAGCTGTAGCTGATGTTTGTGCAAATGCTTTCCTAAGTGGGAGAGAATGAACCTTTCTCAACTAGAAAAAGAGGTTTCTTTTTAAAAAGAGGAGTGATTTTTAAGCTGTTAAATGCAGTTACTTAGTATAATGATGGGTAACAGCAGTAAGATTCTTAGTGAACATTGTCTTCTCCAGGAACAATCAAGATGCTTTATAACAACAGAGAAAGAACGGATTCAACAGAGAGTTGAGATGACTTCTGTAAACTGGAAAGAAGTTTTTGCACTCCAAAATCAGGTATAGCACCCATAGTCCATTTGTGCATTACTTAAAAATAAAATATAAGTAGAAGGAAAAAATATTTTTACTTTAATCCTGTCTTGAGATAAAGTAAAATACATTTATAAAATGTTTATTAACAGATTTTACAAGTGTATGGTGACATCAGTCTTGCTATGTTTTAGTGCTTTCATGGGCAACTCGGCAATGGACATGTAAGCAACAGTATAAAATCAGGGCCAACAGGTAGTAATACACCTTCAGAACCTGTTTGAAGCTTGGGTCTTCCTGGGACAAGTATAAAAACATATAGGGGAAGCTAAGTGGAAGAACTGGGTGCAAATAATGCACATTATGCAAGAAAATAAAAAGTAGTTGGGTTTTAGAGGATTGGACTGAGAGACATTACAGCAGGAACTTATCCTGGACAGTCAGACCAATTGCTAGGGAAACTGAAAGAAATGGTACTGTCCAAGAATCCTGCACGTAGGAGTCAGAGCAGGTAATGTTTAGTTTTGTTGTTTTGGTATGTCCCTTGTGAGGAGAAATCCCTGTTCTGTATAACCCATTGCCAGTTTGGTGAGCTTACCAACTTAAGGGGTGAGGTCATGATCAACAATCAGATATTGTGGGTCACAACAGTGAATATCTGTAAGTAATAAACAGAAGGAGGTTTTCAAGAGTATTACGTGATCCAAGAGAAGAAGCCACCATGGGATGCCCTCAGTAGAGACTCGTGTCTTATGTGGATTTCAGGTTTTGTGTTTGTGTAAGCTTTTTAAAAAATATTTAAAGTAATTCTCCTATGTCTATTTTGTTCTTGCCAAATACATTTTCAGTGTCCTGAATCTTTGGCTTATCCATATCTTTGTTTATTCCATAGGATGGCTCTTGGAATCTCAGTCTACAGTTGGGAAAAATCTTGAAATTTGATGTTGATCATTTAATTAATAATTTCCTTATTAGAAAAGGCATTCAGTCACTTGGTAAATACTTTTCTATCATTAAAAAGCAGTACATTGTATTGTATTTCCTGTCTGTATGTGTTATTACTCTGTGTCTAGTGAAACTCTCAATAAGATATGCTCAAAATTTAAATGGATCTCTTAATGTAAAGTTTTCAAAAGTGCCTGGTTTTAATAACACAGTTTCTTCTCAGCTTCTCTCACAATATAGTGTCCTGATTGTTCAGGACAGCTCCTGGAGAAATATGTGGAGGATGTGAGATAGTTGGAGTAGCAACAGAGGTTCTTTTATCTCAGTTATTGTATCTGCTATATTAATATCTACTTAAAAAAAAAAAAAAAGGCATAAAAGTCCTAGGAGAGAGGCAGAGATCACTTCTGCTTTTCACGTTTCAAATAATATGGATAATATTTATATCGTACTTCCCTACATACACACTGTCTGCAGCATTCAGTATGCACTCCCCCTGTACTCTTTGCTGTTTGATTCTGTCAACTGGTGCCTTTTGCTGGCAGCAGACCAGAAAACTTGGGGGCGGGGGGAAGGCAATTCCTTCTGTCTAAATTATTAGAGGGCACAATGCTTCATCAAAGGACAAAAATCTTACCAAGTTTCCCATTATTGCATGTATTAAAATCAAAGTAGATTAGAACCCAAGCAAACACAAACTGCAGAAATCCCAACAAAGCATTACCAAGATTAAGTTTGAAAGCCAGGAGCATGTTTGTCAAATCACTGGTGTGAATACTCTTCATAGTAGTGATTGTATGGTGAAACAATTAAATAGCATTAGGACAACTGATGTTTTAAAGTGATATGGAGTACTTTGCAGTACTTTTCTGTTGTCAAGAAACCATTTAAATAGTAATACCGCTTCTGTTTTCTTCTTCCTTAGGCCCAAATGGAAAAGAAAAGCTACTGCAGTTGATTGCTACTCTTCTTGTGCTACAGTTCATACGCTGCACAAAGGAATTGAAAGGGATAGTTTTCAAAACACTGATGAAACTGGATGATTCATCTGACTCAAGGTGTGCTTTTAGATAAAATCTTATAATTTAATGTAGTAATATAAACCTTCTCAACATACAGAAGATTAATTTCATTATGGAGAGAGACTATACTACAGGATATGGCTGTAGAAAAGGGAACAGAAGGTATTAATCATATCGGTGGCATGCGGTTTCTTTTAAGAAGATGGATGGAGGAAGGAATACTTTGCAAAATATGATACAAAAATTAGAAGTATAGAACTTAGTAAAAGATATTTTATACTTCATATTAGAATAGAATATATTGAATAATTCACATTGGATATGACCTCTAGAGGTCATCTCTTCCTTAAAGCAGGGCCAACTCATAGAATCATAGAATAGTTTGGATTGGAAGAGACCTTTAAAGGTCATCTAGTCCAACCCCCCTGCAATGAGCAGGGACATCTTCAACTGGATCAGATTGCTCAGAGCCCCGTCCAACCTGACCTTGAATGTTTACAGGGGTGGGGCATCTACCGCCTCTCTGGGAAACCTGTGCCAGTGTTCACCACTCTCAGTGTAAAAAATTTCTTCCTTATATCTAGTTTAAATCTACCCTCCTTTATTTAAAGCCATTACCCCTCATCCTATCACTACAATCCCTGATAAAGAGTCCCTCCCCATCTTTCCCATAGGCCCTCTTTAAGTACTGGAAGGCTGCAGTAAGGTCTCCCCAGAGCTTTCTCTTCTTCAGGCTGAGTAACACCAACTCTCTCAGCCTAACCTCATAAGAGAGGTGTTCCAT
>VYXH01000478.1:115639-166298 GCA_013397275.1 Burhinus bistriatus | reverse complement strand
CCCCCCCCCCCCCAACAAATAAACAAAAAACCCAGAGGACAGAAAGCTGTTTATCATTTATCAGATTAATGCAAACAATACTTCTCATCTTCAGCATATTTGGATCTTTTGTTTAGAATTCAATCTAAAACTACACTACAACAAAATAAAAATGCATTCTTCTTCAAGGCTGGTTTGTTTCCTCTGGTGAAGGTAGTTTGTCAAGTGCTCCCACCTCTGCAAAAAGGAAAAATAAAAATTTTAAAAGAAGAATTAATACATATGTAAGTATGCAATTAATCTTAGCAATTAATGAAATCCAATTTCAGTAGTATACATTTTTATATTTTTTTCCCCTCAACTGTAAGAGGCAAATCCTTGAACTTTTCATATTTTAATTTATAAATTATTGGTTTTGAATGTTAATGTCTTCCTGCTATAATTTCACCTTTTTAGAAAGAACAGTGACAGAATGACAATGAAATTATATTAATTTTATTATGTCAATTGATATTGCTGGATCCCAGCATCTCAAAAGTTTTAATATTATCCAATTATGGCTGCCATCCTGAGCCTGCTCTATATGGGAATCCTTTAAAGCTGGAGGGGGTAATTTTCAAGAGAAAGAGCTGAAGGCTACTTTAGCTATCGCCAAGGTAGTTCTTAGCAGTTAAAATATTCACTTTATCTCGCAGATCAAAATGTATGTCTAATCTGAGTAACCATTCCCTGAACCTGAATCCCATGAGTTTTCCCTCTCCCCCCAAGGGAACATATCTAAACCAACATATTTAATGTAGCAAAGTTCCATTTGAGCAAAAATGTTAAAGTGTCTCTACCATAATAAAGTATGTTTTTCACCTCCTAAACCTGCAGTTCTGATTCTGTGTAAGAGTTTGTACTAGGTCTTGCCAATAAATATTGTTACGGGATAATATGATAACATTCTGTGTCTTTTGATACCTAGGAACACAAGAATTATCTCAGGGAAAATCCATTTTATATGATCTGGAGATTCCTTTTTTTATGAGGACAGATAATAATACCAACTTTTCTGAATAACAACAGCTGTTTATTGTCACTATCCTAAACAAGGAATTGTTACTTACAGTTACAATACAGCCTTTCTCGCTCATTCATCCCAGGGAAAAAGTAATTTGTATTTCTATGAGATGCATTTTATTTTCTTGCCCAACTTAACGGCTCAGCCTACTCAGAGAGTGCATACTTGAGCTCAAGACATTTCACACCCTTTCTGTTGTGTCCAGTTATTGGTTTTACTTCCTAGGCTCACATAGCAGGGTAAAGGAGTGTTTAGGGCTCCTTCTTCTTCACAGTGGCACAAACAGGCTACTACTTTGTCCACAGTAAACATACATGCTAATAATTTACTTGAAATATCTCAGGCCCTTAGCACTAACTATAAAGAGCTTTTGTTTCAAATGCAAAGTTGATTCAATAAACACTGAGTTGATATTTTCAGTAGTAAGAATTATTTTGCTTGGGTGGATGCGAATAATTTACAAAATGATGCCAAAGAGGTCCAAAATTTTGTTTCCTAGATATGCAGAAAATGAACAAATCTCTTGAAAGTCTGTTTTAATAATGAAATTAAAATACAAATGTAACACAGTTCTTTTCTTTGTTACAATTGCTCAGCATACACTTGCCAGAAAATTGCTTATAATTTGTTGTATACAGAGGTAACAATAGAGAAGTTACAGATTTATTTGTCTGCTTTATGAGACAGAATTCCTCAAACATTTGCAGTAAAAATATTTTTTTTTCCTTCCTGTTGTTTTCAAACATTTTGTAGACAGTTTTAGAGGGGCTGAAGAGGTTTTTAAAAGCTCAGAATTGTGTTTTTTTTTTTTTTTAAAAAAGCAGAAGTAATGAAAACTCAGAAGCAGCCAGATTTCTTCTTCACCTAATGCTATAATAAAGTTATCAGTCTTATAGAATCAGCTTTAAGCTCAGTTTTACAATTCTTGTCACAATTTTGAGACTCTGCAGAGTCACACTAGCAGCATTTTGAGCTGTTTGCCAACATTCAGCTTAGTGGCTTTGTAATTTTATTATGTGATTTTATTGTAGAATACTTGCAGAAAGTGAGAGGCATTTCTTTTGCCACTGACAAGTGTTTCAGCATTTCAAACAGCTGTTCTTAGCATTAAACTGAGGTCTTATTTAATTTCTTATTGAATTGTTTTATACTAACACCCATGTAATCAGATTGTATTTAGTTTGTTTCAACTCCAAAAGCTGGGTCCATAAAATTTTAATAGTAGCTGTTATTTTCACAGTGCGCAGAGTAATCAAACAGTATTAGAACTCTGCTATGTTGGATATTCATTGACCTGCAGTTTGGTAGGACTACCTGCACTCCCTAAGTCAGACCTATTCCTAAGCACACTAAAATGGAATTGTCAGTTCCTCTCCCTGACCAGAGATGCTCTTTAAAGCCTTGCACACTCAAATCTGTAGTAGACTTGTACATTCAAGTATACTCCTATATTCTCAGTAAATTTCACACCAGAAAGTGTGAAAGATTAAAAGGTATTCACTAACCTTTAAGATGCAAGTAAGTCAAAAATTCCATTACTGTGCGCACAATGTTTTCATCAGCCAGTGGTCTTCCAAGATTCCCTATAAAACAAGTCTGTTGTTACTTAATGTTAACATGGTATAAAGATCCGTTGTATGAGACATTGTGGCTAGGTTTATAAGTACTCTGAAAAAAAAAAAGCGCTATCTGAAATTTCTTTTCCCTTAAAATCCTTAATAGAAAATCCTATTTCATGGAAGAGTAAAACCACTTTAAGGTAGTTAACTGCAATTCTCAGAATCAAAATTGCCCAGCTTTGTATGCTATTGCTGCATAGGATCTGCTTTGACACCTTAATGGTCATGGTCTTCAAGGTCTTATGAGTTCTGTTGCAGAAGAGAGTTATCTTCTGTTCTCAACTCTCTCCTTTGTGTCCGCTAGCCTGAGATTGAAGGGAAAGATAAATTTAGCAAACAAATTCATCAGCTTTGCAAAAAGTTAAAAGTTGTTCATGTAGTTGAGCTTTGCTCCCAGTAAGCCGCTCAAGTGATATAGAAGTGATTTGTAGCCCAACAGCTAGGCCTGGGACTTTACTAAGAGCTCAGAATGGTATGTTTTTGCATATGTATCTAAGACAATATACTCCTCCTTGATGTATGCCATTTTAAAGTACTTTTGTAAATATTCAGCAGGATTTAACTAAAAAAATAATTCTTCATTTTCAATTAAAATAAGAATTCTGACTACCTTATCTATTTTTTATATTCAAACCCCCTTTGAATAGGAACTTCAGTTTCAAGGAAAACTTTTGATGTGAAGAGCATCTAAAATGAGATTCATAACAGAAACAGTTATGTAATTTTCAAGTCCCAACCACACAAGTTTGGTTGGATCTGCTTGTAACTGTGGAGGTGGCACAGTACCTGGCAGAAGAGTTCTGTAACTCTTAAAGATCGTGTTTCGGTAAAGGAGCTGGTAGTATATCCACAAATGGCAACATGTTGCAATGTGAGCTGCATTGTTAGATTACAAATGTCTTCCTTTCACATTGCTTCTGACTGGCAAAATATTATTTTCACACCATTGTTTGAGGAAGTAGGTTCTCCTTGTAGTTTTTCTTCCCGCCCCCCTTTTTTTTCTTAAAAAAAAAACAAAACAAAACAAGAAAAACCCAAGCCAGCCAACAGCAACAAAAAGGCCCCACACCACAAAACCAAAAAGACACCACACACACAAACCCCAGTATAACTATGTACCAGAAGTAAACTGGCAGTCATTCTGAGAAAGTAAAAACAAAGAAATGTATTAATGTTACTATTATATTTACAAAGTAATTATGTCCATGAAATTGTAATTAAGCATATTTCCTTTATTTATGAACTTATTTAGTGTTAGCTACATTTGCATTGTGCTGGGTGGATTCAAAATAGCCTTCCAGGAGCTCTGGGGCTGGGACTTTGTCTTCCTCCATTAGTGCAGTGATGAATGCAATAGCATTCAAGTAATTACTGCGGTTTTTTGGTTACAGTGTGGAACAGATCACTCTCTGACAGTCTAAAGATAAGATTCACCCCAGCTCACTTTAGATGTCTGCAGCAGATTTAGTTTCTCTTCAGGAGAAAGAAATGGGCTTTTCTAGAAGTTTTTAGATCTTATCCTGAATTAGGCGTTCAAAATAAATCCAAAGAGTGCCAGCTTCTCTTCATAAAGGGAGTCTAGACATATATTGTAGGGGCCCAGCTTTGGATGATGAATCTAGAACAAGGCTACATCCTTTTCACCACCATTTACTAAATTCCAATACATGCAACATCAAAACAATGTTGACTTGATTTCAGTTTTGATCAGGTTCTCAATCTCTTAATGAAGATAATCCATCTTGCTCAAACGTAGGAAATATTGTGAGACTTAATGTGCAAATTTTTTTTACTTTTTTTTTTAATTACTGAAGACTCTTACAACTTAAAGAGTGCCATATAGTTCTGAGGTCTAGTTTCAGCCCTGGCATATCAAAATAAATTAAAAAAAAATTAAAAAATTAGCTAGTTTCTATAGCTTTCCCTGTTGAAAGAATCCTTTGTGGGCTCACTACTGAAAAGAGTTAACTCTTGAGTGTCCATAGTGATATTTTAAATAATTATTTGAACATATGACAAGAAAAAACTAGGTTTATTTGATGTAATATGATCTATTATACTTTAAAAGCAACATAATTATGGTACTTTTTCCTAGGCACCAAGATGTTTTAAACTATGACTAAAGAGCACACTGAATGGACAAATTTCATTTTTCTTCCTTTCATATGTTTATTAGGATTTTTGTTAAGCGCAGTAACAGCCTTGTGTCTAGGTAGTTAGTTAACTTCATAACAGTAAATATATTACTAAACATAAAAAACAACAACACTGGTTTTCAGAATTTCATTACCTGCTTTGATATCCTTATCAGACTGTATTTCCCGTTTACCAGTGAAACCATGTTTGTCATTAAAAGATCTGTGGTTATCTACTGCATCTGATAAATAAATTAAAAATCAGAGGAGTTAATTGACTTAACAACAACCTTTGCTATACTGTTTGCTTCAAAGAAAAGATCATGATGGGCACTTTTGATGTCATAAAATAACATTTCTTCTGAATTTATGCTTATGATTTATATAATTTACAGATCCAGTCCTGTGCTACATACTTGCTGAAGCTATTCCTTAACTCAGAGGAAGTTTTAAAGAAAATGTAAGTTTGTACATTCACATGTAATTTGGAAAGCTGGTTTTGCTACTCTTTCCTCTATTATTAGAAGGTGTTGCCAGTGAGCTTGCTTAAAAGAAAACTGCAGATAATTTACACGAATAACCTTCAAAAACTATCTTACATGCCCCTGGTGCCTCTTCTCTCCCCCTTGCAATGGGCATTTCGTTTATCAGTAAAAGCTGATCAATATGACCTGCAACAAAGGATGATTCCTATTATCCAGTCTTAGATAAATGGCACTTTGACAAGTACATTTCCCCACAGTATTTTTGCCAATTTGGTTAGATCTGCTTTGGGGCAAATCTAGTTCCAGACATTTATGGAACCAGTTAATACAGTTAAGATACCTAAAAAAAATTAATGTATCCTTAAGATTACTTATAAAGAATGAAGAGGGTCATAATAAGGATCTGTAGTATTTCATGTATTACAGAGACTGAAAATATAGAAACATTGGTAATGAGTGTTAGTACATCAACAAGAAATAGTGGTAAAGAGACAGATAGTTGAGACAGATTAGCGCTGCATTTCATTTTTCTTGTAATCTACATTTGTGATTCTCTATGTTTGTAAACCAATGTGTTCCTGTATTTTAAACACCCTGGACATTAAATATTTTTCACATAGTGAACTATTAATATTTACAGTCATGAGTTTGCATCTTATTGTTTTAATTAGTTTTGCTTTAATTGAAAAAAAAAAAAGTAGTAAAATAAAGCCAGGTAGCAAAGTAATTTTCAAATAGATTTAAAGGTGAAATATGAAATACATTGAGAGTTGCCAAAATGTCACATTCTGTTATTCTTCCCTTGACATCGAAGATGCTATAAGATTTTGTAACACTTCCAGGGGGGAGAGGAAGTATTTGTCATATGAAAATTACAGTTCAGAAGCACAAGAAGTGACCAGATGTGCTTCTGGGTATAAAGCCACACATAACCCTGCTTTAGAAAAGACAACTCAATTGTAAAATAGGTCTGTAAGAAATATCTAAACAAGCGTTCTCCCAAATGAGTTTCTTCAGTCTTGCAGGTTGAGACAAAATTGCTTTATTAATCACAGAAGTGAGTAGCACACTACAGCAAACTGGTTTACAAGAAAAAAAAAAAAAACCAACCTTTTGCATTTTGAAATAATGCAAAAAAAAAAATGCTTGACTTACGTGGCCCAAGTAGGTAACCAGCACTATTCAAAGTCCAGCCCCTTTTTTCTTTTGCCTTAAGAAAAAAAATGCAAATATATTGTTGTATGAACTACACAGTGCTTCTCAAAGACAAAGCAAACAGGACCCAAACAGACATTCTCTAACAGAAAGTGTATTTTGAGAGCTTAAAAATCAACAGCTATTGTAAAAAATAAAAGCCAATAACATTGAAGCAAATATTAATGGTGAACTCTTGCCCAGTCCCCATCTAACTCTATAGTTTTGCTATTAACATCCATGTGGTGTAAAGATTTCACACCACAGTGAAATTGCAGTGAAACTGCAAATTACACTTTGGAGGCAGAAACTTTGGCTTTATACTCCAAGTTTATATTACCACCTGATGGTAGTAATCACCTTAACAAACAGCAATGTTTTCTTTTAGTTGTTTGGATTTGCATGACATAGCTCTTTATAGAAAAAGAAGCTCATATGCACACCACCTTTCTGAGTCAGATGGAACATCCATTCAGTTTTGATCTATAAACTAGACAGTCTTCTTTTTCCACTTTAGTCATATTATTTGTTACAGGGGAGCTAGTATTCAAAAGTCCCAAATTCTTAACTAAAAACCTGTTAACTGCCCAAAATGTGCAAGTGCTGCATCTTGTCCAACCCCTATACCTAAACACAGTGTATATCGCTGCAAGGTTTACTGTTACTTGCCAGCTGAGACATGGATGCTGCTCAATGGGTAGGATCCCCACCAGTGAAATTAATACTTACTGAGAAAACCAGTCCAAATGTTTCTGACAGGGTGGCACAAAGGATTAAAGACAAAAACAGGAAACTAGTGCACTTCTGCATCTGGAAAGAAACGGTACTAGGGTAAATGCTCCAAGCTACTGCTTTGCCTTCCAGTTATGGATCCCCCCAGGGCATCCCCGCCGCGGATGGGAAAAGGGGTGAACCTTCTTTCCTTGGGGCAGGGCGGCTGTGGCTACCAGTTTGGCACCCAAATTGCCACTGGGAGAGAGACCGAGAGGTGGGGTGAGGAGTACCTTGAGCTGGGGCGCGACAGCCTCTCCCTCGCAGCGTTTCACCTGGTGCTGGCGGCAGAGCGGCTTGTCTCACGGCTCCAGTCCTCCCGGCAGGCACTCACTGCATGGCCACGGTGCGCGGGTGCGGATCTGCACACCCACCCGCTCTTCCCTCCGCTCTTTATGGGCTGCAGCACGACCGCGCAGGAGGGGCGCCCTGCGGGAGGGGGGAGGCGAGAGCCAAGAGCCGCCCGCCCCCTCTCCTCTGCCTCCCCTGTGTCATTTCTCCCTCGCCTACCCGCTGCATTAGGAAGGACAAAAATTATAGCAATTCAATTAGAGGTATTTGGAAGCACGACGCAGGCTGCAGGGAGATAACAGCCCGGGCAATTACCTCTGATTACGGCGGCCTTGGGCAGGCTGGTGAGCAGTGAGAGGAGCTCTGGTCTGGGCAGCCTGGCCTGTGCCTGTCACCCGCTGCAGCTTCGCAAGGGCTTGTTTGGCAGTGGGGAATAAGAAGGACTAAAGTGAATACAGATCACTTTTCAGACACTCAGGTATGGAAGCACAGCTGAATATAAAATTCTGCGCGTGATGCTGGCTAACAAGATTCACAGTGTTGGGGCTTTCCATTTGGGAATACTGAGGACTTCATGCCCCCCTGTTCCACTTGCAATCCCTGGAGCTCCCTGTGGTCCAGGCCACTTGTAGTCCCTTAAAATCCCTTTGACTCTAGCATCAGAGCAAAGAGAGCTCAGTCAAAACTCGGTTATTGTACTTCCTTGCTGCTTTGTATGTGAGCTATGACTTTTTGTTGGTTTTGGGTTTGTTTTTTCTTTTTTTAAGGTTACATGTGAAAGGCTAGGGATGTAGCTATCCTCAGTGATTAGACTAGCCCTTGCCTGTTAGTTTACAACCAGTGAAGTTTCGTCAGTTTTCTTTTCTTAGTTGTGGTTACAGCTGGCATCAGGATGTGCAAAATGGAATTACAAGGCAGAGATTCCAATGTTAGTTCCCTTTTTTTCCCTGCCAAATTGTACTTTCTCTGCAACAGATGAGTTTATTCACTTCAAGCCCCTCAAATTCATCTTTCAAATTCATCACAGATGCTGCACAGAAGTTATACTTCCAGCTCTTTTTTTCTGAAGCTGCTTAAGATTCTCTGCAAACTTTTATACAGTGTATATGTGAACTTGAATGTGGGGCAGACACAGCTATCAAACAATGCAATACACCTATTGTTCACCAGTTTAAAAGCAAATTATTTTTTTACTTCAGTGTAGCATAATGTTCATAATCTAGGCTAGAAGCAGAAGTTGTGTCTTTCAGTTCTGTTTCCTACCCTCTTTTGTCAGGAGCAGTAGGGTTATAGTAGTCTAGCATGTCATTGGATTGCTGATCTAAAACTGCTTGAATAAAGTTTATTTTATACAGTTCTGAAATGCTAATGTACATAAATGAGAAGCTCAACTTGTCAGATTTCATTTGATGTGTTTTATCATTTGCTGAGGATGTTCTATCAGTTATTGCATGATCCTCACAATTCAGACTAGATAGATCTGGAAAATAGCAATATAATTTTTGCAAAGTGTTGTTTTCCTTTAGCTTATCAAAAATGCACTTCTGGCTGAAATTTCCTGGCTTCCAACTGTTAACTCCCAAAAAGTCATTTTTGAAACTTGAAGCTTCTCCATGACGCAAAATGTTTTCTTTGTGTTACAAGAATAAAAACACAGAAGTTATATCAAGACATATCAAAATTTGCATTCAAACAATATTACAAAAATCTGTTCATTCTGTTATCTTTGACTATATTTTGTTCTTCAGGTTCCTGTAAAAAGCATTTGAAACAATGTATTTTAACCTGCAATCTTTATTGCAATTTTTCATCACAATACTTGCATCTTCTTGTCAAATTACAGAGTAACGTGATCTCTTCATCGCCACTAGAGTCAGATGCAAAAGAAAGCCTCTTTGTATACTCAAAGGCTTAATCTATCACTTGCCCATCATACATTTTGTCTCAATCTATCTTTAGTTTAATGTCAATGAAATAATTTTATTAGTCATTCCTACAATTGATGTTCTTATTCCCTCAATTTTCCTTGTCAAGAATGCTATTAGTCTTTTTTTATTCTGTAGGAATTTTAAATCTCACTGCTCAGACAGAAGAATTGGAATTAGTCTGAAGCCTATCTTTTCTATCTTAGCTTGAAAAATGGCCATCTCTACATGGTTTATTTTCTTATTGAGGTGACCCTTCAACATACAAATTCCTCCATTGATTTATTTGTTGTTTGGTTAATTGTAAAGGCTTAATGCAATTTACAGTAGCTGTGGGTTATACCTAGTCCTCACCAGAGGTTCACCATCAGACAAACTCACAGTGAAGCTCATCTAAAATTTACTCAAGTCAATAGAACAATAATCATTGATAACTAAACTGTTTCTAATGTCTCTAAATTGATACATGAGAAACAGGATTACCATTGACTGTCTCACACAACAACATGTACTCTGTTGTATAATTGTAACTGCATTTTGTAATAATTAAATGAAAACACAGAGGAGAATACTGTTTTCAGCCAGAGTAAAAAGCTTTGAATTTTTAAGGAAGTGGTAGTATGGATTAAGCAAATAAGAGTATTCAAACATTGGGGCTGGGAAAAAAATTAATTGCGTTTTTGTCAGGGGAGATTTAATTTTGAGAACAAGTGGTAAATCCTAAAGATTCCACTATGTGTTTAATGGTAAAATTTTCCCATATATACAATTGATAAGGTAGCATGACCTATTTTATTTTTAATTAACTAAAAACATAAACCATCAGGAATAGCTACTTTGTATAATATTCAGGAAAAACGCTGAATAGAAGTGGATTTTGCAGTATATTTTGGAAGGGTCTGGTGTTGCAGTGGCTCCCTTCACTGTCAAGCTTACTAAGAGAGAATGAATGAAGCAGGAAAAAGTATGTCTTCTATTTCTGTGTTGCGGTTGTATAGCCAGGTTTGGTTTCAGCAACTCACCAGTGAATATTAAAATCAAATATTAAAATCCACTGCATACACAGAGTGGTGTCCATCTGCATGAAAAATGAGTGAGGTTTTTTTCCTACTTCTCCAGTAACATCAAGCATGAACATATTGTTTAAGACCATCCTCAAGAATGTACACAAAATCTCTAATATTACATGATCGATGGCAATGAATTCTAGGCTTGGGAGATAAGTTACCGGAAAAATTTGTCTCCCACACACTGGAGTAATTCCGGTGAAACACTGAGATTACAGAAAATAAATGCTTCATGGAGGGGAGTGTCATCATACATAATCCAGAAATTATTCTTTGCAGAAGTTTCAAGATGTCTATCTTTGAATCTAATTCAGTATTTACCAGAGGACCACTAACAGGCAGTGACACCAGTAACTTGTGTTACTGTTTTTTTCTGCATTGGAAATAATTTTGTATTTTTGAGATCAGTGTTTTAACCCTGAATACAGAGATTTGCCATAACTGAGCATGCAGCTAAAAAATGCAAGGCTTTATGTGGTTAAATCTAATTCTGAGTGGGAAAGGCACAAATTTCTTTCCAACAGATTATGGGCACTGGCAGATCTGAGTATCCAGAAGTAATGAGACATTCCAGTTGTCTACAAGGCTGTGAATTGCTTCACCAATCTAAAGATTTAAAGTTATTTTGGTGGTAGATGAGGACACTGTCACAGAGCTGAAAAGTTATTTAGAGTTTTTCTTTCTGTTCAACAGCATTACCCCACCCTCCAATATTTGCATCTCAGCTGCTCATTGTTAACCTAAGCAGGTATAAATTGAAGATTACACTGTTTGCGTTTATCTGAAGATGATGTAGAACTTCAATATGCAACTATCATTTTGAAAGTAGTTTGCTCTTTAAGTCTTTGAGAAACCTCGTGCGGAATTGGGATAATGAGGTAAAGTCTCTGTGCTCAAAGAACAATTAAGACTGGCCTTGCTATCTCTTGTGCAGGCTGGGGGAGTGGAGACTTGCCTGGCCAGCACGGGATGCAGATAAGGAGGGAGCCCTATGGAGGCAGGACAGCCCTGCTTTTCGTCAGTGAAGACAAGATAACAGGAACTTGTGTAGTTCTTTGCTTCTTCGAAATGCTGTCATACCCGATGACTGACCTCTGCCTCATTACCTGTGAAATGTGTATTAAAGTTGACACCCCTGCGTATGCTAATGAAGATTATAGAGATCATGCTAAACATATATGACTTTAGCACTCATCTCTCCACCCAAATCATGTTATACGTCACCTCGGGGAGGGAAACCTTGTAATTTTGGGGCTAAAGAGATGGAGAAAATGACTGTTAAATTGGGAGAGAAGAACCTCAATACCTGACGGACCAGTAGACGGGCTGTGTTCTCTTCCTCCATCCCAGGCAGGGACGCCTTCTGGGTAAGTGCTGCACCTTTCACCCTTTGGTGAATGTTACCCCCGGGTTGTTATTATTATTATTATTTTCGCTAGCAATATTAACCTTAATTAGTAGCACTATTGTAGTCAGTGAATTTATCAACGACAATCTCAAATCTGTTCTGTCGCTCTCAATAAAATAACCAATTTCAATTTTTTTGAATCTAACTCAGTGAAAGTTCTTTGCTGGGACTCTGATAGACAAATCAGTGAAAGTTCTGGGACTCTGACAGACAAATATTGAAACTGCATTCCTTTTAACACAACACCTCTTGATTATTTTTTCCCTCACGTATAGAACTTGTTTCTTCTTTAACGGATGTAGAACAGAGAACAAGCTTTTTTTTTTTTAAAAAAAAAAAAAAGTAGTAATAAGAGGAGGGTCCTTTTCTTCATCCCTCCAAAGCCTTTCCTATTGTTTTCTTCACATTTTCCTATTTTGTAATTTTTGTAAAATGTAGGCAATTTTCACTGAGTGAATCTTTTGCCCATTTTACCACCTGCAGCTCAGTGTCAAATAGAAATAAATATTATAGACACCTTCTGAATGAAGGGCTATTTTCTGTTCTGAATTACACTGGTATCAACTAATAATTTCATGTTATTACATCAACTAGTATGCTACCAGAGCTATTATTCACACAACATATATCATTGCAACAAAACTGTGACTACCACATATTAGATCATCTTCTACCTTTTAAAAATTCTTTTCGGTTCAAGAAGCACATTGATTTTAGACTAATTGTATGTAAATAAAAGAATCGACAGTATAAAAACTTCAGAGAAAAAATTCTGAAAGTTTATTACTATGCACATCAATAATATTGTGAGAAATGATAAAAAACACTTAGTCTTGATTCCTGCTTCATAAAACTTACAGGAGAATAATATATCTGTCCCATTTGGTTAAAATTAGCCAATAGGTTCAAATCTAATAAGGACAGGTTGCTAGCCAGCACAGTCACATAAGCTTCGTATCCTAAAGAATTCAGACTAAACCAGAGGCCCACTTGATGAGGGTTTATCTGAGAAAAGCAGTGACAATTTGAAATATTCTAAGAAATACCATTTGCAAGGGTTTCCAGTTCTGACAATAGTGGATCAATACAGATTGCACTCCCTACTGCCATTTCTAGTCTTATGCATCCCCAGACCACTGCTATTTGGGCAAAGTGTCTATATGCAGAAGCCTCATTGAAATTCCAGGAGACCTAGTGCTCCAGCAATTTTCTTTGTAGGCCAAGGAGGAGAATGGCTTCAGAAGCAAATAAAATATCTCAGCTCTATAAGAGGCAATAGAGCTTGGCTCTCAGCTCCTGCTAAGGTTAGAGCTCAGCTTTTCAGGAGGCAGCAACTCTTGAGTCCTGCAACAGCTGGGAACCTCTGAGTAAGAAAGCAGGTTCAGGACTTGCAGATGCAGAGGCTCCTTTCCCAAGTTCTGGATTCCAATGCTTGCCTGAAAGAAGTTGGTTGTTGGCTTAAGTTTCCATTTAATTCCTAATTCACTAATGGCTTCCTCCTCCTTTGAACAGTAAATTCAGTGGAAGCTCACACCTACCAAATACAAAGGAGCTGTTTCTGCTCCTGCAGGATCTCAGGAGGAATTACTGCCTACCTACTGATGAGAAATGATGTGAGGAGCAGCTGTCTCCTCGTGAGCAACTTCTAAGGTCACCAAAGGCTGAGAAGCTTTTCTTATTTAGAGGCAGCACAGATCTGAAGTATTTTGTCTCACTCTCTTGCTCAGTGTGAAATCATATGCCTATTATGTTGTTTCTGATTTTAATTACTGAGGGCACATATGTGATAGCTCTGTACAGATGCATCATGCCATATGATAACTTTTTTTTTGCACCACATAATCTTTACATTTTTTGTGCATTTTAATGTTAAACAATCTGCAGATTCACTGCTTTTAAAAAATCTTGCCTATGTTAAAAATAATTGGTTCCTTATTTGAAAACAACATCATCATAACTCAATTAGAATTTCTGTAGTGGCTTTGAAAGCTCTTAAAATGTGCTTATGAGGCATGATGCGAAAGGTTCCTATTATTAAATTATGGCTTTGCATTTATTGTAATTTTTGCATGGGACTTTATTTCAGCATCACTAGATGAATGAACCCTGCAAAATATGAATAATTATCACACACTTTCTTAAACTGTATTTTAGAATGGAGATTAAAATGGATTAATCTAAACATTAGATTAGAGTGCAGCAGTTCCTGTGGAAAGGCACACAGAAAGGGCTACGCACTCTGCTGGTTATTGGGCTGCTGCCTGCTCTGCTCACCCACAGGCTTAGGCTGCAGCCCTGATGGTCACCCCAGCGGGAGCTTGAGGTCTCCAAGGAATTAGAGGGGCATATTAGGCAGTGCTTTGAAGTTATCAGAACCATGGTGGTTGACACCAGGCAAGGATCGTGCTCTACAGCAGACAGGAATCAACTACCTAGCAACGCTAGCCTGGGTCGAGTGAAAGCAGCCACTCAGATGGAGCTTCCTATCAGGGAAGCTGCTGTCCAGGTGAAGGGCTGCAAAGACTGCACTTCCCCTCCTAAGTAGAGGAGGGTGGAAGCGCAAGCTGCGCTCTAGTGGAGTCACTCAGGCAGTGGGTGGAGGAGCTGCAAGACGTTAACAGGCTATACTGTATTAGGGAGGGTGAACAAGATCGAGTGTTATTTGAGGCTTTGCAAGAAACACTAGTGCCCCATGCCACTGACCTCTAAGGACTACCAGACAAAGAGTTTCAAAAGCGAACGGGCAGTACCTTGGAAAATGAGGCACCATGGTGTTTGGTGACTCATGGAACCAGGCTATCACTACACTTTCCTTCCTTGTGTGTACCAACCAGCAACAGATATGAAGCCAATGAGCAAGATTCACTGGGAGAAACGGCACCAGTAGCACACACTAAATGTTGCAAAAGGAAGCAGTGAGTGCCAGTAGTGTGTGACTCTGCTGAGAGGCACCTATCAGTCTGCTACACAGTGAAGGGAAGTTTGCTGCTTGCCAGGAGCCAAGATAGAGAATGTCACAGGGAGACTGCCACAACTGGTTAAAAGGACAGACTATTGTCCTCTACTTCTTCTCCATGTGGGCATCAATAATATGGTAGAACAAAACCTAGGCAAGGTTAATCAGAACTTCAGAGCCCTGGGGGCACAAGTGAAGGGGGCAGGTGCCCAAGTGATGATCTCCTCTGTCCTGCCAGTCAGAAGCAGGGGTGCAGGCAGAGGTCTACATATCATGGAGATCAATACCTGGCTTCACCACCAGGGCTTTGGTTTCTATGCTTACAAGACATTCTTCGATGAATACAGCCTGCTGGGGAGAGACGGGATCTACCTATCTAGAAAAGGCAGATGAATCTTTGCTAGCAGATTGGCTGATTAAGTGAATCATGCTTTAAACTAATGAACTTGGAAGATTGTGTCCAAAGCTGTGACACTTGCATATTCATAAGCAACAGGTTGGATGTGTGCCCCTACCAGGCTAGTGAGGAATGCTCCCCAGCCCCCTCTCAAAATGCAAAAGTCCTAAGACCAGCCATCTCAAGTGCATGTATACCACCACACATAGTCTGAGTAACAAACAGGAGGAACTGGACCTCCATGCTCAGTCAGAGTTATGATGTCATAGGAATCACAGAAACTTGGTGGGAAAACTCACATGATGAAGACCACAATGGATGGATGCAAGCTTTTTCAGAAAAATAAGAAGGGAAGAAGAGGAGATGGAGTTGCATTTTATGCAGAAGAGAAATTTGAGTGTGTAGAGGTGAGCATTGGATACAGTGATCATAACATTGTGGACTTTTAAGATCCTGTTGAGCACACTAAACACCAGTGGTAGGACAAAGACCCAGGATTTTGAGAGAGCCAACTTCAATACATTCAGAGCCTAGCTGCGAGGGGATTCCGTGGGAAGCATCCATGGATGGGAGAGGAGCTTAAATAACCCCCATGAAGTACTGGGAGGTATTTAAGAACAACCTCCTGGAAGCACAAGAACACTCCATTCCCTACAGAAGGAAAGGAAGAAGGCAGAACGAGAGATGACTTTGGCTTAACAAGGAGTTTTGGGTGTGCTTAAAAGCAAAAAAGAAGCATACCAGCTGTGGAAAGGTGGCCAAATACCCATTGAAGATGACAAGAACCTTGCTAGGGCAGAGATGCAGTCAGAGAGGCTAAAGCTCAATTGGAACAGAAATTGGCCAAAGATGGAGGAACGCAGTGACCAGAGTGGGCAAACAGGGCATAGTGTGGCAGTTTGCATGGCAGTTTGCGTGGAAGGGCATGCAGGAAGGGCATAGTCACCAACAACCACCAGGAAAAGCCCAAGATCAAGGGGATCCTGTATCCTCCCCCACCATGCAGAAGGCAGTAGCTTAAACGAAAGGAGTGAATGGAGGGAAGTCCATGCTCAGGACAGCAGGCGAACCCCCACCCTGCCTTCCCAGGTGTACAACAGGTATGAGGCTCTGGATTTCAAAGGCCAGTCAATGGATGTTGATGTAAATGATGGTCCATCTTCACCAGAGGTGTTGCCAAGGTTAGAAAGGCCTACCCCCTGTATCACGACCACCTCCACAAGGAAGAAAAGACAGGTTATAGGTGTAGATGACTCTCTTCTGAGGGGAACAGAGGGTCCAATATGCTGGACAGACCCTCCTCTTAGGAAAGTCTGCTGCCTCCCTGGGGCCCAGTTTAAGGACATCACTAGGAAACTTCCTAGCCTGGTATGGCCCTCAGACTATTACCCACTGCTGCTCTTCCATGTGGGTGGCAATGAAGCCTCAATGCATAGTCCAAGGGGGATCAAAAGAGACTTCAGGGCTTTGGGAAGGTTGGTAAGGGCATCTGGAGCATGGGTTATTTTTTCCTATCTCCTCTCAGTTGTGGGTAGCGACATTGGAAGAAACAGACAAGCCCAATCTATTAATACATGGCTCCATGGCTGGTGTCACCACCATAATTTTGGATTTTTCAATAATGGGATGGCCTACACCGCACCAGGCTTGCTGGTGTCAGATGGGGTCAGAGGCAAGAGGGTCTTTGCTCACAAGCTAGTGGGCCTCATTGACAGACCTTTAAACTAGGCTTGAGGGGGAAGGGGGGCAATATCAGGCTTGCCTGTGACAAGCTGTGGGACAACAGGCAGTGGTTAGAGGGACAGAGACAAGGGCCCACAGCTCGCTGCTCTGAGACATGCTGGCTACACTGCAGCACACTTGAAGTATCACGGAGATGAACTAGGGGCTCCTGAGGTAATAGAAGCTGAGAGGAAAACACCAGTGAAATATCCCAAAGGAATTAAGGGATGTTCCTCTAAGAAGGTGACACAGCTGACAGCCCAGCTGAAGTGCCTCTACACTAATGCACACAGCATGGGCAACAAACAGGAGGAGCTGGAAGCCACCAGAAAGCTATGACCTAGTTGCTGTTACTAAAATCTGGTGGGACGAATCCCATATGGCTATTGATGGCTACAGGCTGTTCAGAAGGGACAGGAAGAAGGGGTGGAGGCGTTGCCCTCTACATCAAGATTGTGAAGACCTGTCTCTGAAGAATAGCCATGAGCAGGTTGGAAGCCAATGGGTAAGAATTAGAGACCGAGGCAGCAAAGGGAACCTTGTGGTTGGTGTCTACTACAGGCCACACGATCAAGGGTAGTCTATTGACTTCCTTCTTACTCCAGCTACAGGATGCATTGCACTTGCAGGCTCTTGTCCTTCTGGGGGACTTCAACCACCCCGACATCTGCTGGAAAAATAGAATGGTGAGCTGTAGGCAATCCAGAAGACTCCTGGAGTGCATTGAGGATAACTTCTTAGGCCAGGTAATAAACAGCCCCACCAGAGGAGATGCAATACTGGACCTGATGGTCACCAATGCAAGCGAGCAAATTGGTGACGTCCAGATTGGAGGCAGCCTGGGCTGCAGTGATCATGCACTGGTGGAGTTCACAGTCCTGAGGGATATGGGCCAGGTGAAGAGTAAAGTCAGGACCCTGTATTTTAGGAAAGCAAACTTCCAGCTCTTTCAGGAGTTAGTCAATGGGACCCCCTGGGAAAATGCCCTCAGGGGCAAGGGAGCAGAACAGAGATAGCAGATCTTTAAGGACGCTTTCCTTAGAGCGCAAGAGCTCTCAATCCTCAGGTGTAAGAAATCAGGAAAAGAGGGCAAGAGACCAACATGGTTGAGTCGAGACCTGCTGGTCAAACTAAAGAGCAAGAAGGAAATGCACAGGCTGTGGAAGCAGGGACAGGTATCCCGGGAAGAGTATAGGAACACTGTCCAGTTGTGTAGGGAAGGGATCAGGAAGGCCAGGGTGCAGCTGGAGCTGAACTTGGCAAGGGACGCAAAGAATAATAGGAAGGGCTTCTACAGGTATGTCAGCCAGAAAAGGAAGAAAAAAGCGTTAACCCCAGGTGAGGAAGACTGGCAAACTGCTAACAATGGAGGAGAAGGCGGCTGAGGTACTCAACAACTTTTTGCCTTGGTCTTCACTGGCAACCTCTCTCCCCACACCTCTTGAGTGGATGGACTGCAAGGCAGGGACTGGAAGAGCAAAGTCCCTCCCACTATAAGAGAAGATCAGGTTCATGACCACCTGAGGAACCTGAACATACAGAAGTCTATAGGACCTGACAAGATGCATTCCAGAGTCCCAAGGAAATTGGTTGTTGTAGTTGTCAAGCCACTCTCCATGATATTTGAAAAGTCATGGAAGTCAGGTGAAGTCCCCGCTGAGTGGAAAAAGGGAAACAGTGCCCCCAGTTTTCAAAAGGGTAGAAAGGAGGACCCTGGAACTAGCGACATGCCAGCCTCACCTCTATGCCTAGGAAGATCATGGAACAGTTCCTCCTAAAAGCTATGCTGAGGCACGTGGAGGACAGGGAGTTGATTTGAGACATCCAGCCTGGCTTCACCAAGGGCAAGTCCTGCCTGACCAACCTAGTGGCCTTCTATGATGGAGTGACTACATCAGTGGACAAGGGAAGAGCTGTGGATGTTGTCTATCTGGACAACAACTCTGTAAGGCCTTTGACATGGTTCACCATAACATCCTTCTTTCTAAATTGGAGAGATATAGATTTGATGGGTGGACTGTTCGGTGGATGAGGAATTGGTTGGGTGGTCACGTCAGAGGGTAGTGGTCAACAGCTCAATGTCCACATGGAGATCAGTGGTGTCCCTCAGGGGTCTGTACTGGGACCAGTATGGTTCAGTATCTTCATCAGTGACATAGTGGGATTGAGTGCACCCTCAGCAAGTTTGCAGATAACACTGAACTGAGTGGTGCAGTTGACATGCCTGAGGGATGGGGTGCCATCCAGAGGGACCTGGACAGGCTCAAGAAGTGGGCCTGTGTGAACTTCATGAGATTCAACAAGGCCAAGTGCAAGGTCCTGCCCCTGAGTCAGGGCAAACCTCAGTATCAATACAGGCTGGGGGATGATTGAGAACAGCCCTGTGGAGAAGGACTTGCAGGTACTGGTGGACATGAGCCAACAGTGTGTGCTCGCAGCCCAGAAAGTGAACTGTACCCTGGGCTGCATCAAAAGAAGCATGGCCAGCAGGTCAAGGGAGGTGATTCTGCCCCTCTAGTCTGCTCTGGTGACACCCCGCCAAGAGTGGTGCATCGAACTCTGGAGGAGTCAGCACAGGAAATACATGGACCTGTTGGAGCAGTTCCAGAGGAGGGCCACAAAAATGATTGGAAGGAGGGAACACCTCTCCTATGAGGACAGGCTGAGAGATTTGGGGTTGTTCAGCCTGCAGAAGAGAAGGCTCCAGGGAGACCTTATTGTGGCCTTTCAGTACTTAAAGGGGGCCTACAGGAAAGATGGGGCACAAACATTTCAGCAGGGCCTGTTGTGATAGGACAAGGCGTAATGGTTTTAAACCAAAAGAGAGATGATTCAGACTAGATAAAAGGAAGGATTTTTTTGCAATAAGGGTGGTGAAACACTGGAAGAGGATGCCCAAAGAAGTGGTAGATGCGCCATCCCTGGAAACATTCACGATCAGGTTGGATGGGGCTCTGAGCAACTTGATCTAGTTGAAGATGTCCCTGCTTGTTGCAGGGAGGCTGGACTTGACCTTTGCAGGTCCCTTCCAATCCAAACTATTCGAAGATTTTATGTCAAGAACAAGAAAGGGTTCTTCAGATACGTGAGCAGTAAGCAGAAGCACAGGCACATTACTACACATGGCAGGGAAACTAGTCAGTAACAATGCTGAAAAGCCAGAGATTCTCAATACCTTCTTTGCCTCTGTCTGTAATGGTGTAGCTGGACCCCATATCATAGGATCAAATAGCTACAACAACAAATATGTTGACCCACCAGTGGTGGAGGAAGGGCTGATCTGAGGCCTCTTGCAAGGGCTCAACCCATGTAAAGATCTATCGGCCCAGGCAGAATGCATCCCAGGGTGTTAAGAGAAGTGGCTGACTTTGTTGTAAGACTATTGTCTATAATCTTTGAAAAGGCATGGAGATCAGGGGATGTCTGGAAGAGAGCAAATGTGACACAAGAAGGGCCCAAAAGAGGAACCAGGAAACTACAGGCCCATTAGTCTTACTTCAGTCCCTGGGAAAATAGTGGAATGAGTCCTCTTGGAAACAAATACAAGCCAACTGAAGCAGGTGACTGGGAAAAGCCAACACAGATTTACCAAAGGCAAATCGTGCCTGACTAAGCTGATCACCCTCTACAACAAAATAACATCTTCCATCAACAAGCTGCACTGGTTCCATCTTGGTATAAGAAAGAAATTTTTTTACAGTGAAAACAATGTCTCCCAGGGACTTAGTGAAGTCCCCGTCACTGAGGTTTTAAAGACTCGAGTGGACAGGGTGAACTAGATGATCTGTCAAGGTCCCTTCCAACCTGGGCTGTTCTATATTCTATTTTCCACTAAAAATATTATTTCTAAATTACAGTAAGAGAGTTATCAAGTTATGTGTACTAAAATAAGGACACATAGGAAAACAGGTCAGTGCTTTCATGGCTTTTATTTTTTAACAGGACACAATGCCAGTTGTTTAATTAACAAATATATTGCAATTATAGTTTTTGTAAAGCCTCACAAGTAGACATTTTAGACATAAAGTACCTTCACAGTATGCAAAAAGGAGCTATATATTTACATCAAATATTTTCCAAAATATTTTTATATTAAGTTCATTTAAGTATAAGAAAATTAGGCAGAATGTTAAAAGATAGATATTCAGTTACAAAATACAATTTTGTATCTTTGTTGTTACTGGTTTTTGTTTTGTTACTGCACACAATGGAGTTAGCAGGATGATAATACACAGCCTTCACTATCCTACTGTAAATGCACCCAATTAGTCTTTTTCTGCTTTGGTAAGAAATAACGTATTCCATCTTACAGGCCCACTGTGTAATTTGAAAACAGGTTAGGGAAAATGTGATATTTTGCATTGTATTCCAGAAGTGGAAAGGCTTGAGCACATTTGATCTCTTGCAAGAAAGAGTGAAAGTGATAGCTGAACAGACTGTTCTCCCACATCTTCCCAATGGAAAAACAAATAAGAAAAAACTATTCTTCTGTTTGCCTCTGGAAGTCTTTTCACCTGATGTAGTGGTGATAAGAATACACTAGCAGTAACGATGCGGCAGAAGTTCTCCCCAACAAAAAAACTTCCAAAAACCAAAGCAAGCAAAAAGACCTCCAAGAACAGAATCATTTGATCTCAGACTAAAAACAGTTCTCAGTGGTCCAGCTTTCAAATGTGGAATTTCAGCTGTGATGGAAAACAAGTATTTTATGACAAGTTGAGACACACAGTTCAAAAGAGATTGTGCAAAGCTAAAAATTACTTTAAAGTTATCTTTGCTCACAACTGTGATTCATAGGGAGGCAAAACTTCTATTATATTTGGTAGGATATATACTGAGATCCTGATGTGCACTGAGCACTCACAACATTTCTGTTTCTCAGTGGGAACAGAAGTGCTTAACAACTTTCAAGATTCTAGCTTCCATCAATATTTTTTGACATATAAAGGTGAATGTATTTGCCTTTTTTTGTACTTGAAAATTTTTTCTTAATACTTTTTAGTATTTTCAGTGGAATAAGGGGAAGAAATTCAGTATATCTGTGCTGCATGTGACGTTTTCTATGGCTTTGCAGAATAAAAATGCCAATGATGTCATGTACAAGATAGATTAAATAAGATGCCTGTGCAATGGTGTTGTATTGCTGAAAAAGGAATGTTTATGAATTCAATATCAAAAAAAACAGTTTACATCCTGTTTGCATGTGGATTTTTGCCCTGTAAAGTGCCTGTTCTTTCTACTGGCTACAGAGCGAGCCTATGCTCTTAATTTAGACCAGGATTTAGACAATGCGAGTTGCCAGATTATTTACATTTTGGGGCAATAAGAGAAGGCTGAAGGTTTCTTGACAAGCCAAAACCACAAATAAAAGGCTATTAAGGTGTAGAGAGGGCTCACACAGTCTGCTGAAATACTAGTTTTAAAACAAGCAAATGAAACTATTCACCAACAACCTCTAAACAGTCCTGGCAAAATGGAAGTAAATCAGGCCAGGTAGAGAACAAAATTTTCCATGGCTGGTGTGCACATCTGTGTAGGGGGGTTACTTCCCACCAAACTTGCTTCAGTTCCTTAGCAGTGCCCCTCCGCCCCCAGGTTTCCTTATTACAGAAAATAAGTGAGGGGTTGAGGTAATGACTCCCCCCACAAGAAAAAGCTTGAGAATGAAGAAGTAAGAGGGACACACAGGATGGGATTCAGCTTCTTAGCTCTAGGAACTTATGATAGTCAGTGGAGGGGGAATCAATATGGTCAAGAGTAACTCCACTTAAGCTAATTTAAGTACCTACATGTGGTTAGTTTACTAGCACTCTAGATTCCAGTGACTCTTTTGGCTAACTATTCATTGACTATTAGGGAAGCTTTGACATGCAGCTCACCTGTAGGGACCTAAATGAATGGCAAATAACTCCAGCCATGATGACAATCTTTCAGACAATAAAAAAAAGTTAGAAAACAGTGATCATTTGTTATCTATGCCTAATGGGGGGTAGAAGAAGGTAGAGTTGGATTATTATTATCACGATTTTTGTATAATCAAGATGTTGCAAAAACAATAACCAGTGAGTTTTTTTGTCTTAAATGAAACCTGAACTGGATGATAAGAAGTCCTTTGAATTAACTCTTGAGTACTTCGGCTTATGCCGTTTGAATGTTAGCAATCATGCTTATCCCTTGCCTTTCTCACAACCGTGACTATGCTATGTATGACTGTAAATTAGTAGCCCTTTAGTGAAAATAGGAACTGTAGTTTTCATTTTGGGACAGTGACACTTGAATCAAAATTTATTCCAAACTATTGTCCAGAATTTCACAGAATGGTCTGTCATCATGTCCATCATTATGTCTTATAATTTATCATCATAATTTGAAGAATAAACCCTCTTAGCTGCAGAATAAGATCTACATATTTGGTTGAAAATATTTTTGAAGAGTTCTTTCCCAGTGTAATACAAGATAAAAATTAAAAAATATCACCAAAAACAAGGCACTATTAAGAGCTATCTGACTATGGAAGCCAGTCATGGTTTACCAGAAGTCTAACTGCTTCATGTGTAGCTAAGTTATATGTATTAGCATCTTAGATTCTATAATTTTTTTAGTTTGCTTATCATTACTAATAAAATTGCAGAAGGTATAGTTTAAACTTCTGCTGATGCTATATTTAATGGGAAGAAATTATGTTTCTAGCTCTTCCCTAATCTCTTTTCTAAACTTTTCCTCACTGAAATCTCTCTGTCCTTCTCTTTAACACAGAATATTTATAATTTCTTGTACTTACAACACTAATCCACCTGATTGTTTATGACAAAAATATTTCCTATGCAGTATTTTCTTTGGAGAAATATTGTTTGCTTACCAATCAATCCGTGCTGCAGTATGAGAAGATTCTACAAAGGAAAACCCAAAGAAACAGACTCAAGTTGTTTTAAGGGGTGTTTTTAATGAAAGCAACCCCATTTCCTTCTCTGGGAAGGGTGATCACTGCTGTCACTTACAAAGAGCAATGAAGTCCTACTGACCCAGTCAGATACACAGTGAATATCAGCCTTTAACATTACCAGCCAAGTTATCAAGCCAACTAACAGTATGGATGATTCAGAGGCACACAAGAAACAGAAAGAAATCCTTACTACGTCCTTTCTTGAAAGCTTTTAATAGGTGCATGGTGGAAGTGCATATACGTTTCCTGGGTCTAAATTTTAAGATCTATTAGGATAAACTTAAGTATGCATGTTTTCTCATGTGTGGTTGAAAACTATAGGTATCATATACACTGCAATTGCTAATGTTATCTTTTTTTAAAAAAGATTTGCAAAATTTTCAATTCTATAAGTTCTATAATACTTTCATTAACTCTATAGATCAGTCCTGAATTAATTTCATATGTTTGTATGAACATAAGTATGTTCTCTTACTTTCTTTTGACTTCCACTTATACTTTTTAACTAGTACCTCATTGTTCTGAGGGTTACACAGTATGGAGGTTCTGTTTTTCTATTAGCAGCGCAGGCAGGCATATCACGATGGTCCACTTTCTCTTATGCAATGCAGGAAAAATCATACTCTTTATTCTGTGGCTTACAGGTTCTCACAGATATGTTCAGTGTACTTTATCATCCCAAGAAATAGTGAAAGAGGCCTTCTAGCTGCTTCTGGACATCAGATTTGAGTATTAGATATCAACTCTTTAGTATCAAATAAGAAAATGTTTCCAGTGGGAAAGAGATGAGAGATTTAAGTCTAGTCTTAGATCTGCCATGACTCTTCTTTCATGAAAAAGAAATTAGAGAAAGAAGCAACCCAGTTTGATAATCATAGAACCTTGGGAGTTTATTGTGGCTGGGGGATTAAAGGCCTCTTATGGGGATAAAAGGCTCAAAACTACATGTATATATTATACAGAAAGTACTTGCACCCTGCTTTGGATCAAGAACATTTACAATGGTTGGTTAAACTTCATGTTTTGGGGAAATCCCAAAAGCTTTTATAAAGACCGTGTCAGTAATGGATTTATGTCAGTACATTTCATATATTTTCCTATTGAAGTTGTGTGAAAATAAAGAAAAGCTTCCTTTTCATGTCATAGAAAAGTACTGATATTACATGTATTATGAAAAACCTTGCAGTGTCCTTTTATCTTCTGAATTTAATGGCTTATTCTGTTCAAGATCACATAGTTTGTCGGTTGATACATTGTGCGCCTCTGTTTCTCTAGACTCTTGTTTTTCACACCACTTTGCTAACTTTTCTTCTGACGGTTTTGCTCAGACAGCGTATAGAGGTGACTTCTGTAAATACCTGAGTTTCATGAAGGAGAAAAAAAGCAGAGATAAATGTCTTCTCATATTAAGGTTTTTTTGATATATTGCTCAGAAAATATCCCTTTCAGGGTTTTTTTTTTGCCTTCTTCCAAAGTCTCCAAAGGAAGTTTAGAACAGCACTGACTATGATTGAAGAGCTGATTTCCTTTTTTATATACAGGAAATCAATAAAATCAAAGTTTTTGTTAACTGTCATAGCCTCAAAAGTTTATAAAGGTAACTAAATGGATTAAGTTGCATAGGCTTTCAGCATATAAAATGGCTAGATTTTCTCTCCTGGCTCTCCTGGTCAGTCAGTCAAAGAGTTATGAAGGAGCATTGTTCTAGCAAAACTTGTATATTATTTAATAGAAGGCATGACTTCTTTGATCTTTAAGCCTCAGTAGTTGCCTTTAATAGGTGGTGCAGTTCACTCTCATTCTTTAAAGGTTGTTTTCTCCCCAGTCTTTAGAAGATGCTTGTTGAAATTCTTTAAATAATAAGAACTTTATAGAGGAAGGCAAACAATTTCTGGAGTTTTTCACACCAACTTGCAAGTTCGGACAGCAGAAGAAAGTGTATTATTCCAGATTGTTGAGTACATTGTTGTGTATATACAAGGGAATGTCTTCTGATTTTATGATTTTTTCAATTCTTAAATATAAAGGGATTTCTGTAAAAAGTGCTGTAGGAGTACAATGCACTCTTTTTACGATTTTAATAGAACTGCCACAATTTAATTCCCTCACCACAAGTGAGCCTGACTTCTTTATTCATATCTTCACACCTCTTTCAATCTTTATGTCTCCTTTTTAAATGAATTTTTTTATACATTTCAAAATTTATTTTGTCAGGTAAAAAGTAATTTTTAAAACTTACTTTACAGTTCAGGGTGCAAAAAAATATGAGATCAGTGTATCATGTTTATCTTCATAAAGTATGGATTAAAAGCTTTGATAGGACTTGTGAACTTTCAGAACAAGAATAATTTCTTGGCAGAGTAAATTGTCTCTTACTAGGCCAATCATATTACAACAACTAAACTGTTATTGGTTCCTGAGTCAGCTTATTCGCTCTACATATCAACTGCAAAAGCTAGCTCTCTGTCTCAACAGTTCTTCAGTCTATAGAGGTTGTAATGTAATTTAAATTTCTTCTGGTTCACCTCAGAAATGATTCCAGGAACTTAATGAATAATGATTTCAAGGAACACCTCAACACGGAGCAAAATTTAAAAAAAAAACCCATACCTTGATGACATATGAATTTGCACATCTGGAAAGACTGATCATGCTAGCTGTAATATTCCTTTGTCTTGGCTCCTGTTCTCAGGCAGCATGTACCTACAGTTGCTGAAATTTGGGCTGATATGATTTGGACTGTAAACAATGAAAGATGTCTTCTGGAGAGATTTCTACAGGAGATGTACTGTCATATAATTTTCTGTTCATGAAGAATGAAGGTCATGTTTCATATGGATTCTATTTCTGATTTATGAACTGATTTATTTATCTGTTTGATCTGATTCCTTGTGGCTGCACTTCTGCCCATTAGTCCATGTCTAAAAGACAAAAAAATTCGTCATGGACAGTTCCATCCCACTGCCAAGGCCAGTGAAACCGAACACTTCTACTGTCCCTCTGCTACTGCAATTGCTTTTGATGATAATATGTAGCTAGTGTAGCTGACAGTATACCCTGACCTTTAGCCAGAATTCTGTGTTTGGAGTAGTTGGGTGGAATGGAGCATTTTTAACTAGGCCAGCTGACAGAAGCAAACCAGTGCCTGCCAGAGATGCTGTCCAAAAATTCATAAATGCAGCAGAAACCTTTGCTGTTATTGAAAGGAAGTCAGTAATCATTTATTGAAATTTTTTAAATTTAAATCTATCAAATATGTGTAAATAGCTTAGATATGAGTGTGAAAGGTAAATAAGTAGTAAGCTGACAATTCACCCATAATACATGTTTCAAGTAAGTTTGTAAGAGCTAATTCTCATACAGATAAATAGGCCAAAATACTATAGGAATCTACTAAAATGTCTTCCAAGCTCACGTATTATGTGTATAAAAATAGTAAAAGAGGGTATGTATTTTGTCTTGAAATATGATAGTGGATAATTTCAACAAAAATATTTTGAAATATTTGGCATAACTCTTGTCAGACTTGGCAAATATATTCTATCGTTCACGAAACACAAATGCTGTGGGCACCAGTATTGCACCCTTGATGACTGGGGAGGAGGAAAGAAAATCATGAACACATTTCTGTGACTAGAAGTAAACAAAGAGACAGAATGGTGTTGAGGACTTGGGTTCCATTGGCATTTTGAGCCCAGTTTTTCAACTCCTCTCGCCTTGCTGCAAAATCACAATTAATTCTACAAATCACAAAGAGGGAAATGGCCTATAAAGGAATTGTGACTAACCATTGTTTGGGAATCATTTAAGCATTTAAGATTCAGTAAGACAAGCTTTGTTTCCAGCAAAAAATTCAACCTGCTGGGCTGTCACCAAGGCTATTCCTTAGTGTCCAGATTCAAGAAATTGCTTAGATACTTGAAGCTTGATGCAGAGAGTTTGGAATGTCCTGCTCCAAATTTCAAATTTTTCCAATTTCAGATTTTGAAATCCCTTCCCCAGCTAACACCTAATCCTGGAGATGCTTGACTTTTTATCTTTAAGTCCCTCACCTTGTTGCTTTTGATAGCTTGCCAGTAGCGCCTTGTTCTTCACAGCTTATGAAAACAGAACCATTGGAAAGTCAGCCTTGTGTCAGGGGTTGGGATACCCACAGAACTGTGTTTTGCTTGGGGAAGCACAGCACTGTGGGTGCCACCAGTTTCATTAGCAAGATAAGACAGTTTACAATAATAATAATAATATGATCAATAATTTACAATTATTGATCATTCAGTCCCTACTCCTACAATTAATTTTTTTGTTGTTGTTGATTGAGATCACCTTTGTTTTTCAATACAGTTATTAACAAAGTTTATTTGTTGTGGGTTTTCTGTTCTTGAAATGGTGTCCTTAGACACTCTTGATTCTACCAAGCGTATGGCTGAAATCCACTTCTTCCAGAAGCACTTTCTCTCTTTTTTTCACAACACCTTACTTCTTACTTATCTTCACATATTTATCTAGGTTTTCAGAGCCTCTCATGCCTAATATCTTTTTGATGGATTTTTATATAACTTGAAATTTTTTTGCAAACATAGTCTTGTTCTGATGAGACTAGTAGCCTCTGAAGCAGAAGAAAAGTGGTTGCTGTTCCTTTAAGCTGGACATGGCCAAACTACATATATTTACAGAACATTTTTATTACAAAAGAGGTGGCTACTCAGTCCATCTTCATGTTACGTGCCTTGGTCTCAGAATGGACCCTACAAATAGTCTTCAGTCTCTTCATAGATCTAGAGACAGATCAGTATCTTTCCTAGCATGAGGTTCCCCCAGACAAGGCAGAGTGCCTTTAAAGTTTGTCAGGATGTCTTATAAAGAGCAATTCCCTTTCAACACATTCTACTAGACAAAATAAAAAAATCTCTTACAATCCTTAGAGCACATATTATATCCATCTAATAATAATGAATGGACATTAAAGAAGGTATTCTGAAATTTATTCTGGAGCTGTTTCATCAGTTGTTGGAAGCGCTAATCATGGCAGGTCTCATCTGGAAAGATAAATGAAAATGTATTAATATCTGAACTTTGGTATCTTTGGTAGTTCTGGAGCCGTAGAGAAGCCAGGGAGCAGACCTTCTTGGTTTTTGAAAGGGACAATGAAAGGTTAGATACTTCAGGCAAGTCGTATTTTTAAGGTGGTAAACTCAAAGCATTTTTTTATTTTATATATATTGCACTGTTATTATCTTGGTATTGTCACTGATGAGGAAACCAAATTGTGCTAAACAGTCACAAAAATTCTTATAGTACTCAAATCAGGAGGAATTGTTTCCAGAATACGGATGATAATAAAAGTATTTAGAACATGGTTGTGTACATCAGCTGCTTAAGCTACATCTTTCCGTCATGCTACTTTGGAAAGCACATTGTAGAAAACCTGAAACTTAGGTATCTAAGTCAATGTCGTTGTATATGAAGTAGAAACTTTTATTCTTTTGTAGCAGAAATTCTGAATGGGACTTTTAGTATGAAGCTGATATTAAAAGATTTCTTTTTGTAGAGCAGCAGCCACTGAGATTTCAGGTTTCAATTCCCATCTTGCTAGGCCAGAAATGTTAAGTTCGTAGAGAGCTTTAAGTCTAATCTGAATGGAAATTGGATGGAATGTGAATCAGTAGTCCCGGCTCATTGTGGCCTGTCATAACAGACTGTAAATATACACCAAATGCTGTATGATGGGTCACCCAACAGGCTTACACATCTGGAGACCGTGAAGAGGAGCAGCCAGAGAAGGCTGCAACTTCATGGAGAGTGACATAGGTACTCCACAGGGAAGGGAGCACTGTGCTCACTAACTTTGTGCTAACCAGCTTGCTGTGCACCAATAATCAGTATAGTGTCCTGGCAAAGAGAAAGAACAGAGTCCGATGTTCACAGAAGAACTCATGAAGAAACACAAAAATGAACTGGTTGTCAAATTCTTCCTCCTGTTCAGAAGGTTGTGATATTTACCAGGAGCTGCAACCTGAGACATTACAGAAACTTTGCCAGAGCTCATTCAGGCCTCAGTCTTAATACTTATTCATATGGGCATTAATGGCATTGCTAGCAAGATGACTAACGTTATTATCACACATACACATACACAGAAAAATGCATATTCTAAGTGAGGGTTGGTTTTCATACAGATATTTAATTTCAGGCATGTCTGTTAACCCTCTTTTGAATGGGAGTAAAAACTGAGGAATCCTTACATTCTCTTTCAATAAGCATAAAAAGGAGAAGAGCTGCTGAAAGCATCCAGAGTATTGAGCAATCTTACCTCTACCGATAGCCTCGCAGAAACTACATAGAAAAAAAAGACTGAGTCTCTTATTTTATGATAGCACTAAGACATATCAATCAAGTAGAATGGGAATGCACTGTTTGGTAGGGGTTAAAATATCCATATGTAAAAGGCAAAACCAAAAAATCCAATGTCTCTGGAGTACTGCTGCCAAAACCCTCACATAAAAAAATTTGGAGCCTCCTCAGTACCCGAAAAAAGAATCTGGGCTAAAAAAAAATTCAATTCTGTCTTCCCAGTAACAGGCCCCACTCAGGCCTGGTTTGCAAGACAAATGAGGGAAGTGGTTTTGTTCTACCTATCCTCCCAAAAGCCAAAGCACATGATATCCTAGACTTATTCTGGGACTGGTTGCAATATCTGATCAAGGAGAGGCTTAAGATGGCTGCTTCTAGAGTTATTTGGCTTTTTGTGCACAGAAACTATACGCTCTATGTCTTTAAGTATTTATAAAGAAGAAAACTTCTCAAATATTGGAGCAATATCAGAGATTTATCCTAGTGAATCAACACTGCTACGTTATATGAACATCTTGATTCTATGCCATTTTGAAAACTATCTGTTATTGCTGGTAGCCAAACATGAATTTGCAGTCTTCAAATTGATTGTTTCTTCCCACTTTTATCTGAGGAAAAGTTACGTTAACTATCTACAATCGTATCAGATATTACTTCGAAGAATCTGAACTTACAAAAGAGCAAGATGACTAATTTGCTTTCAAAGAAAGTTAACTAACAATTTCTATCAATTACCAGTAGATAGTTGCAAATAAAAAAAGAAAGAAATGCAATATCTAATGAGGTCTTTTGGATTGCCATCTTTGGAATTATCACAGAGTTTTACTAGGTATCACCAAGCAAGTCCAGATAGCTCAGCAAAGGCAAACGCCACACAGAAAATTCTCCAAACTGTGTTTCTGATTATTTTCTTGTTTTGATATTTGATCTGGTACCTCTCCCAGCTTTGTACTTCTGAAAGAAGAATAGGAATTCTTATAAAGGGACACTCATGGGCAAATGAGGTTGTCATAGTACCCTGTCTTCTACCTTGCCTGCATTTTATTCCTTCTATTTTCACCATCCATATCCATTTAATTTTGTCTGTTCTTTGAGCAAACAGAAATAAATGTACAACATTTTCAAATCCAGGTGTACTAGGGGAATATGTTACCATATTTCTGTTTGCTGTCTCAATTCCGTGTTTCCTAGGAGTTACTTGGGGATTTTTTGTTTCTATATGGGAAAAAGAAACATTTATTCTGTTTGTCAAGTAGCGAAAATCATTAATTGGTTGAACACCTGAGCTGGATTGTAAAGTTTAGAAGTACTGTTCTACGGGCATATTGCAATCAACTTTCACCTCTTTATTATCAGTGTAACAATCCCATCGGAAAGTTTGGGGATTCATATTTTTGCAGAGTTTGAACCAGCAGTTTTATTTTTAATTTATCTTGCTTAGACATGTAACAGGAAAAGTCACCCCTACTGCATCACTTTTTTGTATGTTGCACCTCAGAGTAAAATGATTACCATCTTAGTCTATGATATTATATTCATTTGGCAATAAAACTAAAATAAGAATGATTCATACCTCTTTTGGAACTATTATTTCAAGCTATTTATAGATTCAAGAAGACATCATTGCACATGTCTTGGTGGCTGTATTCAGAACCATAATATTGCATTTTTCAGGAAGTGAGTTTCACACCGTCTAAATTCAGATGTATAAGTACCTAAATTAGGAATCAGTGAGGTCTTAAGAAAGTGATTCTGAATATTTGTTAGTAATTTCTCTCTCTCTGCTGAAAATATGACCAACTGAGGTCTTGTCTTAAGAGTCTTAGGTGCTAAAGGTAAATGGTGTGAATAGCGCTTTATAAAAAAAAAAAAAAAAAAATTAACTTGTCCACATTACCTAGACGCATTTAAAAAATTATTTAAAGGTTTCACAAAAGTATAGGTTTGTTCTTCAGAACTTCAGCCACAAATGCCTGACTTTATAAGCCAGTCTTCAGTGTAAGATTGTACTTCTTTTCTTTTTAGATAGGATATAAAAAGTTCATTCTTCAGCTGAAATATTAATTCTCTAAATGTACAAATGCTGAGGTAAAACAAATGAGTATTTTTCCTTCAGATTAGTTCAATGATTAGAAACTTCTCTGTGTGCTTATTTTTTCTTTCTTTCTTTCTTTCTTTCTTTCTTTCTTTCTTTCTTTCTTTCTTTCTTACAGCACAGCAGTTAAATTATTACTGAAAATTTACAGGCCCCATTTTCCCTAAATAATCAAATAAAGCAAATTTAATAAACCAGAAAAAAGCAGAAATATGCCTGGCAGACAGCTAGCTTACTAGTTTTCTTGTATAATTGAATAATATTTATCAAATAAGCTTTGTATATACGGAAAAAACAAGAAACATTATAGACTGTTAAAATACTTATGCCTGTTTTTCATTAGATATCTACTGTCTTGAAAAGGTAAATGGCATGCATTAGCACTTCAAGAATAAAACAAGCAATTTCATAAACATTTCTGTAATAAACACTTGTATCAAGGTAGATTTTGCTAGCATGATAAAACCAGGAATAATTATGCTTACTCTGTTTTCAGTTTCTTTTTCTCTATATGTCTGGGGTATCATTAGTAAGTCTTTGTGACAAGAATTGATATCAGTAGCTGCAGAATCTGGCATGACCCACATGTTACAGTTTAACAAATAAATGTAAGACCATGGGTGGCCCAAAAGGACTGCCTCCCCTATTGAGTAAAGAGATGCACACATACATAAAAATCGACCCTTGCTTTCCCATCTGTCATTTGCTAATCAAAATGACTTACTCTAGTCCTTGAAAGTTAGTAAAGACAGACTCTGGTGAAGGTTAAAAGGAAGTGTTTCATAATCAAAACCTTAATGCAATACTGAAAAACTACACATTTTGACAGATGCCTCAGTTACAAGATGATATTCTGTGAGAAGGACAGCGATTTCCCAGTAGGAGGATTTAAAAAATTGTTTCTGGTATTTTGGACCAGGAACAACAGGTAGCTGAGCAAAGGTGGATTAATGGGAAAAAAGGGAAAAAAAAGTTGTCTTTTTACTTGTAGACATCTCTCTAGGCTAAAGAGAAATACATTTAAAAATTTCCTTTGTCAAAATATGTGGAAAAAATGGGGGTAGGATTTATTTTGCCTACCTACTTTTAGGCACCTGCATATGAGCTAGTCAGTGATCTTAGCTCCATTAGAGTTAAGAGACCTCTTCAATACAGCCACTGGAACTTAGAGTGCAAACACATTTAACTGTGTACTTGAAGATAAGTCACTTTCTGGAATCCATTGACCAGCTGTCTTTCAACTATAATGGCAGCTTGAACAACTAGTTCTTATGTAAACACCTACACTATGGACGTGGAAAGGTAGTTACTTATCAAGTGGTCACAATTATATCTTGCAACATGCCAAATCTAGTTACTTTATGGAAAATTAGAATACAATGCTTGTTTATAAGGGGAGGGCTTTTGTGCTCCATCAGCTTTCAGTTGTCTACTCTGATTTGTATTCACCTTTATAGGTATACTAGTTTTGGATGAGATAGATTTAATTTTCTTCATAGCAGTTCATATGGTTGATAACACACCACTGTTTCAGCTATTCTTGAACAGTGCTTACACAGCATCAAGGCTTCCTCTATTTCTCATGTTGTCCCATGGGGGTGTACAAGAAGTCATGAGGGGACACAGCTGGGACAGCTGTCCCCAGCTTCAATATAGATTCAATGTATTTCAATATTCTTAATATCTGACTGGTGTAGCAGATTATCTGCATCTGCTTCCTTACTGACTTTGTCAGAAAGTTTGTTTAGTTCATGTAAATGTAGCCACTTCTAAAAAAAAATCTGCTAATAGTTGGTATTCTGGTCCTGCATTACCCTATTGGTAATATACTTACCCTTGCAAGTAGGATTAGTACAGCAGACAACTGCTATATGAAATACACTCTATATGTTTTTGTTTAAATAGGCATTTATTCTCACTGATGAATTCAAGACTGAGGTGAAATTGGACTTCAGTTGAATGTGGAGAAAGATAATAGATAAGAAATGATGAAATAAGAAATCTGAAAAGGATATTTTCATAATTTAGCTTATAATCTTTCATGTTTTGTGCATTAACATTAAAACAGTACCTAGAGTCCCCGTAGCAAACAGCTGGTAAGGACTTGCTGAAATCCTTGGTATTTTAAGAGCTAAACTTGGAGCATAAGTGGTTGGAAGATTTCATTGTATACTATGCAGAAACAATGCAAATGCTTTTGCTGCCTTATTTAGCAGCAGACATCTGAATGTATCAGAGAACTTTCTTTGACCTTGCTGTAAGGCAAGAATGAGACGCACTTTTCGTTTACTCCCCTTCAGATAAACCAAGATGCCTCAGTTTTGAATTAGGTCACTCCAGGTTTTCACTGGGAAAAATAAACACTTTAAGAGGAACAGAATGGAAGAATGATCACTGTCCCATCTATTAAATAGCACGTGATTGATTTGACACTATGAGTGATCATGTTTTCTGTATTTTATTCATTTACCATGCAAGTTGACTGCAAGTGCAACAATAATACCTTTGCAAAGTAATTCTGAAGAATGTTACTATTGATTAAATCCTATTTCTGTTACAGATTTCAGCCTGAAGAAAACTAGCTTCTTATCAAAAAAACCCTAACCATGAAGTTGAAAAACCTCATTTTGTGTTGTCCTAAGGTTTGGTTGAGTTGTTTCAATTCATGAATGTTGTTTCAAATTTCAAACTGTGCTTGTTAAAATGTGATGTTTTCCTTTTACGCTTGTAACCCAGGTATGAAAAAGTCAGCTAATAAAAAAAGACGCTGGAAGATTCATTGACTGCATAAACCAGCACAACTTGCCACATATTATAGCTAGTTTCTTTTATTGCAAAGGTCCTATAGATACTGTGTGCATAATACTAGTAATTACTGTAGTATTTGAACACTAAGAAAAAACTTACCCTTTGAAGTGGCAGTTCTGCTTTTTCTAATCTGAACCTCAGATATTAGAAAGAGCTAGATAATTTTCCATGATTTCTGTCACCATAGAGATCTTGCTCTTGGTTTCAGAAATTGTTACCATATCTTTAAAGAGCATCACATTTTTCTGTCAGTTATCACTGTATGGTCTACAGTTAGAAAATGACATTCATAGTTTATATAAATGAAATTTACTCAATTTGTGTGTATTTATGGTTGGCTTGCTTATTTTATTTGCATTTTATTCCTGCATTAACTCCTATTTGAAGAATGTATGTGATATTTAGGGAAATATTAATGCTTTGAAAGTCATTTCAATATTTAGAGGTATCTAAAATATTTTTTATTAGACTTCTGTAAACAAAGACCTTTAAAATGCAATTGGTGTCAACCATGAAGCCTTGTGAGTCATTCTGGGCTATTGAGAAGCAGACTCATCTTTTCTTAAGACAGCATTTTTAAAACAAAGTGCTAATTCATAGACTATTCAGAAAACATTAAATAGTGAAATAGTCCTCTCCTCAGCAAAATAATTCCACTGTAAGCAATATGAATTACATTTGTTTGTGTGCACTTCCATGTATCCTAATCATTCTGTGTTCTAGATACTGTTTTATTGCTCAGTCTGGTTCCTTGGGTATTCTCCATATTGAATTTTGTTGAAATAGTTCTCACCCTTTGCCTTTTTTTCCTCTTTTATTTATTCTGAACTTTTCCCTTTCCACTACCCAACCCCACTCTGACAAGTAAACTGTTCATAAAGCTTGAGGGACTTGAGCTTGGCTTAAGACTTTATTGACACTGGTTAGGGGTGAGGGATGTGGAACTATTGTCCCAGTCATACATCAGTTCTTTTTAAATAAACATTACCCTTATACCAAATGCAGTATGTGGAGGTGGTAACAACCAAGCTTCCTTATTAAGCAGTGCTTAAATATTTTTAATTTTTTTTTTTTTAAAATACACTCTTAAATTGAGGGATCTAACTCTGTATTTGGATACCTTAATATATTATTTGATTACCTGTAAATTCTAATTAGCCTCTTCTATGTCCATTTGCCTGTAATATTCAGTCTTCATAAATTTGTGATGCTTACTATTTGTGGTTCTATATTTAGTTGGGATCAGACTAAAAAAAATCCAGACCTTCAACATATATCCAACCTTATTTAGGAAACCTCTCCAAGCAGTTTTACCTTGTAACACTGATCAGCATTTGTAATTCATGTAATTTAAAACAACTGTTACAGTCAGATCTAAGCAAAAACTTGCTTGTTCCTAAATATGGCTTTGGAAGGAAAGCCAGCATAAGAATCTCCCATTCTTCCTCACCTTCTTTCCTGCAGAGATTTTTAAGAAGGCAAATCAGGTGGGGATTCAGTTCCCCGTGTAGTTATATGTTATAAATTGCATTCCCTGGTGTTGCTTTTTCAACCACAACATTCACTTTGATGCAGCACATGCATAAAAGCATATAATTTCATAACATATCTTTGTTAGGCTATCCACAACCATATATGAGAAGAAAGTGCACAGGAAAATTGGGCTGAACTACAATTACTCTGACTGGTCTTTTAACACAACACAGAAATCTGCGGTGTATTCATGTGATGAGTATATGAAACGCTGATGAGTGCAGGCTCATTCAGGAACACAGCCACACGAGCTACTCATCTTTAAGTGTCTGCTGCATGCTTATCCTCCCTCTAGCAGGCAGTCAAGCTCTAGCTTTTTTACCTTAGCAGTGCGTGTTAGGTGTGAAGCTATGCCTCTCCACGTATCCTGAATACAGCCTTTGTGCAGGCTAGGTGGTCCTGAGCTCCCTCCAGTCATTCAGCTGTATTGCAGACTTCCCCTTAAAACTGCCTTTACCCTACACCTTTTATTTTTACCATTTTTTCTCCTATAAAATCAACAGTGAGCTTCTAGCTCTTGTCTTCCATGCCAGTTTTCTCTTACTCTATCATTTTTTGCTAGATATTATTGCCTTTTTCATTTTTCTTTTTCTTTAATTTTTCATTTTGTCTTTTGCTTGCTGGATTTTCCATTTCTTAGGTATTTTTTCAAACTTTGCCCATTCTGTTATGGGCATATTCCTATCACAGAGGTTCATTTTTACTCTTTGTATTGTATAAGTGAGGATTTGGATTCAGATCCCCTTCAGGTGCTGTAAATGCCAGGAAATTAAAATGTCTTTGGTACACATCCAGAAATACCTTTTTGAAAAATATCTTGGGATGTAAAAGTCAACAATCCTTGGCAGTAGTACTGAACCCTCCTTCATTTGTATGAGTGACTTCCTGCAACTTGTAACCCAAAATGGGCTGACATTCCTTGCTGCTATGAGTTGTGAGAGGCAATATTTTCCATCCACATTAGCCTGTAACAGATATTACTGACCAAGGTGATGGCTTATGAAAACATCTTGACCTTCCTTTTCCATAAGTAAGCCTCATCAGAGAGGAAAATCTACGATCTTGGTACTGTTCCATGACGTATGTCTGCTGTTCAGGTATATAAAAAGTAACAGATGACAGCTTTAAGGCTCAGCTTTGTTATCTCCAGTCCCCAATGCTGTTGTGCCTATTCCCAGATCTGTTCACACAGAAATCTGGAAATGCAATTATTCCATCCTCAGTATCCTCCATTTCATGGCATGCCTGTTGGATGGCTTACACAATTAGAGAAAATATTTGTGGCTCTGATCCTGAGTTATCTCTTCTTGTATCTCATGATGAGTAGCTGCCCAGTGAAGGATCAGTTTTGATCATTACACTTTCTATTGATGGCTAGTTGGTATTTACTCCCCCTTCAACCCTGATTTTTTTTTAGAAGTCTGGTGAGACTCTTTCCTCCAGTTGGAGACCCCGTGTGATATCTACCTGATTTTCAGTACCACCCCCATGACAGTTCTTAAATGCTTAGCAACCTAATTGCTGCTACAGCTTTTCCCTAGCATTTACAGTTACCCTCTCTTAGCAGAACTGGGTCCACAGAACCAGGCAATGATTCCCCTGTCTTTGTGTGTGATGACTGCTTAGAGACCAAAGGGCCTGGCTACCTCTATTCAGGTTCTGTAAAACTGGTATATAGGCTGCATCCATTGCCTTTCAGTAAATACTAAATATGTAGTTCTTGAAACAGTTTATAAAATAAGTGTACTTCCATCACCTGGCTTAAGGATGAAATTACAGTATCTTGGGCTCAGATAATTCTTCAGAAGAAAAAAAATGTGGATGGTAGTGGTAATCTTTTTTTTTTTTTTTAAAGAGAGTGCCAAAATCTGGCTGATTACCATCCCTGACTTCAAGATGATACAAGTGGTTTCCTCCATTCCTCTCTTCCTCTCTTCCCTCTTTCCTTCCTTCCTGCCTGCCTTCCTTTCCTTCAGTTGATTCCAGCACTTTCCAGAATGCAGGTTAGATCCTGACCTAGTCTTCCTTTTTGTTTAGCTATCACCTGTTATTATACCTGCTCTTGAGAGCATATTTCCTTCCCAGACATAGCTGTAAATTTTCCTTTTATTCTGTAGTTATGTCTTAAAGAATTACAGACATTTTAATGAATGATGCCAAGTTTCCTAGAGACATTTTTTATTTATGATTACAGTTTCACTTACTCAAGTATGTATAAATGCAGTACAAAAAAAGAGGGCCAATAATTTAATTAACAGGAATATTAATTTTTTTGATGTGCTGAATATGGGATGAACATCAAAAAACTAGGCCTACTGGCTAGTTCTTAACCCTCAAAAATGCCTCCTACTCCCCAGAAACATAGCTTCTAGAGAAAGGGATAGAAAACTTAAATAAAACTTCTGGAAATTCTTTCCACTGCTCTAGGGGTTCATGTTCATAAACTATAGCTATTCCTATGACCTAGGTAAATATTAATTATAGCAGAACATCAGGGTACACTCTTTAACAATGTTTGGCAATTTAGCATATCAGAATAACAAAGAAATATTTCATGTCAATTGAACATCAATATATTAATACTTCTGTAGTGGTTGCATATCAGATGGAAATGGAAAAAGTATTTTTAATAGGAAAAATCTTTTATTGAATGAAAACATAGATACTTGAACATTAAAGGGAATACACATTGAGAAAAGCAGAAAAAATATGGTTATTTTATTCCAAATTCTAACCAGTATTTAGAGTTTCAGAGAGGACATAAAGCATGGGGAAACTTTCTTAAGTATAAGAAACAGTGTTTTGAAAATAGCTTTTATACCAATGGGGTATAACATTTTTATTTATTTAAACCAATTTATCCAAATTTTGGCACAGTTAACTTACTATCACAATGATGTGATTTTAGTCAAAGTAGCTATTGAACTCAAGCATAAGGAAAGGGTATGAAGTGTTAGCAAACTCTAACTTTCAAAGTAAAATATTTCTTCAGCTGTAGTTGACAAAATCAACCAACTGATAGAAAAAGACTACCTCAGTGATGAATTTTTTGAGTCTAAAGTCAGCCTCCACCTTCAAGACACTTTTCATCCGTGTAGATATCCTATATGAAAACACAATAGTGATTAGGCAGATTGCTTTGAGACTCATTCCCCTTAGCTGGAGGTGCTGCTGGAGTGTTACTAATATCTCATCTAATAAATCTGAAACTTGCTGATAGACAATTTCGATTCGTACTTTAAAATGTCTGCTTATGCCAGTATTTCCATGGTTGATACACAAGACTGTTTACATGAATGAGATGTTTTATACTGTAATACCTCCTTTTAATAAAGATTTGGTTCAGAGCTTACTCTCTCAAGAAGGCATCTAATGTTGCTCTGGCTCAGAGAGACAGTAATAGATGGCTGGGGAAAGAAAAAAGGAAAGGACAAATGCAGTCGTACCATTCCTGATATCCCCCCATTTACCACAGTCTGCGGCACGTGGACTTCCTGAGTAGAGGAGTGTATCTATATACTGAATAGTCCTGATTTTTTTATTCTCTGTTATTAATTTATCTAAACACTTTTGAACTTGTCCAAGCTTTTTGCTCCACAGTAACTTGTATCAGTGTGTTCTGCATTTAGTTATATAGTGCCTTTTCTTAAATTTATGGTTTAATAATTTAGCTCTTGTGGTATAGAAAACTGATCATTTTCTATTCATGACTTTATATATCTTTATCATGTTCTCAGACACTTTTTTCAGTGCAGGAGACTCCAGTTCCACATATCCTGTTTCTGACTTCTGATCTCTGCTATTGCTGCCAGTACCTTTTATGGTTATCCTATATTGTTTATGTTTTTGTGGTGAAAGCAGTATTCTAGATGCAAGTGCAAATTGGATTTATAAGAAGTTAAGTTCTTTATATTATTTCTAGTAATTCCTAAAATTCTTCCAGCTTTTTAGACTACCTTCTCAGCTTAAAGTTGATATTTTAAAAAAAGTTGTCAGAGTAATTCCAAGACTTTTTCCCCAATGCAGTAGCTAGATTAGAGCCTATTATAAGATTTCCTCTATATGTTGTCAGTTGTTTTAATCCCAAGCATATCACTTTGAAATTATCAACATAGAATTTTATCTGCCATTTTATGGCCTGTTTTTATTCAGTATTCTGAAATAATTTTGCAACACTCTGCAGGTTACTTTCATTTTTGCTCCCTTATTTAAGTTTAGAGGACAAACTTCCCATGCATGCCCTTTTCCACATCACTTATGAACGTGATAAAACACAGTCCCATCATAGCTCTGTATGGATTTCCACTAACTGATAACAACATTTTAGAAGTCAGTGGAGATATAGCTTAGGTGGAATCCCCTTCACCTGGGTGATAGTAGCTTGAGATGCTCAGAAACATAGTTTAGATTACAGGCACGTATCCAAATGTTCTAACAATGATAAAATTTTGATGTGTCCTAAGAGGGCGCTATAATAAGTTTATATAATTAAATCAGGACAGTAGAAAAACAGGGGGAATGAGAGAGAAAGAGAGGATTGCTATTTAGACCAATATAATCTCATGGAACAGTAAGATGTCTAAACAATACAGTTAGTTAGGTAATCTCATACTACCTGGTGGTCAGGCTGTCCCTGTACTCTACACACTTAGCTGGTACCTGCTCTCCCTTTGGAGGAACAATAGTTAAAGCTCTGCATATTAACTGGTAATCTTTGAACAAGGCTTGGACTCTGTTGTGAGCCAGCGTATTTGCAAATGACACAGATGTAAGAGGATGCTTCAATAGTTGGCTCAGAATAACTCAGTTGTTCTGAACAATATGCTTTGAGTTTAAGCTCTCTTCTTCACAACATTTTGAATCTGTTACACATTTTTGCTTACCCTATACTTGCATTTTGCAAGTGTTCCTGCTGCTCTGCATGAAAGCTGTGTTAAGATACAGTATTTCAGACTGTTCTGAACCTTACAAGCTTATTTGGATTTTTACGTTAAGAATGTAGCCAAAGAAAATTGTATTAATAAAATAGAGGATGGTAGAAGACTCTGGAAAGATCAGCACTAAGGAAATATAGAATCTTAGAATAGTTTGGGTCAGAAGGACCTGTAAAGGTCATCTAGTCCAACCCCCCCCTGCAATGAGCAGGGACATCTTCAACTAGATCAGGTTGCTCAGAGCCCCATCCAACCTGACCTTGAATGTTTCCAAGGATGGTGCATCTACCACCTCTTTGGGCATCCTCTTCCAGTGTTTCACAACCCTCATCATAAAAAATTTCTTCTTTATATCTAGTCTGAACCTATCCTCTTTTAGGTTAAAGCCATTATCCCTTGTCCTATTGCAACAGGCCCTATTAAATTATACTTATGCTTAATGCTCCTTATTAGTTCCATGAGCAGTATGGCTAGGTGTGATAGAATAAAAAGCATTTGTGACTCTCTAATGTGAGTATAGTGGGTAGTTCAGCATCAGAAAATGCATCCTTTATAGAAATAAAATGGTCCATATTGACTAGGATGCTGCTGACTACTTCAGTCAGCCAAAATAGTACCTCAGATCATTAAACAAGCACAGAAAACAATTAAATTTTTCTACATTGTTTCTTTCTGTCAGCCTAAATCTGGAGATCAAACTTTGACTGCTGTCTTTGAAAGAATCCTATAGCCTGTGCAAATGTAACCTGATAGGAATTAGAAGTTTACCAGTTTACCCCATAGTTATGGGATAAGGCCAGGACTAGCAGGGTTTGAGTCTGTTCCCCATACTTAGGAAACAGGGATATCTAAATCCAAAACTAGCCAAATGCAGGAGGAGGGCCTGACCACCAACCTGAATACAGTAGCTGACAGCATTATGGGAAGAGCTATCAGCAGGGACAGACTTTGCTTGGGATAGTTCCAATAGCTAGTTTTGGCCATGTCAGAACAAAATACTAGTTGCACAGTAAATGCATTTTAATTGTACCTCATCACAAAATATCAAAAACACTGGTAGGACTTTTTCCTAAATCTGGAGATTTAGGAAAAACTTTAATTGTGGTGGCATAGTTGCCCCTTCCTTTCTTGCCCTCTCTGCATCTGATCAAAACAGTAATTCTTAGTCTATGGGGGAAGGGTGAGGAATGCTGCAGTGATACAAATTTGGCATCATGGCTTCAATAGGTTCCTCACACACAATATTGCATCTTCACAGATTATTAACATGCTGTAAATCCCTATGTAAATGAGATTGCTTTGAATACTGGTATGTGACAAGAACAGGAGGAGGAGAAGAGGAATATTTTTCTGTAGAGCAGAACTGTTTTATCCTCTCAGAGCTATTGTGCCAAGCTGTGTTTCATCAGTTTGGGATGCTCACAGACAGTGAAGAACATCTGTTTGAAATGAATGTGCTGTTCCATGTTTCTCCTCTCCACAGACAATGGCTGCCCTTTCTTATTAAAATGGCTTATACAGTACTGAGTCTGAAGTGCTACTTCATTCTCCTTGGGTCTTTGCTCTCAAAGAATGTTGACAAAGTCCTCCTTTTTTTTTTTTTTTTTTTTTTTTTTTTCCCCCAATAATCCCTGTGGCTCAGCAGAAATGTGGAAAGTCCAGAACAAGATCAGAATTACTCAGTGTCAGTGCAATGGTATCCTCATTGCTTCTCAAAAAAACCCAAAATAACAACAAAGGAAAATTTACTGCCCATCAATATTTGCTAATATAAGTGTGCCATTGCTAAATATGCTTTGCATTCTTTGTATCCTTCAGGATGCAAACATGGTATTACATTTAAAACACAGTATTGTTTTTGTAAATTCAAAGAATTTTTGAGTAACAAAAATTACTCTCTGCAGCCAGGAAGACAGAGCATTTTCTCTTGAACCTCATCCTTGTCTCCTGACTACTTTAATGCTGTTCTCATCGAATGATGCTGTGATCCCAGTCTTTGACAAGTACCATAAACTTTCAGGCAATATTGCACACTGTGTGCACCTAGAGGAAAGAAACTTTCAAATTGTGACCTTAATGAACAACCAAAAAATCCTCCCCCCCCAAACCAAACATAAAAAAAATGAGGAAGCACCTGACAAGCCAGACACAAGTTGCCAAATGCTATCATTTTTTTAAATCCTAAGATTTCCCTTGGACCATTGCTGTGTATACCTCTGCCCTTTAACACATTTGTATGTATTGCTAGAGAGCTTCACAGCATAATCTCCACACAGAAATAAGAAGGGAACCTCCATTCTGAATAGAAACATACTCATCCTGTGAATAAGTTGTGACAGTCTGCCACAAGCAATTGTTGCTCCAGAAAGGAGCAAAAAAGTTCATTATGATGTGCCAAAAAGAAACTGGAGCACAGGTAGATGAATAACAAAATGTGGTGTGAGATTAAACACATCACAAAGCTGAACATTCATAAAACCATTTAATAATATAAATTATTTTCTTGTGTTTATTTTTGTGCAACATATCTGAATTGTGCTTGCAGTATATCTTCTTCTGTTGGTTCAGTTCCTGGACATACTTTAAGTTGCTTTCTATGAAGACTGTACACTTCAAACCTACTAACTGCGTTTTCAGCAGTTTCAGCTATTGATATCCTTGTCATTCTGGAGCATGTTGTCTGCACAACTATAACTCTGTTTTTACAAAACTTTTGAATGCTGAATGCATTCAGATAAGTTGAAAAGCTAGAAGACAATTAAGGGTTTGTTGCTTTTCAGGGAGATACTTTATAGGAGTTCATGCATGATGGAGACTTCTGCTTGACTCAAATCACGCATGGGAAGTGATACTAAGGTTATGGAGAAAGAAGATCAGTTATTTTTCAACTAAGGTAAGTTTTAAAAGACTGTTTGAAGTGCATTTCAAACAATTCACATTCTATCATTAGTAACTGGTGCCAAAGGCAGGCTTGAAGGCTAGATCCTTTAGGCTGAGGATCAACCAGCCTGCTTAGTGCAACGGCTTTGCTACAAAGGGTAGCAGTATATAGTATCAGTATGCTCTACCAGCAAAATTATTCTTCTGTGGACACAGGTATATCAGGAGAGTTAAACCTTCATCCCAGTATAATAAAGCCATCTACACTGCTGAAAAGAAACTTAGACTGGTAAAACCAGTTTTGTCAGAAGTTGGTGGAAATTTTTAATTGCAGATGTCCTGGGACTGAAAGACAGACAGGGAACACTGCAGACAGCTGATACAGTGGAAAACAGTGACATAACCTGAGTGTATGCTTTCACTTTGAGGACAATTCACAGGTGGTTTGCAGACACAAGCAACAGGGAAACCAAAGTGTAAGTCACCCAACCTTCTGCACTTGACATTGCACTTAACTAAAATAATTTAGCATTAAAGTTATTTAGAGGCCTGCAAGACACATGTATTACCTTAAGGAGAAGACGACTTCTAGAAGCAGTGTACATGCAAAAGGAGACAGTGGCTCCTAAGAGTTCCTCCACACCACTGAAGGATGAACCTTTGACTCATAGAATCACAGAATGGCTTGCATTGGAAGGGACCTTTAATGAATACCAAACTCCAACCCCCCCTGTCATGGGTATGGACATCTTCCACCAGGATCAGGTTGCTCAAAGCTCCATCCAACCTGATGCTTCTACATCTCTGTGCAACCTCTTCCACTGTCTCACCAGCCTTAACTGGTTGCGCTGCCAAGGGCAAGCCAGTGTTATCAGCCTTGCTGGCCTTCATTAACTCACTCTTTTTTTCATCCCACAGCAGGTATTCACATGCCCTAGCAGCCTGCATATAGCAGATTCCACAGTTGATTATGTGATGTGGCCTTGCCATCGGAGTCCACATAACACAAGCCACAGACTGGCTACTTTCTCTAGCAGTACTGCTTCTACAGGAGCCATGGATGAACAAAAGAGAAGAATAATAACAGTGCAGAAGTCAACAACTGTGAAGGACTCTGTCATTCTTTAAGACCACTCAAAACTCAGTTTTGAACAGTGGATATCTTGTCCAAAACAAGATTTGCAACAGATGGCTTAAAAGAAAAATTGCAAATAGTTATTGTAAAACATGGAGAATATGATTTCTGATTCAAGCTCAAATTATTTACAGACTTAAAATATAAGAAAGGTAAGTTTTTTCTTTTGAATCTATTACCTTTTGAATTAAGAACTGGCAGTTTATGGTATATAACAAATTAGGAGAAACTCACAAAGAAAAAAAAAATATCTTATTTTGAATTCTTGTTTCCAAAACATCAACGTGATTTTGACATTACTGCAGCAATAGTTTTGTGAGCGAGTGTGGTGGTGCAAATGAAATCAGCTCATAGTTGCAGCTCTGTTTCATTTGCTACAGCATCTGAGTTATCATACTTGCACAATGACTCTTTTTGCATTTTGCTAATGAAATTATGCATATTCTACCCTTTGAAGACTGTATTCTCATATGCAAATTTGTATAAAAAATTGATACCTGTTCCACAGATTAACAAACATATCTTCATATGATAAAAAAGGAGAAAATAAGTTCTGTGCTTCTTGTGCAGCTTGGCTTATGGGTTGTTTTTGTCTAGATAACTTTAGCCTTATTTTTGCTGTACACCTTCACAAGACTTTTTTTGCATTGCTACCTCCTAATGGTCATAATGTCTTGCCTTAACTCTAATGATAGTAATTTTGTCTCACTCATGTACAGCTTTCAGACAGAAATCATACAATAGCTTTTGTCTTTTTATCAAAAAATAAAATAGTAGTAAAATAGTACTAAAATTACTGCCAGACTTTCATCACCTTTTTTTTTTTTTTTCTATTTGCATGGTTAAGTCTTTTTTCCTCAGTGTTCCTGAATTTCTAATGATAAAGAGGGTTATGATTAATTTGCAGATAGAATAACCCTTTTGTAGATGCACAATACTCAATAAATGAACAAGCTGCTTACAGTAATTAAAGTAATGTCATCCTGTGCTCAAATTGCTTGTGCTAATAAAGCTAATTGGCAACAGCAGACATTAACTGTGATTAGTCATATGCATCTAATGTCATCACCAATGCCTATAATTTTCTACATAGAGGGAATTTCACATCTGTTTTAAATCACTTGTCTGTTGTCTGATTGGTGTTCTTTCCTATATTACTGTATCAAAGATTTTTCTACTACAATAGATGATAGAAAAGTTGATTTTCTTTTTCAAAGAACTGCACAGTAGAGAACAAGATATGAAACATTTCCAAGTCACTTATTCTGAAATGTTTGATTTCAGCTAAATGAATAAATCTGCATTTTCCTTCTTTTGCATATAGTCTGATATCCCCTTCTACAGGAGGTAGATTATTTGCAACAGAACATTCATCTAATCGATTTAGACCCCAAGCTGTATTTCACAGTAAAATAGATGAGTCAAAAGATCCATTTTGTATTTGTTTTGGAAATTTATAAGAAATCGTTATCAGGAAGATGAACTTCCCAGGCTTTTGCACTATTTATTATAGACAAACACTTAGCTGTAAGTAGAACAATAATTATTTGCTGTGTCAATCCAAAAGGGCATACATTAAATTATCAAGAATCAGGTGGCTGAAAAATCAGCTTTAGAGACCAAAATTTACTCCTTACTTTTTTTGCAGCAGTCTTTTTTCCTATTTGAAGATTTCCTTCTCCCTTCAGTTTTCTAACAGCTAACCAATAATTTCTACAAGTGTTTTTCATAAGTTACATTTACTAGACCTCTCTAATTCACATAGCTTTCTATGTTCTCTGTCCAAATGGTTACATTTTTCTAAAAACATAAAGGTATTCTCAAGTTCTCCAGCTGAGGCTTTTTGCCTATGCTGGATGGAGTAACTAGTTCATGTGTTACTCTCTTTGCTACACTTCCTAGTTTTCTTTTATCCAGCTGCTTGGAATTACTGATTTATGTTCAGCTGGTGCCTCACAGCTTCATTGACTACATAAAAACATAGAGCTATCACATCATCTCAGGATCAGTAAAGGCAAACTGATCTCAACTTACACAGAGAGATGCATAGATAAAAGTAAAGGGAATGTCTGCTCTTTGAACAGCTCTAGTTTTTTATTTTACAGCAATTTAGCTGGCTTTTTCCACTTTGGATTTCAGGTATATGTCCATTACTCAAAGAGTTACCTAGTTGCTTGGGACTTTTTTGTTTTATCCCATTTCAGAGTATGATCAGGTCATGACTTTTGTTCATCATTCTTCATTTTCTAAGACTAAGTTCCAGATCTACTCATAAAAAGCCTCATAATTTTGGAATTTGCCATGATATTACTCATATGAATTATATGCATCACTATGACCCACTTCTGTGGTTAATGTGACATTACCCTCACTCTTTCACAGTAAAGTCTTATGTTTCACAAAATAACTTACCTGTAAAGATATAAAGAGTCTGATGCTTACCCATATCAAAACATCAAATCACTTCCTTGGATTTTTTTTTTTTTTGAGAGATAGAGTAGAAATCAAAGATACAAATCTGAAATCATATCTAGAACTGCATGTATTAACTTTTTGTATTTTCTCAGCTGACAACACAAACTTGATGATATCTTATTCAAAAGATCTGAGCAACTTCTTTGTGAGCTTGGAGGATAGTTATCATATTGGCTCACTTTTACCTATGCTTCTAGATTTCAGAAAATATTCTTTAACTTTTGGATGGCTTATTTGGCAAAATCTTCCCATTTCTGTGAAACCAAAGTGGTTCAAATACACTCTGGAGATTTTTAATTTCTGACAGCTTGGATAACTTTATAAGTACCCAGCTCCTTTTTAGTGGCAGCAATACTTGTGTTTATAAGAAATAGTCATCTTGCTTGCTTGGGCACATAAAATCAGAAATCCACCTCTGTGAAGCCTCTAAAAAAAGCCTCAAGCTTTTACCCGTGTATAACCAAGAGTACTATGCTTTTAGAGCTCATCACCACCACTAAAAAACAGTTCACCCTTTCCATCCAATATGATGAACTCAGATACTTACAAACCCTGCCCAGGGAGCACAGTTAGCACTCCTAGTCTTGTGGATGACTAGGCACAGAAGCTTTGCAAGAATGTTTTACAACTGAAGACTTCAGGACCCAAGTTTAGCTGCTTTTTCATCTCAGTTACAGAATTATACTATAACTACATGATCAGTGCAACCAACAAGTGGATCATTTCCTGCCATAAGACTCACAGAAAATGTTTCTGAAAAGATATGAAGAGAGCAGGCATGTTGAAATTTGGTGCAACCACAAAAAAAAAAAAAAAAAAAAAAAAAAAACCCCTTAATATAAAAAAAAAAGTCGAACCTCATGATTATCAGAAGAAACCATTTAGCTTGTAACCAAAGGAGGGACAGCAATGAAAGGAAAAAGTGTAAGTTTCTCATGTTTGCCCTCAGGGATTTTGGGTAGAGACTGCAGCGGTTAGTATAGCAATGGTTACATGACATATCTGGCTCCAAGAGGTTCACACAAGGGAGAAGTCGTCTCATGTGAAGTGCTGCCTATCAAGGGCAGAGTAGAGAATAACTGTTCTTGGTACAAGATGATAAATGCTACTTTGTACTAGAGGAGTGGAAAATTGTAAACACAGGGTGTTTTAGGTGTTTTTAAGGACATCAAGTTAATAACAAGCAAGCATAGATTGTAATAAGGAATAAAATTAGAAAATAAGTAGATAAATGTGATCTTTTTGGCAAACATGGAAAGTTAAAGGGAAGTTGTGGCTCACAAATCTATGATACAGTGTTACAAATGGGGTTCTGCCCTGGACAGCTAATCCTAATAATAGAAATAGAACATACTTTTAAATTCAGGTTTTTTAGATTTTTAGTCGGAACTGATACACATCTGAGGCACTTTATTTGTATGGTGCTACTTGAAGAAGTCATAGGGTAATTACTATTTTCCTTGTCACTGCTTTTTCATGTTACCCTTCTCAGTTTGGAGTTTTGTGTCTTTGTCATTTAAAAGCTTTATGGTCCTTGCCCTCACTTTGGATTTTACATCCTACAGAGTTATCATTTACTGATCTAATGGATAAGTAGAGCACTAAGGGGCAAGTTGACCTGCCTGAGAAAGAAATGCATTGCTACCTATGTAACTGCTGTCTAATGTCAAAGAATATCACTTAAATGTTATTTGTATTTATTGCTCTACTGACTAGTAAGCAAGAAATTTGCAAGTATAACTATGAAGCTAGTCTTTCTCTCACCTTTCCCACCATAGATATTAAGTCAATCTATCATCAAAAGGCTGGTGGAATGGGAGTAAGGAGTATTGTAGGGAAAGGAAACCTAAATAATTTTTGATAAAGGACTTTTCTTATTTTTGATAATTTTTGATAAAAGACTACCTGTATCCTTCAATTTTAGCTAACACAGCTCTAGGACTACATGAGCCAGCTATTTCCCTAGGCTTTCCTGATAATCATTGGAGAGGCAGGTTCCACTAGAGGAACACACTGGATCTACCTATTGCAGCTCAGGAGTGCTGCCTTCTCAAATATAAAAAACCCCAATTAAGTCACTTCTTTCAGACTAAATAAATATGAGGAGGTATTAATAGATGGGTACAGTCAATCTAAGTTTTAGGCATACAAAATACAAGCTAGTCTTACATCAACTAATAATGCTAGTCTTATGTCAACAACACAGTATCAGTAATTTACAAAAAAAGTGTTATCCTGGTCATCATTCAAATGCATTTTCTACAGCAAATGTTTCACCAACACAAAAGCACCCAATTCTGACTAAATCTCAGTTGAACACCTTGTTAGAGTTTTTATTTTAAGTGCATGGGGACCATTACAAATTCCCTGACAGAATTCCAGTATTATCATCAAGACTGCTGATTTTTTTTTTATTATTATTATTTTTGTTCTACTTTTTTTTTTTTTTTTTTTTTTTTTTAAAAAAAATTTAATCTACACTATTAAAATGAT
>VYXH01000478.1:77718-115334 GCA_013397275.1 Burhinus bistriatus | reverse complement strand
AGAATTCAAGAATTTTTTCAAAGTGTCTTTTTTTTTTTTTTTTTTTTTTTTTTTTTTTTTTTTTTTTTTTTTTTTTTTTTTTTTTTTAAGAAAGACTTAATCTACACTAGTAAGATGATTCTGGTGTACTGCATCATTAAGAATTTAAAAACTTTTCTTGTAAGATAAAACTGTCCAGCTTTGCCTTCCTTATTCTTTTATGGCCACAACAGTCAGATTTATATTACTGCTTACAGTGTGATGGATGATACGTGTCATTGAAGAGTTTTACTATGCTGTTTATTAGCTGTGCTCAAATCTTTGAGAAGGGGGCATTTTTTCCCTGTGCTGTTTTTGAAAGGGCAGCTGTCTTTTAATATCACATTAACAGCTGTTTGAGAACTGATACAAAGATCGGTGTTCTGCGAACCCCCTTGCTTTCTAACTTCCTCACTGAGGTGGGAAGCTAGGTGCGGCTGGGTAAGGAAACCGATGTAATAAAACTCAATAACAACCAAGTGTTATTAAGCAGGCATTTTATTGCAGCGCTGGGGATCATTCCACCATGAGTGCCCCAATGGGTTAGCAAAGCACATCAGTTTATATACAGAAAATCCATACGTATTCATCAGATTTCTTGGAAGGGCAGTCTTTCCTAAAAATTTGTTTACATAGTCCAAGCATGCGCAGTAAAATTAGGGTTAGGGTCTTTTCACCCTTCGGTGGCCATTCATAGTCTTCCTCAACTTCCACCAGTTGAACTTTGGGCTTCCTTTGTCCATATGTAGTCATTGAATCAGCTCATCAGTCCTTTGGCTCCCTCCGGAATGGGGGGGTCAGTTTAAATTAGTTCTTTGGCACTTATCTGGTCACAATTGTCCTGAGTTCCCATTATCAGTGACTTACCCAGGAAGCCTAACGAGCTAGCTAAAAGCCCATTTAATCTCGTCAGGCAAAAGAGTACATGTTTCGAAATATCTTCTTATCAACTCTACCAAAACTATGCAAGTGAAGCTAAGAAAGATGCAAGTAAAGCTTTTGTGTATCACAGTAAGGCCTTAGTCAAGAATTGTCGGGGATTTAACCCTTTCAGAACATGCCACCACTACTGATTCTCTGAAGTCATAAGCAGTTGTAAAACTTGATAAAAATAAAAGCTGTAATCTCAAACCCATTTAAGTATTTATTTTTTTTTTATTTAACACGTGTAATCTACTACAAAGAAGTTTGTATCTTTAAACTGAACAAATGTCTTCCTTTGAAGATAGTGACAATAGTAAAATATATTATAGGAAATGCTTTAGAATCCTTTAAATCCTTAGAAGCTAGAAATGCATAGCGGAAAAAAACAAATGACATCGGACGAGCAGTCATGTTTTCCCTTCTGGTTACAATGTAACTTGGCTGTGCAGCTCAGAAGGTTTTGAACTGTTGGCTACTACCAAAGGGAGATATTGAACTTCACCAATCCTCAGCTTCTGCAGGCCATGAGGACCCTGCAAATTAAGACTCATACTGAGCATTGACAGCCATAGGGGCTGGAAATCTGGGAACTTTGCCTCCTCTTAAGTGTTCTGCATCATCTTGGGCCTCAGAGCTCAAGCAAGCCTCTTCTCACTGCCCAGTTGCCTGTTCTTACTCCTCTCGCAGCAGGACAGGCTCCTTTCTTCTCCTTAAACAGGAAGGCTTCAGTGTCCCAGAGGAAAAATACATCTTATTTGGATTTCTACCATTTTGTCAGTTCTTAAGAAGTGGGCAAAGGGAGGGAGGAGAAATAGAACAAGAACTTAAGCATAGATGATCTGGAATTATGCTGTATATCACTAAGTTAAACTGAGCTATTCACATAGTATGTGACAGACCCAAAATTTGAGCTGATCTAGAATGCTTAAGTGGGTTAGAGGGGGTGAAAAGAAAAAAAAAAAAAAAAAAAACAAAAAACCAAAACACTTAGGGAAGCAAGGCTACAAGAAGCAGCAGATGAGTTTTGGGTTGGGTTGCTAGGGGACTCCCAATCAGTGCTTAAAATTCTATTTCACACTTCTACTAGAAATAAACTAAGCAGTTCTGACCTAGTTCCTCATTGTGGCAAATAAAACAATTAAAATTGCAGTAAACTAAGTGGTATCTGAGAAAAAGGTAAGTGTGATGCATCATACTGTAGATGTGGTGATGTACTTAATTTTTGCTTTTGCAAAAATCTGATTTCATGTGCAAGGCACTGCAGTTGTATGAGTAGCTAGTAAGCTGAAGACACAAGATGTAAAACCTTTTTTCTGCATCATTTAACTCTTCAGATATGGGGTAAGAATAGCTTTTTTATTTCACTTAGTTCTAATGCCTTGATTTATATAATATACGCCAATTCTGAATTTTAGCCCTATTATCAATTACAAACTAGACTACTAAAATGGTGTGCTTTTGATTGCTACTAATAAGTTACTTTACTCAGATTTATTAAAAGCTGTCAATTAATAACACTAACGTTTACCAGTCAGAGGCAAATTACTGGACTCAAAGCAATAGCAATAGGAATGAAGTGAAATTCCAGTCTTTGTTAGACCTCTTTCAGCTTTAGATATACAGGATTTTACCTATCAGCCTTCATCTCTATTTAGCTTCTAACATCTATGAAAAAGGAACATTTACTTCATACATACCTATGTTTTGAGTATGTGATTTTTGCAGTTCTAGTAACAGTTCATTCTGCCTTTGCACATGTTAATACATGCGTTTTATGGGAACAAAAAGGATTTATTTGTGAGACTAACACCATCAAAGCAGCTAAGACATTTGTCTTGGCACTGAACATTTTGAAATACACCCTGATGAAACCCCTGAAACTGTACTTGTATATATTGGAAAAGGATGTCTTTGTATGAGAACCTTTTGTGATTTCTGTATTTGCAGATGACATTACTGTAGATGCAAGTAATCACTCAAATATTTGTGTTTGTAACTTTACTAAAGTTATGGGATGTGACTTCAATTATTCAGCTCCTGTTACGTCTTACCAGTTGTTACAATCTATTTATACATTTATTGTCTACCCCCATTGGAATGAATCTTACATTGTGGTGTAGTTGTTTCTTCACCAGTGAGCTGTGTCAGTTGCTAGAGTGAGTCCAAAACAGTGTGTCCGCTACAAAACTAATCACTATTCCCCTGACACAGAAGAGATACGTTGTATCTTGGAAAGAGTGAAGAAAGATGGAGAACACCATTAGTGGGAAACTCTTCTTGGATAGTCACCGATAGCAACAAGAGTTTTTAATCTCATGCTTCACACAGTTGTGATTTTACTAACTCTAACATTCATGTGTCTGTTGCTTATATTGTATATGAAAGTTCGGTACATGACAAAGCAAATAACCCAACTCCAACCATCCAAAAACACACAGACTAATGCATAGCAAGTAGCAATGCTTCACTATCTGCTTACCATGGACCTGTAAGCGCATAACTTATCAATATACTATTTATGGCACAGAGGCAAGAGGTGACCGTATCACCACTCTGTGAGAAAAAGATGAATTGACTATAGTCACAGAGTGTGACAGTGTGCTTCCCCCCTCTCCAGGTGCCACCTGATCTTCATCTCCCATAACACTGCCTAAGTGATAACCACCATGGTGCATGTAGTCATGATGGCAGCATCCAGGGCTCAACATGGTTTCAGGGAGACAGATAAGAACACAATAGCCAAAGGCTAACTTAAGCCATGCTGGTTCTGTGGTCAATATGCAAATATGACTATAGGTCAATCATCTTACCCCCATAAGTAGTGAACAGCCCAAGACCCTTTGAGCTCTCCTGAACAGCAGCAGGCTGCATGCCAGGATGTCCCCTTGAGTAGGGATGCCCTCAAGGTTACTTTACTCCTCAAGGTTCAGAGATTCCTTGCCATAACAGATCCTCGGTAAGTAATTAATAGCATGCTGAACTTTGAAATTTTAGCTAAGTGATATAAAGGATTGATTGCGCATATATAATCCTTTAGATATAAACTGTTGACGAAGTCTGGGACTAGGATTGGATCCAGCCACACCTAGACTCCTCTCTGAGGAGGAGTTTAGAAAGCAAGGTGGTCCTTTCTGAAACCTTGACTCAACCAAAGGGTCTCCCTGACAGCTCTGTCTAACCCTGTCCTCTATGCAGTAAATAACCAAGCATGCCTTGCCATCTTGAATCTTGTTAACACACTGTCACATTTACCATCAAACTTTGTTAAATCCCTGTTTTATATCAATAAATGTATTGGTGCTTCTCTCTACAAGTGAAGCACATTGCTCCTTCTGCGACAGCACAGTCCCGTATCTCAGGTTCTGTGAAATCTTCCATGAGACATCAGGTAAAAGAGAATGCCAAATACAATGCTGCTGGGATTTTAATGCACAGAAAGCAAGAGCTACTTGTACTGTAAAAATAATTCAAAGCTGGAATCCTTTATCTGTCACCCGATTTGTAATTGTCTTTTGAGTGTAGGAAAAAACCTCATCTCTAGCACTGTTCCTTTTCCTTAAGTTCTGCAAAAAGTTATCCTGATGATAAAGCTCTTATGCAGAAAGGATGCAAGTCTTTTATAATGAAGAGTATCAGCCAATATTGACATAGATTCTGATCTCTCCACTTGTTAGAGTAAGAGCAGTTTGTTTCAAAATTCAAGTACTGTACATGCAGTATAGTTATTGCAGTGTTTCATCAATTCCATCCACAGCCACTAGAGAAGCTGCTATAGCAGTAGAAAAGCAGTGAGCAATCCTTACATATACCCAGTAAGCCGAAGACCTAATAAATGCGTATCAACTTAGTAGTAAACATCATTCTCAACAGAAAAGCTGTAGCTCATAGAAAAGCTTACGCTTATTTTTGAGTTTCTAAAACGTTCTTAAGTGTTTGTAGTGCACATCAAGACTATACATTGTTTATTTAAAAAAAAAAATAAATCATTCTTGCCCCATTACTCTTTCCATTATGAGGTCAAAAAAAAGCTTTTTTGTTTGAGAACATACAGTGAAGACTCAAAGGTAGCAGTATTCAAGCAGAGACATATTAGTTTGGATCAAAGCTGCAGCAAATTGAAAGTCCAGAGGCCATATTAAGTTCTGCAGTCAAATAAGGGCCTGTGGAATATCTTGACGATATATTGGGTTGGGTGTTATGACTGTCTCAAAAATAAACCTTAAAAATTAACTAATTACCCTTTCAAACATGCCATATTATCAATATCTTTTGTTACATGCAAGTGAAAACTAAATCTGCAGTCCTCATAGCAAGTGTAGACAAAAGAATAAGTCTCTCAAGACAACTAAAGTCAATAGAAAACTAATAACCTTGTCATTTTTGCCTAGCAGCAGCAATTGAGTTTCTGAATCTACATATTCCAAAGGGTCAGATTTCAGTACCCAATACTCAGCCCACACCATCAGAGTGGACTCAGTTACTGTGCATCCTGTTTCTTTCTTCTACTGCAACTTAATTTCATCTCTTTCCTTCACAATTAACTGGACACAGGCATCATGGCCATAAACTATTTGAAAAAAAATTCTGCACAAGGCTATTCAGAGGTTCTCGTTTACAGCAGTCCATTATTTTGCAGGCACTTAGCCAGCTAGAAATATTTAACCTTTTTCTAGCTCACTTAAGTGCTGCAATGACCAAAAAGAAAAACAAGAGCTTGCTTGAGATTAAGAACCCCAAATCCCCTTCCCTTGCCCTCAGAGCTTAACTTGGTCATTTATCTGCTTTATTTCTTTCAATCCAGTATCCTGACATGCGCAAGAGAGATGATCTTCTCATTTGACTCTGTTACCTACCTATAACCTTTTGGTGACAGGCTGCACATTTACGAACATGAAGAATTTCTTCCTCCTAATTAAATATATTTGAGTGTAACTGGGTGATCTAGTTTCTGTATGAATCTGTCACACTATCCCAACACCATTTATCCTTATTCCTCTCCAGACACTTGACACAAGAATGCATTTGGAAGCAGCAGCTACCCCCCTCGTTGAAGGAGCTGGTTATGATATAGTCCATACTTTCTCACACGACAGAAAAGGATGTTGAAGAATCGCTCAGAAGAGCGCCAAGCACCCTCATATGCAAATTTAAGCTTGACATAATCATTAACCTGCACCTAGTTTTACAATGAAAGCCGCCTTCTGATACTGCATTCTACTTTACAATTAGAGATTCCTACTAGGTATGCCTTACCACATGAAGAAAGCTTCCTTCAGAGCCAAGTCATCTGCAAAGACCCTTCTGTGCAGCCTGCTCAGTTCAGACACTGGGATGGCTGGGGGCAGGAGGTCCTGCATGGATCACCTGTGGCCACTGTTCTCTGGGCTTAATGCAACTTGTTCCTCCAGCAGAGACCAGGAAGCTCCTAATGAAGAGCAGGTAACCACCCAGGTGAGTTTACTTCCTTTGGACTGTTTTCAGGATGCATTAGACCAATCCTTAGAGTAGCTGGAGGCTTGTTCCACCACATTAGAGAGAACCTACCTTTCTCACATAAGCTGTTACAATGATTTACATCTGTGCAACACCAAATTCAAAGCTACCGTCAACCTGTCAGTATGTTCTTAGGGACAGTTGCTGAAGCAGCTAGACATCACCATTATTTCAAGAAGAATTTAATGCAGCATGCAGAAGCAAAGCAGTTAATAGACTAACAACATCAGTACAAGTTTACAGATGAACCACTTTTGGCTGAAGTGGGCAGTGTTGATTCAATAATCACAAATACAAATTCTTGCCTTGGTTTCTGGGAAGCTATAAACGTGTCAAGCAAAAGGGCTCAAATATATCAAGTAGTTGGACTATGAGAGAAGCAGAGAAATCTTTTATCAAAGTTGAAGTTGGCCTCAGAAAACGGAGGCACCAGATCCTCCTCCCATCAGATTACACTCAGGCTGGCCAGAGACCACTGATACTGTCTACACATGCAGAGACAGGAGCTTAAAAACATTTTATATTTACTGAAGTGCTTCAGAATGGGCTACGCAATATACAGAAGTGCCTCCTTCTTCCTAGTATTCTACAGTTCAGTGCATTTAGGAAATGCACCATGCACACTGCAGCTGGCCATGTTAAGAAGAGAATATATCCCACTCACTGATAGGTACGCACATAAGCATGTATCTCTATAGATTTATCTATACAGCTTAGTTAAAAATTGTCTTAAGTGCCTGGACATAGCAATCAATATGAATTTTGTATGAATCACGTAAATAACACACTTGAAATAATTTAGTTACCAGGAAGTGACCCACCACTTCCTGAGTTCAGAGATTTGTCTTTAGAGTACTTCAAATCGGGCACGCACAGTACCGGCATTAAAACCAAAACACAACAGAGTGCTGCACACTTCCTCAGCCCTTTTCTCTTCAAGCTACTTAATTCTGAAGGGACTACAGAGAAATAAAAGGACCCCATAGTCCCACGAACATCTCACAATTCCTAATTACCACCTTTTCTCATTTGAGTGCTGGATGATCAATGTGCACAGTCCATTATGGCTCACTCCAAAGCAGAACCCTTCTCATTTGAAAGCACGCTTCAGAACGATGGTTTGGCAGTGACTACAGAATAACCCTTTTTAATAAATACAGCATTAACAAGTGTTTCTATAAGGATATAGCAGGAAAGGTGCTCTGGAGAACAACAACAGAAACAAGGTCACTGGAGTTTTAGCAGACAGAGTCAGTAGGCTTATCTTTGCAATCTTATGCCATTGTCCGATATAAGAACCAGTAGAAAACAGTCAATACTTTGTAACTTTCATTTGAAAAAAATGGCAAAGAGATTTTCCAAACACTTAATTCTGTTTGGTGTAAGAAAAAGCAGGTTTTATTTGGAATGTATGCAGTGAGGCTTCAGTGCCCTGGCAAACCAGGTTAATCTATTACCCAAGAGGAAACTGTGACAACCTTTGACAGATAATTGTAGATTAAGAGGGGAAGGGAAGAATCCCTCCCAGTTAAGAAAGACAGCAAGAGTAGCCCATGGTGGAGTTCAAAAGCAGTCCCAACAGTAACAGGTTCAGCTTCCATCTGAAAAAGAGAAGTATCTCTATGATACCCTTGAGAATCAACCACCAATCTACCTAATTATCATCCACAGACTAAAGCAGTGAGACAACCAGATAAACTCTACCTGAGCAAATGGGTAAGTTAAATCTCAAGACATGAGTGACAGATCTACTCAACCACAGCTAGGCAAGATTTAGTTTTTACTCTGGATAACTGTATGCTACCAGACAATCATGATCTAAATTAGTCTTCAGAATCCATGTTTTGAGATGGAGAGAACGCAGACCACAAGAAAGCACCCACACGACTCAAAAAAGATCCAGAATGATAAGGGAGAACACTCCTTCTGAAGAAGGTCCTAGAACCAGACTTACAGTACTTAAGCTATGGCCAGAAAGATGAACTAAAGGGAATCCTACCTCATTTCGCTAGATACTGACTGATTTAGAGAAGATAAAAATGCAGATAAAGTTCCCCACCCCAACAGAAAAAGATGCATCAAAGACTAAGCCCGGACTCCTCTATGAGAGAGAAATTCTGAAAGATACTACTAGCAAAACACAATGTAAAGTTCAGTTCTCGTTACTGCTTCAGCTTGTGGCAGAAGAGTAAGAAGCACACGCTGACTTCCCTGTGATGTCATTAAGAGAAATGTAATTACACAAGACATTAATCAAGACTAAGCACAGGGCAAATCACAGTCTTGGAACAATGTGAACCAGAAAGCCAAGCCAGGTCTGGGAGGGTAAGTCCAAAAGATTTTGTGAACTGTCCTAGCTAAAGCAGGCAGGAGGACGCCTCTATTTTTATGCCGAGTATTTTATTTTAATTTTATTGCCTTAGCCTTCCTCTCCATGCTGTAACCTTACATACTCAAACAATAATGGAACAGAAGGATGTCAATTCCTTAACTGTTAGGAAGTAAGATGCAGAAACTAAGAGATAGAAATTAAAAACTTAAAAAAAATAGGCTTCTTACTGCTGCATTAACTTCCATTTTCCATCCTGGTTTGGGAAACAATACAGACACTTTTATAATGAAACCTGTAGCACTTATACTAAACTGAAGAAAGCACTCTTTATCCCAAGACAGTCAGAAGTGATTGTTTAAGTATATTAATAGAGCCATCAGTTATATACAGTATAAGATGTGTGTCAGAAAACAAAACAATCTCCAAGGAAATTAAAGCTAATTTAAACAGGAAGATAAGTCTATAATGAATGATAGTAACAACCTGATTCATCTTCGTAAGTCTTTTGTAACTCCTCAGTGATTTCACGCAAAGAATGACTGTCTCAGTTTCCACAGGAGCATGCAGATGACAATACAGAACTCACTGTTTTCAAGAGGCAGATCCAGGAGCAAGAAGGTAGGTTTCACCCAAGAACACGGTCACATTGGGTTGCATTTAGAATGATACAAGATTGTTTCAATTATCCTGTTGTCTTCTCAGTGACAACCTGGCAACTCACTGAATAGGGGAATGCTTGCTTAATTAATAACGTTAGCCAAGACAACAGCTTACACTTTTACTTAAATGGAATAATCTTGTGCTAAAATCGAGTACAAGGCTTACGCTTAAAAATAATGGTTTAACTGGTCAAGAAAGCATGATTCATCCACTCTGCCAGGTAACAGACATAGGTTTGAAGAGGCAACGAGCTATTGCGTATACTGCTGGTCTAGCCACTTTGCAACATGCTCTTGCTTGAGTAAAAATACTTTACCAGAGTAGTCCTGAAGGTTAAACCATTGACCTCTGATATCAACTGATATTCCTCAGTTTCACGTAACTGAGCCTCTAGCCATTTCAGAGCACTGTGAAACATGGCACTACATATATTCAGTACGAGCCATTCAAAGGAAGCTTATTTCACCCTAACTACTGCTAAATACACTGTAGGAAGTCAAACCTGTATAAAGCTATTAGGCTTTAATCCATTTCACAAATGCATTAAATTATCTTTTAATAAAGAAGACACTGATTCCATTGCACACAAGTTGGGTAACACAACCATTCAGAAGAGCTCTTCAAGTATGTTCACACCTTAGTAAGCTTATGTGAGCAGCATAAGGCGTTGGTAAAAGATGGCAAAAGGTATGTGTGGGTGTGTGTGTATGTGTACACCCCCCACCCCCCCAAAACACACCTCCAAAGCTTTCCCTTCAATATTCCTTGTACAAGGTAACACAGCTAGTGGGTAAAACACACCCTACAGCTCCTCAGAACAAGCTCACACTACCTCAAATCTAGGTTCAATCCCAGGCTTAAATCATCTCCCACACAAGCTGTTAAGACTAACAATAAATGCAATAATAAGGAAGAACCCTCAAGACCACTGGAATCAGCATTAGGTAAGCCAATCTAGTTTACCTCTATTGCACGCTTTAATCAGAAGGCAAACTACACTGAAGGGTGAATTCCACTCCCCACTTCTCACACCTCCACTCAACGGGTATTACCTATCAGGAATGGAGGAGAGGGGGACAAAATACTTCCCCTTTTCAATTTTTAGCTCAGTATGAACTGAATAGTGGGCTGATATAGGCAGTTCATTAACAGAAGGAAGGACAACATACTAGAAGACTTTGCCTACATGCAGGCAACAGGGCTGAAAATACAGATTCAACTAATTTGCTACCAGTATCGCCTTCATTTTTCATGGCTATATAGCTAGTTAATTAAACTTGTTAGCAAGAAACAAATAGCTCCACTAGAAAGGACAAAAGTTTTATTCCTTATAAGCATCAAACTTATGTAAGCCAGCACACTGCTCTCCTGTATTTGGATTTTCTACTTGGATTGCAATTTATGTGTTGAAATGAGTGGCTTTGTTTCCAAAACTGCTTGTTCAGTAACAGATCAGAATGATCTGTCAAAAGGACAGCTGCCAACCTTAAAGCTAATATACAAAACGTTTTTGGTCAAGCTGATCTGGGAGTAATTCTGAACTGAAGAAGAAACAACTTAAACTGACTGGATTCCATAATTTATAAAGTACAAACAAAAGAGCAACCATAGCTACCAATTCCACCTATGCTTTGTTTTTTTCCCCACCATTTTCACGCAACTGATCAGTTTGTAACAATTTGCAATGACAAGTGCCACTGAAATTTGCTGCAGAAAATGCAAGAGAGGAAGCAATAAGGGCAATGCCATTAGACATATGTGTTTGGTTTTTTTATTTCTGTATGCAATGTAATGTTTAGGCACGTTGCTTGGGATGCCTTCTAAAAGAAAACATTGGCCATTGTTTAGAGTATCCTTTTGGCTTTAAATACTGGTCAGAAAAACAAATGATGTAAAAAATAAATGAATATAACTATTACAGAAACAAAAATGGATTTGCATCTAAAAGTGCAGGAGGTGAAGTACTTTAACCCTTTCACCAGACAATGTGGCAATATACGGTATATTGCTTCTGTTTGTTTGAGAAGGCTGTTGGATTTTTACACTGACATAGAAAATTATAAATTACACAGAATTAGTTTCCATAATCACTATATATATACACAAACCAGCTGTGAAAAAAACTGGTTTAGAACATACAAATGAAAGCCTCACACAGATCAGTACAGTGAAAGTAACAATCAACATGCTCTGCTGCCAAAATTTGTATTAAAAACACTATATACTTTTAAAATGCATGTACTGTAATTACATTAGCAGCACAGGCATTTCATTTACTTGACTTGTCTAAAGGATTATAGCGTTTTAAATACGCAGATTGTTCTGAAATGTTCCATTGTATAATGCTTGGTATTAAACTAAATCTTGGTGAATGGGTTAAAAGGCAGGTGAATCACTTAAACACAACAAGCCATGTGCACTTCAAATATTCTAGTGTTTCACCTGTAAGGTATTGTTTCAAGCAAACAAGACTTAACAGAACATATGGCTTTACAGTAACATCAACTTCTCAACTAAGTTGTAGCAATAAATACTTAAAATCTCTACCAATAGACTTACATTTTTGATCTGTTTTAAACAATACAGAAAACAATTACCAATTAAAAAACCTGTTGTAAAATGTTGAACACCAAAAAATTCTTATTTAAATCACTTTTGTAAGCTAAAACAACCAAAATAACATTTATAGGGCATTTCAATTTCAGAAGAAACATGAATTCATTTTTTTCTTTTCTTTTTACAAGGTGAAAAATGTATGAAAACTGCTATATACTTTGGTCACACTAATAGTCAAATAGTTATGTCTCAAATACATTAGATTTGTGTATTCACTTTTTTATAAAACTATTCTTACAGCCATTTTAACTATAGTAACACTACTGTCATCATTACACGGGTAGCAGGATCTTATTTCACAGGCTACCCATTATTTAGAACAATACAATATAAACATACGCAAAAATTATTGGTATTTCTCAATGTGCAATATTTTTACACTTATGAATTTCTGTACAATGTCTTAAAATCTAGAATATAAATGTTGCTGGTCCTGATCCCTTGCGAAATTAGTGCAGCAGTGACTGGCTTCAACAGGGTCTAGATGAAATCCTCAAGAAACACTTAAACACCTGGATATATCAGTTCATTTTCTTCAGCCAAGGTAGTAGACATCACACATCATACAGGGCCATTAACAGACGCCTCTCCTAAATGGGTGTGTTGATCAGTCCTAAGAGGCCAAAAAAAAAGATGTAAGTACACAAGCAACAAGAAGGGTCCAAAACAAATTTGGGTGGGTGCCAAAAGAAAAAGACCCAACCCAAAACCCAACAACGCCAGATCACGTGTAGCATGACCCAAGTTGAAGGGAGGAAATGCAAGCTAATAACATGCTCATCCCATTTATTTTCTGGAGTCCAGCATTTCTGGAGTCCTTATTGCCTAATTAAGCACAGCACTTTAACTGAGCCTATCACTGAAGAGTGTTTGATCTTTATTAACTGAGCTACTAAAGTGATCTCTAGAGATGCAGTATCTCCACAAGAGAATCACTAATAAAAAGCACATTTCTGATACTTCTCCAAATCTTACTGTGAGACAAAGCATGATACCAGGAGTATTTAAAGTTGCATTTGAAAGTAAGCAGCTAAGACACAACAGGAAAAACAACAGTGTCTTTAAAAAAAAACCTGCTTTAGTTACTAATCTAGTCTACAAACTGTCATTTCACAAATTCTTTGAATGTCAGTCCATTAGCATGAAAAGTTCAGGAAGTATGGAGGAAAATAAGGAGCAAACCTGCAAAAGTTAAAACAATGACAGTATATACATTTCTAGATAAGAAGCTTAGTGTAAATATGGGCTCAATTGCTCTGGACTAACACAAAAAGATCGAATCAGTAGTGCATGAGAACATTAAGAATTGCAAGCAAAAAAGGCAAAAAATCTCAACTTCCATTCAGTGCAAATCTACTGAATACATTTGAAGTTTCCCTTAAAGAATATAAATACCATGTGGAACTACACATGAGAAAAGTTACCTGTAACTCCTGTTCTCTGATGGTGTACATCACAGAGAAGCCACTCTTGGGTCCGTGCTCTACATGCACATGACCAGCAGGAGTCCCCTAGCTAAGTCTTTGGCTGCTAAGCTATAAAAACACTTTTTAAAAAAATATGTACACATTAGATAAAAGACAGCACTAGACAAAAGTAAACACTTTTTAGAGAAACCTGGGAGGTAAGAAACAAGTGCTGCACAGACAGAAAGTCTGACAGTCCTCACAGCAGTAAGTCACTCACTGGAAAAAAAGTCCATGACAGAACAGGGCACCTAGCAGAGACTACTACTGCTGGCCACCAGCCAAAGACCTACCTAGGGGACTCCATCCACTAGTCATACATGCATGGAGCCCCAAAAGCACAATTATGTTTATCTTGATATTTATACTGCACTTATATGAGGATCTGCTGTGACAGCCACCTTTAGAGAAAGTATTGAGCTTCCATAAAGCCAGCTGGATTTAATGAAAGGAGTTCCTCGAGACTTCCTGCAACTCAAAGGCAATCCAACAAACTGCTAGCTCTGAGAGCCCTCTGTTGGTTTAGACAAGCATCTCTACTCAAAAGACAGTCACCTAGTACCCAAAGACTTCTTCCCTATAATTTAATGCTTATCAGCATTAAAAATGTTGTCTTGATAAAAACAGTACCTCCAGGTAAAGAAGAGGCTGTGAAAGACAGTTTCTGCATTTCCCACTTTAACTTAGTATACAGGGTTGTTTTTCTCCTGATTAGAATCCACGTCTTGATTAAATTTATGGAATTTATGCAGAGTAGAAAGTTCTGGCTTACAGGAAAGGGAGCAGTGTTTTAGTGTAACACCCAGTACCATAGAGGTAAGACATACTAGCTCATAAACAAGTCTAAAAAACATAATCTAAATTTGTCAAACATGCTTACATCTTTCTTAGTCTGCATACAGTATAATCAGAACATGCAGTAGAGTTCTGTGTTGTATGTAGAGCTATACTCTAAATCTTTGCTTACAAAAGCATTTCAATTTTGTCATCACTAGAAAGCTAGATATATAATATAGCCTTCACAAAGTCTTAAAAGCGACTATTTCTTTCACAGGATTTGTGTGATAAATATGACGTTTCCCCAATAATAGTTTTTTTAAATCTATTAAAGTCAAGAAACACATCAGCTTTTAAATTATTAAAGCAACTACTTAAACACAGATTCAGAAAATATGCATGTGTATACATATTCTGATTTCTGATTTTCAGAATCATTCCCTTGTTTATACAACAAGTCAAAAGTGACTCCTGGAATTACTTTTAATTAAGCAAAATCCTCTCTCCCTTCAGAACATGCGCCCATTCAGAACATCCTCAGCTCCCCAACAAGAAGGCAGCATGCACAGCTCTAACTCCCCAAGCCCTGCCCTGCAGGAAGAGGAGCAGACCCTATGGCTTACTCAGGGTTTACTAAATACACATTTAGGTTTTCTTGGGTTTTCTTTGAGACGGCAGAGTTTCTCTGGGCACCCTTGAATTACATCTAAACCAAGAAATGGCAGCATACCACCCTTTGCCTTAACACCAAGAATCAAGCCTGTGGGATTGTACCTGATGTTCAATAAGCCACTAGTTCTGCGAGGAAACCAGTAAACTCTTCCCTAGATATTAAAGTACTTATGAATACCTAAGTTCCAGAGCAAGGTCTTCACTGAATACTGCCTTCAAGGATGGAAATCTCACCTACTTTAAGCTCTTCATTGTTTTAGGCTTTTAATACAAAGATGAATCCTGCTCTGACTGAAGTCTAGAAACCAGCTCAGATATGAAACCTCTACATTAAGCATTTCTAACATTTGATGATTAATGTCACTCTACGTGCATTTGATTTTGATGAAGCCATACTAGACTTAAAGAGTTGATTGTGTATGTTTCCATACCATTGTAACCTGGGAGGCAAAAAGCCCCCTAAACAAGTACTTCAACAGGAAATGAAGCAGAAGAAACACTGTCAAATGCCTTTTTTTTTTTTTCCCCTTCTTTTTTTGGAGAAAGCAGTAGTACCTGACAATTAAGTAGAAACAAATTTATGCAAGAGCAGCTTTCTCTGTTTGGTGGTGGTCCCCTCAGAATTGTATCCTGAATTACTATTCTCCAAGACTGCAGTAGTAGCCAAGCTGCCAAAGAAAAATGCCTTCTTTTTCTTCCTCCAATAAGTATGCTAAGCAATCTAGGCTGCTCCATATTTCAGGCAAGTTTTATTTGAAATATATTATTTATGTACTTTGAAAAATCTTCTCCAAATCTGCACGTATTCAGATCAATACCTGTGTGCAAATAATAACTGATTCACAATCAAACAAGCTTAAGGCACCATTTCCTTTCCATACTTTCCATAGTGGACTCCCCCCAAACTGTTCTGCAGTACAGAATACGGAATAAAAAAAATGGTAGGCCTAACTTACGTAAATTTTCAGGACAAAGTCAAACTTACTGCCCTAGTATTTTTTTTTAAATCATTATTTATCATAAGTGTATTAATTCATGATTCTAACTTGATAACATATCACAAAACAGAATGGGGATATTTACAACACCCTGCAAGAAAAATAGTAGAAGGCAAATAGATTTCTGACAACTCAAGAGTCTTAGAATCAACAGAAAATGTAACTTGTGAGAATTTCATAAAATAGATGCAAGCACATGTTTAGATTAAGGTAAAGTCAGAGCTGATAACTAACAGGAATTAATTAATCTCTTTAGATCAATCCTATTAGATAAACATTCAAACTGCTATTTAAAGGATTGAAAGCATCCTTGATTGCAGTTACCTCTGTTCTGGACTGCTGTTAGTAGGCTGCAGAGCTGAAGAAGCCTCTTCTGCAACCTCTGCATTCTCTTCTACTACATATTTACAAGAAGCATCCTGCGAGGTAGACAATTTTCCTTCCTCACTAAAAAAAAAAAAGAAAGAAGTTATTTAATTTTTAAGTTTACTTACAGTGAAATTTCAGGCGACAGGAGAAAACTGGGAGATGGGTCCATATTTCACATGCAAGTGGATTTCAAGTTATGACTGCAACATGAAGATCAAGCACATGGCCCTAGACTTTACAAACACTTAATAATGCACCAGTGTTTACATCTATTAAAACTTGACTGGATAAAAGGGCAGGAAATAAGATCAGAAAGGAAACAAGGAATGTATGTGATGCCTGAAGTGGTAACAATCACAGTCATGATCCTTTACTATACATACCGATAGGATTTCAACACTCTGAAGCCAAAAGTATGCAAAAATGGAAGGAAGAAAGTATAAAAGAAATTCAAGATTCCCTCAGAAACTGGCATTAATAAAGCCTGTCCATGAAACATATCAGCAGAATCATGAAGTCATCACCATCTTTATTAAACTCCCTAATAACTCCACAGTGAAATATAATGTATGGGTTATGCAGTATTAAGACTGTGGCACAATCTACTTAATGAACTTCCTCTCAGAGACAAAACCAAACAGTTCAGTAAGAAAGCAGTACACTCACACTATGTAAGTCGTTATCATGTAACTCGGCAGCCTCAAAAGTAATTCGCTATCAAATACTTGTGTTTTGCCTCTAAATTAAATCTTTTCTGCCTCCACCCTCTCCCACCTCAGTAACACCATTATGAGTGCACTAAAACACAAATTTGACCATATACCTGCAAGAGATAGTTATAAGGTAGCTCTGAAGCAGACACAAATATCAATCTTATACCTCTGTGGCAACAAATCTATTCATGCAAGAAGTTAGGAACACTTTAAAGCCACTCTCCTCTGCTGATTTTTCTTCCTATTCTTAGAGTTCTCCTTTCAATGAATCCTCCTTTCCTCCCATGCCTCCTTATACCTGCAGAGCCTGTAAAAATATTGTCTTTTGCATTGTAATCTGTCATCAAGATCCAGTTTTCCCCATCTGATCTCCCCATCTCATTTACCTTGATAGTCTTTGTATTTGTTCAAAATACAAAAAAATTGTCACTATAACCATCAGAACTGGTCTCTTTTTTATTTTTTAAAAAGGGGTAGCCTCTGCTGTCATTCTTCCCTTCTCATCCTCCATTTTAAACTAAGTTCAGAAACCACATTTTTGTCCTTTGCCGCATTCCACAAATTAACTACTGTGTGTGCCAAATGCAAGGTCCTGTACGTGGGTCTGGGCAATCCCAAGCACAAATACAGACTGGACAGAGGATGAGAGAGCAGCCCTGAGGAGAAGGACTCGGGAGTGTTGGTTGATGAGAAGCTCAACATGAGCTGGCAACGTGTGCTTGCAGCCCAGAAAGCCAACCACATTCTGGGCTGCATCAAGAGAAGAGTGGCCAGCAGGTCGAGGGAGGTGATTCTCCCGCTCTACTCTGCTGAGACCCCACCTGAAATACTGCATACAGCTCTGGGGCTCCCAACATAAGAAGGACATGGACCTGTTGGAGCAAGTCCAGAGGATGGCCACAAAGATCAGAGGGCTGGAGCACCTCTCCTATGAAGACAGGCTGAAAAAGTTGGGGTTTGTTCAGCCTGAAGAAGAGAAGGCTCTGGGGAGACCTTACAGCAGCTTTCCAGTACCTAAAGGGGGCCTACAGGAAAGATGGGGAGGGACTCTTAACAGGGAGTGTAGTGATAGTATGAGGGGTAATGGTTTTAAACTGCAAGAGGGTAGGTTTGGATATTAGGAAGAAATTCTTTATTGTCAGTGTGGTGAGACACTGGAACAGGTTGCCCAGGGGAGTTGTGGATGCCCCATCCCTGGAAGTGTTCAAGGCCAGGCTGGATTGGGCTTTGAGCTACCTGGTGTAGTAGAAGGTGTCCCTAGCCATGGCAGGGGGGATGGAACTAGATGATATTCAAGGTCCCTTTCAACTCTAACCATTCTATGATGCTCCTCCTCTCCTCAACACTGACTTTAAACACCATCAATTTTCGATTGGCAGAAACCCTATATAAAACTCAGATCTGGAAGCATCCACTTTGCCAGGTACACAGGCCAGAGTAGGATCTCCTCTCACTGCTCTAATTGTCCCCTACCCTAGATTTTATCCCCCCCCCTCCCCCCAAGCACTCTTTTAGATGTTTATTTCAAAGGAAATACTACTCTTCTCTCCCATCTGTTGTTTTTGCATATTTAAAAGTCAGTTTAAAGACAGACACGTGTGCACTGACTCATTGTAAGGCCACATACCTCTATCAGAGTAAAACAGTCTCTATATTTAAGACCTCACCTTTCAGCCTCATTCTACATTTCCTTAATCTCCCCTTTTTAAATCAAGATCCCAGAGTCCCCATTGCTAGAGGTTTTCAAGATGTAATTGGACAGAGTGCTACATGATCTCATCTGGGCTCCCTTTCCCACAAAAGGCTGGACCAGATGATCTTTTGAGGTCCCTTCTGACCTGGGCAATTCTATGATATTGCCTCCCTGTGCACCTCTGTGTCCTCTTAACTACAAGAATTGAAGTGCTTACTCCACAGCTCAAGCATGTAATTCCATGAAGGTAGGCAGGAACTGCCACCACATGCTGCTTCCTCACATTAGTTGTTGCGCCAGTATCAGAAGTCACAGAACTTTAAAGTGTGTATGAACTAAAGCAGTTTAAGGAGAAGCATAAAAACACCATGGATAACTAAAACCAATACAATGGGAGTGCAGATCATATAAAAGCATTCCCCAAAACAGAGAATAAACTGGAGAGCAGATGCATCATTTACTAAGTCAGCAAGGCACTATGGTTCTATGCCACATCAGTCTGCACTGAGTCACAATCCTCCTCTAAACTGCCTTGGTTCAATTACTCTAGCAATGCCATTTGATTTATAAGTGCTGCGCAGCCATAAATGCTCCCTCCTCCATACTGAAAAACATCAGAAGTTTAGAGTTGTTAACATCAGAGATTAGGGTTGTTATTTATTGCTTTGATAATCAAAAGGATAGGGGCAAGAGTGACTGAAAGCTGTTACATTTCAATTCCTGAACCATGAAAAATGAAGAGCACTTATCTCCTACCACTAACGGGACAAAGTAAAATGAATTTAAAAGAAGGGCAACATAAGGACTAACACTGGGAAGTTTTTTCTGCTGAAATGGACTGAGGGTTTTTTTTAAGCAGCTTCCAAGATACATGGACAATTTCTTTTCAATATTTAAAGCTAGAATAGAGAGATACTAGGAAGTTATTCTAAAAGACTGAGAAGAGGGTTGCATGCCAAAATGCTAATAGTATGTTCTGATTTGCCAAGATCGGGCAGGGCAGGGGCAACACACCAGCTTCAATTAATAAAGGCAAAATTATTTTTGCAGGTGAGACTATTTGTAGCCTCTGTTTCCCTACATAAAAATTTGATACTAAATAAAAAGACATTTGATCATTAAATCTAAGATCACAAGATCTTAGTAGACAAGATCTCAAGTAGACAAAACAGAAAGGTGCTTTATTCCCATAAAAGGATCATACCGTTGACGTATGTAATATGGAATATAACCATACTGTAAAAAGACAGTTATTCCTGAACCAAACACACACTTTGTATCAGAAGATACCAAAATTAAGGAGTTTGTTCTTCCAGTTATTCTAGAATTCTATGTGGGACCCGTAGTCCAGAACAGATTTGACATCATCCATACCATCAACAGTGACCCCCCCAAATGTCTCATAAGCTACTCTGAAGAGTAGTGACAGCTGGCCTTCAACTTCTGTCCTCCATCCTCCTGGATGAGAGGGATGGAACTCCAATCAAAATCTAACAGTTCTGTGGAAAATTTAAAAAGCTTAGCCTTGACATGCAATTGACTATGTTAAAAGAATAATTGTACATAAAAATGCACAATAATGTGCATCAGGATCAAAAGTTACTGAGTCAGTCTTCCACTAATAATCTTCCACTGATATTAAGGCTCGATAAGAGAAGTCCTATGTTATAGCAACTAACTGGAAGTAAAATTTCCAAATAATTAATTTGGAAGAAGGTTTTTGGTTAAAGCCTCAGGAATTATCATTTGCAAAGAACTCTTTTTGATGACACGTAAAGTTCCTTCAACAATGCTTATTTTACAAGGGTGGAAAGACAATAAATAGATATTCTCACCTTTTGAAAACAGCTGTTTCAGTCTTAGCATCTACAGTAAGGCTCAGTGTCTCCTTCATGCTCCCGTTCATTACGGTTTCAGTTACCTTGTCTGCATTTTCTATATCATCCTCTCCATCTGAACTGGCCTCCATAGCAACACTTCCTGGGGCTAGATATATAGAAGTAATTTACTACATGGCTGGTTATGTATATATTTCATGAGCAAGCACACAAACCAATGATATTTTTGCTGTTTTGTACAATTCTTGAATTCTTCCTTAAAGAGAAAAGTCACCTTTCTGCAACCCTCACTATACAGATGTATAGAGCGTAAGTACTTCTTACAGATGGCTTTTTTTTATTTTTTCAAGCCACTTAGTGATTTAGATTGACAATGGTTACTGTGACAGGTTTGCCTGAACAAGACTTTAGTAGGATTTATAGTGATGTATTATTTTTCTGTACAGTCAAATTCTTTACACAAGCCCACAGAGTACAAATTTGACAGTAAGTTTCCAAGTACAGACAAGCCTTTGGGAAGTCCAGTCTCCCTGGACTTCTCATCTGCACTTCTTGTTCTGTCTGTTGATAATATATACAAAAAGCTAATTAGCACGTTTGGCCTTTAACCAGTTCACACATGTAGAAAAAGGAATTAGTGCATGCATAGTGAAGGTAACCTGGAAAGAAATGAGCAGGAAGGGGAAACTTGAACACGTTGGGGGTACTGGCCTATTGCCACATAATGGGCACAAACTTGACCGTAGGAAGTTCCGTCTAAACATGAGGAGGAACTTTTTTTACTTTGAGAGTGGCAGAGCACTGGAACTGGTTGCCCAGAGAGGTGGTGGAGTCTCCGACTCTGGAGACATTCCAAACCCGCCTGGACGCCATCCTGTGCAACCTGCTCTAGGTGAACCTGCTCTGGCAGGGGGATTGGACTAGATGATCTGCAGAGGTCCCTTCCAACCCCCGTGATTCTGTGATCACTCTTCTTGGGCATCACCTCAGCTAACTAAGTTTGCTGACACAGGTGAGGATTCTCTAACAGAACACACTCAGCTTCTTTGTAATGCTTTTCTGTTCATGATGTGCAGGCTTTTTACAGGTGACAGTAATACTGGCTCCTATTTTAAATAGGAAACTATTTAAAATAGTTCAGACATTCTTTGACAAGTTATTTTCGTTATCTGGCAGAACAGCAGCAGAGCCAGATGAGAGGTCTCTGGAAACCTCTGGAACTTTTAAGTTCAGAAAGATCTTTCTCAGGTACAACTCTTAAAATCAATCTGTTTGTATTCCTGAATGCAGTGCACTTACTCTCTAGCTGTGTTGCAAGAGCAGTTACGTTTGCACTCAAGGGATCAATCGGGTCTGTGTTTGTTTCCATTTCCACAGGAGAATTACTTCTTAAGGAATCTTTGGAGCTTCAAATACAAAGGTAAAAAAGCTTTAGGAACACTTCTGAATAGCAGAATGAAACATTCTTAAAACAGCGGTTTTAGTTCTATACCAAAGCTATGAGGCCTAGAACTCTAATGAAACTGAATGACAGCAAGCTTGTTTGTAGGAGTCTTGGGAAGACATGCTCAACAGAAGTTTAGTAACACAAAAATCCACCAGAACTGAGCTCACTGAGTATGTATTTGGTGGTGGTTTTATTTTTACTTGTTTTATTTCGTTTGATTACACATAGTAGTGGACATGTCCCTAGTAAATAAGGCATACAAGTATCACTGGCTCCTTGTAGTGTTTCCAACATTTTTAAGAGACTTTCTAAATGCACTCTTTGCAACTTGAAAGATGGTTCTCTGCTGAGACTGCCAACAGTCCTCATCATCCACTACAGGCTACTGAATTGTATATATAGTATAGCTACAAGTTTTGCATTCTGAAAGAACTCAAAAGACAAGATTTGGCCACTTGAAATACTTCTCACCATTTATAGAGTAACGTCTTTCCTATCCACTAATGTAGCAACTCCAAGTCTTTATTTTCTAAATTCATAATTCTGTTATCAACTTACCTGCCTCAAGCATGTTTTATGTTGGAAAAAATATCATACTTTTATATCAGAGCTGCTTAATGCCCAGACAGACAATTGAGAGCCAGATGTATAAAAGGAAGAGTCTTCTGATTGGAGAAGGAATCAGTTCTTGACTGCCTGTATTTGGCAACTCACCATTTACATCTATATGATTAGGTATTTACACAGAGGACTTCAGTTTTGGTGTTTTGTTTTGTTTTTTTTTTAAGTAGAGTTCAAGCCAAGAAAGAAAAGTGTATCTCAGGCATTCCCAAAAACGTGCAGAACTGCTTAACCTAGACACCACAGCTGCATGACCATGCAAGTTTTCAAAAAAAAAAACCAAATCCACAATAAAAACAAACCAAAAAAACCTATTTGTTCTACAACAGCCATAAAACAGGACCTTCATAGACATTTTATGGCCTTTACAGTCAACAGTTCCATGTTCAAGCCTTCACTGGCTTCAGTCTACACATACAAAAAAAAAATCCCAGCCCAAATTCCGGTCTGAGACCAATATTAAAGGACCCAAGTATCCTTTAAAAACCCTCTAAAGCAATGACACAATAGGATCCACCCATCCTACAGAAGCCTGCTATGAGTTACATCATACAAAGACATACCGTTTTAACACATGGGGCCCTTTGGACATTACACACCTTGTGTTCCACCAGAACACTACCAACACAGGCTTGGATAGAGATGGACACCCCAAGGAAACCAAATGGCAGCTGCCATTACATTTAGTAGTGAAGAACTTGCCCCGAATCACTAATATTCTTACCTCAAAGAGGATGTGAACTCTGAAAAGGAAGCCCAGCCAGTTTCTTTTGCTGGCATAGGTTCTTCTGTACTCCACACACCAGACCCAACAGAATCCAGACTGGCACCATGTGCAGTCTCCATGGGTACATCAAAGTTAGCTGACCAGTTTGGTGCTGAAAAACCATCAACAAGTTAATTAGGAACAAATTTAAGTACAGAACATGACTGCACATATGCCTAAACACACTGATTCTCTATATGTACATTCCAAAAAAAGCAGCAAAATCCGTAACTGGACTTTAAAGCACATGCAAAAGAATCCTCAATATACTGTAAAAAAATGAATGCATTCCCTAAAAGGGAAATTCTGCTAGTAAGGTAGAGTTTTAAAAATAGTAACTCAAGAGTATTCTGCTAGAAATCAATATAGCTCAGCTGAAGAACAAAAACAATAAGCCATACTAGATCACAACAATAATCCCACTTCACTCTTTAAACTAGCAACCAACATTTGTTATCATCTTCCAAAACTAATTTCTATAATAGAAAAAAAAATAAAAATCTTAAGAGTTTTCATCCATTTTTCAGTTCCTATGCACATTTTCCTAAACATAGAAAATGAGCATGTCAGCTTGGGTATGGGTAGTCTCTAAATTTCTCATGCACTAACACCACTGCTAAATTTCAGAAAAGTTTAAGGCTTTTTACAACTTAAAGTATTTATTGGTATTTTAAATTTGGAGCAACTGTGACTTAACAACATCTAATTTAGGATAGGTCAATTCAAAATACTTCACCTACCCAAGGGAAACATGTTTTTCATTAACACTTACATACAAAAAAACAGGCTGAAAAGGAAGCTCTGACTAGCAATTAGAAATTCCAACCCAGGCAGATATGGGAGGAGACCCACATGGATCAAAACTTGTTTGACACACAGATGCCAACGACACCAATCTGACAAAAGAAAAGAAAACCCTTAACCTTTTCTTCTATTTTACTTTAATTCCTTACAGTCTAGATAAACACAGGGCTTTTACATACAGATATTGCCATTTTAAATAAAGCCAGTTTAGTTTACTGTGGCGTGAAGTGAAAATTTTTAAACCAATTACATCAGTTAAGTTTCCACATAAGAGTCTACTGATGCGTGTCTTCCATTTACACATGAAACCAGACTAAGGCAAATTCACTTTGCTTCTGCAGGAAGTCTTTTAGAAGAGCATTGTTAGATGAAAAGTCGGTCTGAAAGGCTTCCAGTAAAAATAGCTATATTTTAGGTTTGGAGATTAACAACCTGTTAGTTTTACAGGCATTCAAGACATACAAGTGATTACATTTCATCCTTCCCTTTCTGATTCCTCCTCCTTTTTTTCCTCTTGAAGGACAGAAACATGAATTTTAAAGAGACTAAGTAACAACTCAAGACATGTAAGGAACTGAAACTTCCCAATATTTGCATGCTCTTTTACAAGCAGTCTTTACAGTGGGAAAGACTACTTTATAATAAAAATGGTAAATGAGGAAAACTACAAAATAATACTGCTAGATCTAACATTTTCCTATAACTCAAAGTAGCTGGGAGAAAAGCTACGTACGTTCACTTAAGTCTACTTCCATTTTGTCCTCTGTACTGGTGTGTGATTCAAACAAGTCTTGTTTTGTTCCATCCTCTTCTTCAGAATCTGTACTTTCTTCACTGTCTGTACTGCCCGAACTTAAAATACAAAGAGATAGTTCATGTGTTTAGTATCAGACCCTGGGCACAATGAAATACTGGAGAGTTTGAGGCTAAAGAGAATTACAACAGCTATAATTTCTGATAGATTAACTGAGGTATAAAATTGTTAGCTGTTAGTATTCCCCTCATTTATCTCTCTCAAAAAACAAATGTTTAAGGTTTTTTCACTTGATCATGTAAAGAGGCTATCTTTTTTCCCCCCATTTGCAAGTAGAAGAAAAAAATTGGTTTTACTCCTGTCATGCAAAAGGGAGCAAAAAAGGAAAGTAAGGAATCAGATGCGTCTACAGAGACTGTTAGTCTATTTGGTCTCTTCACACTATACAGCAGCACTGAAATACAAAACCCTTCAACACCAATCTAACAAGATACAACTTGATTTATTTTAAAATCTAACAACAGATCTAACAAATCTAGCTTAGTATTTCCCCAGCTGTGTTCCAGTCCATCCTCTTTACATACATGCTTTAAACCCTACAGGCATCTATCCTTTCCTGGTGATCGCAACTAACACAAAAAGCAAGGTAAGGTGAGAAGGTAAAGATGTCCCTGAAACACATCCCATTAAGGAACCAAAACACCATCAGACAAAATAATTGATTTTATATGGAAGGTATTAGCAACATGCATTTTGAAGGCTGCAAGGGAAGAAGAGACTGGGTTTGCAATTCAAGTCACAAGAAGGTCAGAAAAAAACAGAACTACCCTGGGACAAAATTCGCTAGATATCAAGGGAGGCTGCACAGCCCTGAGAGTTTTGGGGATGAAATGCTCCTTCCCCTCAATGCAGCCTCCTATGCAGTTTTGTCCATAACCACTCCGATACTGTAGAGAGGACAGTAATGTCTACACGTGTGGAACTGGACTGCCTTGTCCAAGGCAAGAATGGCTGAACATGTTCAAAAGCAGAGGAAAAGAACAAACAGCAGGAAAAAACCAAGCTGCAAAAGCTGAAGTGCAGGAAGAGCTGAGTAAGCAGGGCGGCCGTTACCACCTTCTGCAAATTACGGCTGGAAGACAGACACCAGAGCCATCCCTCTACTAATTTCTCCACAGAATGGAAATACCTAGTTATGCTGCACAGCACGTGCTAACAGTCAGCCTGAACCAAAAGACATGCTCAGTATCGAGGACTCACTATACTGCTATTTGGATGAAAAACATATTTCTTACCTAGAACGCCTCTGGGACTCTGGTGTAAATGCAATATGTTTTTCTTCCCAAATGTCTTCTTCATCAGAGCCACCATCATCAAACTGTTGTATCCGCTCCTTACAGCATGCCTCAAACAAGGCTATATTGCCCTAAATACAGAAAAAGTATAAAATCTGTATTTATGATTAATCATTCTGCTTACATTCGTAAATATTTTGGAAATATATGACTATTCTGAAGAGAATCTTAAACCAGCGGGGAAAAAACCACATTTCTCTAAAAGCAGAAGAAAACCAGAATACCTTAACAACTTAAAGCTTGTCAAGAAAATATCCAGTGGTGCTTGTTTTACTCAACTACTAACAAGTTGAGTGGACTGTCAAAGAACAGCTAGGAGTTTCCATTACATTTAAGAACAGCATGTAGGAATGACATTGAAGAGCTTTTCAGATAACCAGACCAAGTACTCCAGCTTTATTTTCTATAGTGGGGTTCATTTCACCTGACAATATCTAGAGTTAAAGTCTCTGTCCTTACTCTTCTGTCACCACAATCTCAGTAGAAGACTGAAATAGCTTCTACCCATAAAACACAAGTGTGCCATATGCACAAATCGGATCCAGGCCTGTTCTGGAACCTGGCCATACAAATTAGAAGCAATTCTGTTTAATACTGATCACAAACAACAATAGTGTCTTCCAATTAGAAAATCTCATGATACAGGAACAAGGTAGGGTAGTTATCAAAGATTACACATCAAAGGAGTAAATATAAACCACCACCAAAATTCTGAGATTGCATTGAAGTTTAAAAAACAGTAATTTTTCTGACAGTACAGGGACACATACTTACACTTTCATTTGTATTGAGGGTAAAGTTGATGTCCGAGACCCGATCAAAAGAAACACTATAAAAAAAGCAGATGTATGCAATAAAACAAGATGTTGTATTATGACATGAAGACATTTCATTTCTCTTAGCTTTCTCATTATCCAATAACCTAAAAATATAAGATTAAAGACAAAGTAGTTCCCAACATAAAACAGTCAAATTCCACATTGAGGAGGCCTGGCATTCATGCGATTTTTCTAACCGTGAAACATTTTAAACAAAAATACAAAACAATGTCATCTCTATCCTATAGTTAGCTGTGAAGATGCAACAAGCCTAAGCCAACCTAACAAATGATACACAGAAATCTCAAATGCTGTACTGTTATGCACTGGGGAAAAAAAAAAGTAGGCCTAAAGAATGCCTAATCTGACTATGGTCTAACACGATACAACTCAAAATCCTGCAAGGATCTGAGTTAGCAGTTCTCATACCTTCTGATTTCACCACTTTATAGAAGGAAATTCTCAACAGGAATAGAGAAAGTGAAAAAAATAACGTCAATTTCTGTTTCTTAAAGAAAAAATGAATCGCTATTTTTCTTTTTTAACCAATTACTGAAGTTTTTTGTCCAAACTGAACACTAAGTATTTATTAGGCTTTACACATCTTCAGATATTAATCTATTGAGCAGTTTCACTAAAGTAATTACAAACGTGTCTTAGACTAAAAATAACATTAGGCAAACTAAATCTCCAGGGGAAACAAAAAGAAACAGAGGAGGAAAAGACAGGAAATGCTACCAGACTTTCAGAAGAGTTAATCTATTCTTTACCTAGCCACATACAGCAGTGCATTCAGCAGAGCAAGTACTACTCTTTCTCTAATCCTCATTGCATTACAAAGTAGGGAACAAGGTAAACGTCTAAAGAAACATAACTTTTAAGTGTGACTGAATTACTGTGCAAGTTACCATGTGAATTACCGTACAACAGTAAGCAGGTAATTTAAGCTATAATTGATTCTTACACAAGACATAACTTTAAAGTAACTTTACCTACATCTTAATTCAACTCATAATTATATAATTGGTGTAACTATCAAGATCTCAGGAGATGTGCTTACACAAGCTGTCATCTTCTCTCCACCAAGAGCATACACTACCAAAGGCATGATCTTAAAGGAATTCCAACTCCTATTCTTGTCAAAACGCACTTGCTTCTTACAAAGTTAGAGTATCCTAAATTGCTTCCTCTCCCATCATATCTTAATCTATAATCTCAGCAGATTATGTGGTGTAAAAAGGCAGCAATGCTTCTTTGATGGAATGTGCAAAGCTTCAGTCAACTGTTACTTACTAAACATCTCTTACAGAAGATCACAGAGACATTTTATCGTATTTTACCCTTCTAGAAACCATCTTCAAGTAATGCTTTTTTATGGCATCAGTTTACTTAGAACTGAAGATTGATCAGTTTTTGTGCGGGGTGTTTTTGTTGTGGTTGGGGTTTTTTTTAATTTGTTTGGTTGCTTTTTTTACCTGACCAAGATTGTTCGCATTTCCTCATCACTTATCCTACTTGTAGAAACAAGTCTTAACTACCTTGACATTTGAAAACAAAGGTAGATTTACAAAGCCCTTCCTTACTGTCCCCTACAGGAAAGAACACTCACAGACAGTGCTGTTCCTATAATCTCTTCCAGGAAAACTTAAAAGTAGAGTTATTCATCTGGTCTGGTACACAGATTCAGCAGGGAAGAGAAAAAAAAAAAAAAAAAAAAAAACTCTGAGGTACAGAGAAAGTGAAAGTGGCCCCAACAATGCCATGTCACTAGACAGACATAGCTTTCAAAAGCAGAGCTGTAATTTAGTTATTCACAAGCACTGTTCTCATGTTGGCGCAGCCAGGACAACAGAAATGAAAGATAAGCTGTTGCTCTCCTCTGTAAACTGTTCAAGGAGCCTTCTGTCAATGCACACAGAGAGCAGAAAAAGATAGAACCGATTGGCAACTGTCTCACATTAGTAAAGGTTTGCATTTATCATCAGCAAAACCACAGCCAAATACACAATAAGAAAGGAAACTCCCGAGACTATAGTCAAAGCCAGTATAACATTATACTCACTTGCCGATGTCATCTTGATCAGCAAACTTCTCATCGTTGAAGCCAAACTGGTCAATAAAATTGGACGTCATTTGTTGCATCTGATAATCAGAAAAGGCCTGGCAACCCCAGGACCAACGACAGTGATATAATGATTCTAATAATACTCTAAATCCTACTTGCCCATTTTGCTTCAAAGAAATAAAAGTATCTCTAATCTAAACATAAAGGACAGGAAAAGGATTTGTCTTAACTTTGAATTTTAAATGGTAACATTGACTACACATCTACTTACATTTACTGACTTGAAACCCAGTTTAATAGCAGCTCTCAATAAGAAAGTTAAATCTCTAGTTTAACCACATGCTCATCAGCACCTCCGCAAATGCACCCCAAAGAAACAGTGAAACAACACAGTATACTAGATAAAAGCAAAAGCTCTCTTTGTTCAAAATAGCATGAAGTTATAAATAGTAAGAACCAGAAAAGTACATTATATATAGACACTAAAGCACAGTTGCATATTTATGATGTAGTTATCACTAGAAATACCAGTCTCAGGCACACACCAGCAGCATCTATTCAACATCTAGAAGAAGGAAGCTATTGAACATTTTACACCTCAATGCAGTGTCACTGACTCAACAGTGCTTTCTTTTTTTAAATAAAGATGCCAGAGTCAACCATCAGCAGATGAGTATATACACGTGAGCATTTTCTCCTATCTAACAATAGTTTTTGTCCCTTATTTCCCAGAACTATAATTAAATTATCACACATTCTCTAGGGACTTTTAATAGTGTTATTTCCATGTGTAAAGTCAGCCAATGCCAAGATATTCTAGGAAATACAGCTTTCCTGCCCAGGTAGCTAAAAGGACACAGTATACAGACAAAACCTTTGAAGAAGGTAGTAAAGCTGAAAAAAGTGAATACGGAAAGAAAACAAGAGAATGGTCAAAAAAAGCAAGTTGGATTAAGGTATTATGAGAACTGGAGGAAAGAAGAAAGGAGATACAGAAGGATGAGGTATACAGCAAGACAGTATCAGGATTGGGACTGGGTCTGAAAAACCCTTGTGACTGGTAGGGTCACTATGCTAAGCCAGGCCAAAGCAAGAACTCTTTTACACTTTGATCCTCAATTTTAAAATTTGACAGTTCTGATTCTTCAAGATTTGATACTAACACAATCAGTTATCAACATTAGACAGGTAGACAGACATCAATTACTGACTATCCTCCCTATGAAATAATTACTCTGCTTTACACTGGTTACTCAGCTTTCCTGTCCTGTAAAGTATTTTCACTATTATGGATATTAAAAAGTGCATGTGACTGAAAGACATTAATGAATTACCTTCATAGGAAGAAAAAATCCAAAGAATTAAACAGACTTGTTCTGTTTTACAAAAGGTGCAACCATTAAGAACACTACCCACCAGGATAAATAGAAAATTAAGACATGATGTTTATGACATCAGCTAGCATGAAATCTTATCATCAAAATTGTCTACAACAAATATATAAAATGCAGTTATAAACTGCTAGTGTATCTCAGATGCTAGACAGTTCTATCCCATTCTCTAATATATTTTCAGTATACCTAAGAAACAAAAAGTACTAAGTTGGTGGAGACCAGAACAACAATGCTGTCCTGGAGTAAAAGTCTCCAGCGCTACAGCAAAACAGCACATTAAATAAGGTTGGCATGAGAAACCTTAGAACTCAAACTAGGAAACAGAATACTTTTTCAAAGATGTCAGTTTTGAAGTGTTATTCAGAAACTTATATAAAAAGTGTTTCTGAGAAAGAGTGGGGAAAAATAGAAACTTTCGCTCCTGGAACAAGGGACCTCCATTAGAAGAAAACACTATTGAAGCAGATTTGTATGCGAGAAGAAAGAAGTCACAGCAAATGTAATTCTGCACAGGCAGAAGTTATATTTGACAAAAATAAACCAAAGATCAATAGGTTCCTTAAGTGTTTTCCTCCCTTATCCAATTCCTAATGAGTCCACTTGAATTTTGGAAGTTTACCTCCTATTTTCTCCTTTAACTATTGGCCTAGAATAGCTGATGTCTAAAGAGACACCGTTATCAACGAACTTGTGCTGCTAGAGAATGCTTTAAGTAATTTCAACGCATTTCCCATCAGCGATTTATGTTGTCTAGTATCATGCTTTCCTCACAAGACCACTTTAGAGGATATTTTACCAGCGAGGCTTAGGGGGAAAAAAAAAAAAACAAACCAACATTAAGAAAATGGTGACAAACTTGAAAGAAACAGTACTGGACCATCTGCATTTCTCCAGATTAACTACTTGGAACTGCTGGCATTGCCTAGGTACAGCAGGTCACTAAGTGGATGCATGAAAAGCGCAGAGATATTTGAAGATATTACTTTCTCACTAGAGCTGTTACAGATAGCACCCAACTTATCAAGTTTGTATTCAGGTGCACCCTACGTGCACAAAAAAAAAAATAAAAAAAAAATCACTGAATGAGATAAAAACACATCAGATTCTTAAAACTTCAGCCACCACCCACAGTTCAAACTTAATAAGCAATTACTTATTATAAGAACTATAGAAGATGCATGAAGTACCAGTGCCAGTCTTAGACTAGGCAGTTACTACATAGCTCTTAGTGTGAACCGAAAGATTTTGGTTAATAACCTAGACAAGTGATGTGTTCCATGTAACGGATCTATCACAGTCTTGTGCTGCATGGCTGCCACTTTCACCACTACTGAAAGAATGAGAAGACGTGTATTGCAGATAGGACAGTACTATTACAGATACGCTGTCATTCTTCATCAAAATGGCACCATGTTCTCCATAATCACTCATCACAAATATACTCTAATACCATAACCATATTAAACACTGTATCATTATCAATTAGACAGCTATGAAAGCATTAAAACTTCAAGGTGGACACAGCTTTGACTTAAAGCTTTTGGTCTGGTTGATTTGAAAATTCCCTATGCATTCTCAAATTTTTTTTCATTAAACCAAATGATACTGAAACACTCACAAATGAGTTGTCAAAAGCATATACTGAGTTTAACAATAAGTTATTAAGTTAATTGGAAATTTAGTTCAGGAAGATCTGACTACGTACATTTGCCAGGTACCAAGGGCCTTAAGGTCAAAAGCACTGGAGCTGCTAGATACAATCTGTCACAGGAGCATACTTAGCTCTTCATTTATATTGTTGTGACATCTGCAGAGTTTGACATTTTGCCAAAAACTAAAAGCATGTAACAACAAATAGCCAATCCTCCTTGTTTCCTCACCAAACTAAGGGTCAACAGTTTAAAAAAAAAGAAATCTATTAGCAAAACCAAACAGAAACCCGTATTTGTATTCATAGCAATTCACACTTCCCAGAAAATACAATTAGAAGCCACCATTTCAAACTTCTACATCTAGTAAGAACTAAAGTTAACACAGAAACTGTGTTCAACTTCACCAGACAGCCAGCATACAAAATGTGCTCTTAGGCATATGAGTACAGATCTGCACATACGGCACGATCAAAGACTAAAAGCTGGAAGGCACACCAAGATATTGTGACTTGTGTTAAAAACCATAGCTCTGGCTTTGAGAAAACACAGTTGTGTGCATGCACACATATCTAAGTTTTATTGTAAGCTTTCTAGATTTGTATTTGCTTGTGACAGAAATACAAGTTCCACTGTTTTTTATAAATTTCTTATTTTTACAGAAAGAGCAACTTGTGCTGTTAAAAGAATTCAACTTACCTGCTGCAAAGAAGAATCCTGTGAGAAGCCAGTTTCTTTAAAGTCAATTTCATCATCACTGGAAGAATGAATGTGGCAGGTAGTAACCTATACGAAGAAATTTAGTCATTTGCATAGTATATGACAGCCACTCAAGTATACTCACACTATCTGGCAGAATTTTCAGTTTCATATGAAAATAAAAAACTGATTTTTTTTTAGTTTTCCCAACTGCTATACCACATAAAACAGTCCCTGAAATACTTCAATAGCATTAACACATATATGAGTATTGGATACCCCAAAAAAGCCAAAGCTTTTGACTACTTCGGAATGACTATTTAACAAAAAAGCCAGTCCTACAGCTGACAGTTATCTAAAACAAAATGAGACAAAACTTGCATCTGGTCTTTGTACTGCACGAAATATACTGAACAGCAAGTGAATGAGTAGTCACCAAAATACTAGATTATATACAGAGATCCTCCTCCTTTCCTATACATAAAATATGTAAGAATTAAAGGGAAACTGTCTTAGGTATCTACAACATTTACAAAAAGGTGAAAGAATTAAACTGCAGAAATTCGTAACCAATGTGTACTTGCAGAAACAAACATGGAGCTGTTGCCACAGCAACCCATTTTGAACACTACCCTTGAAATAAGTTTTTTTTTTTTTTTAATGATCTGACAGAACTAGTGGGAATAGTTTGTTCAGTGACACTGCTATATAAGCAACATGTTCTTGAAAGTACTCATCTTCAATTGGAACAGCTCTCCAGAAGTACTTTTAGCTGGCACAGCAATTAGCTAAAGTAACAGTAGCAACAGTTGACCCTTAAGATGTACTCTATGAAGGATCACTAGTATTAAGCAAATCTACAGATGACAAAATTTATACTGCACTATAATATATTGCATTGTTCTACACACTCCTAGAACTCCACGTTACAGATGCTCAAGTGAAGTCAGGTGGTTCAGGGATTCTTTTTATTTTTTGAAAAAATAAAAGTCTACACAAAAGGAGTATTAAAACACATACAAGTCTTCATAGAAGACAGACACTTTCTATGCCCCCACAAACATCACAGGACAATGCTGCAGTCTGGACACATGTGCAAGAGATAAAGAAAGTTGTTACCTGAAGTATATTGTGCTTTTATGTTTTTTCCTCTGTTAGTAGAACACTTACTTGCAAAAAAAAAAAAAGTAATTGGGAGTGCATTATTCCTGCACATCTACCATTCTGCTCTGCACTGAAATTACTAGAAGTACTTTAAGTTAGTAAATTTCTGAAGGAAACCTGACCTACTAACACTAAAACTGTCAATAAGTGGGAAGGCTAGTAATGCACCAAATGATCTCTGGGTTTGCTGAGTCTGGAGAAGAACTGTTATATCAAATAATAGACCAAGTCCATTGAACATTAGTGCTCAGTATATATTTATGAAAATATTCTTGCAAAGCCTGCATGCTTTGAGGTAATTGTATGGCATTCTATACCACAACCTGAGCTGCCCTGTATACCGCGTCCCCCCCTCACGCGGGCATATTGCAAAAGAACAAAGCTAATGTACCTACTCCTTTCGCAACTGCAACTTGTTGAGGGAAAAGACACACAAACTCAAGTAAGGAGTTGTTTATTTTAATTTTAGTTACTACGGAGTTAATCCCCAGTAGAAATCCTACCCTTACTGCTGTAAAAGAAACAAGCTCAGGACTCTTAGCTAGACCTAGCGTCTTCTCCCCCAAACTCTCCCTTTGGGAACCAACAGGACGTAAGGCCTAAGATACATGAGTTACTGCTCTTGTTTTCTGACGGCTGCTCTAGTTGAAGCATAAACCTGAAAGAAGAAACTAGCATTACTCTACCCTAAGAAATAAATGGAAGAATTATGCCAGGTGAGGGAGTGGGAATGACCACTGCAAATTGCAGCCATTAATTCTTTACCTAAGAAAGCTCCTCACTGTTCAGACTAGTTGTTTTCTAATACTAACACCTAGCACAGGTACCTTTTGCAAATAACTCATTCTAATGTATGGCATTTTTTGCCTCATTTCCTGGTTAATATTGAGAAGGATTTTCCTTAAGAGAAAGCAACTACATGGTGATTTTTAAGGCATTCATGAACAATTTGTCCTGTAGACTTATTTTTAGGCTTAGGGGAGGTATATTCGCCTCACCTAGTCTTTATGTATACCCCACGAACATTCAGTATCACAACTTAATATTGGAACGATGCCATAAAGAGACACATCTGAAGTCATACAGTCTCCTATACAAACCTAGTATCACAAATTGTATAGCATTCTTCACTGTATCAGCATCATTAATGCACCTTGTCTGAAGAGAAAACGAACAATTACTCCACATTTGTTTAATCTTCAGCTAGGTATGTTTAAGTAGGTAAGCTTAGTGAAGTACTGCCTACCTTCGACCCAAAGGAAAATTAGCAGTGAAAAAACAAAAATAAACTCCCTGTAAGGTCTGTAAAGTGTTTTGAGGAAACTCAGAGTTCTGCTACATACTCACTTCTAAGTCTGCAGTTACTGTTGTTTTAGAAAATGTAAGAAGAACTTGTTTGAAAGACAGAAAAGCCTAAAGAGGGAGAAAGAATGAAAGGGATAAAGCGTTGATAGATTTACAATCAACATCCCTGATGTAAAACAACAAAAAGAACAGTCTCATAGCTGCAGAAGCAGTTCATTATGCATGGGACCTCAGGACCACATACCTTGTTCCATTATAGTAAAAGAACTTTGTTGAACGCCAAACGACTGAAGCATTGAAAGTACTCATAAGGTCAGTTATTTCCATAGCTTTCACATAACTAACTTATTTACATAATTTTTAATGAACTTCACATCACAAGCGTATGCACACACATAAAGACAGAGATCATCTGAGCTTAGTAAATCCACTAAATTGACTGAGGAAGATCAAGTATAACAGTGAATCACAGTTTTGTCATTCAGGTCAGGAACTGGGTGCTTAACTATTTTATCACCCATGACTAGATTCTGCTCAACAGCTTGCTTAGGACAGGAAAACCTTAAACCAAGTCAGTCAGTCTACTCATCTACCCAGTAAATACAAGGCTAATCCACAGAAACTTAATCTGTAGAAAAATAAGAAAGGTGCGCTTAAGATCTTGCTCTGGGGACTGCACTTTAAATCAGGTATAAACATCAGTTCTGATAAGCTGTTGTTTTAACCAAGGATGCTTCCATCAACTTACAGAAGAACTCAAACACTCAGACATAACAAATTGCTCAGGTTTATAGATGGAGAAGACAGGTTTATGGAAACTAAAGCACAGACCAAAAGCATGGATGTTAGGGGACAGTATGACTGGGAAGAAATACTGTGGGGGCTGTGCTTTCAGGATATACCCATACAATAACCATAACAAACTTGACTCAGTAAAACGAGCTGAGTTTTCTATGAGATCTGTCTTCTAGTACCTCCTACACCACACTGTTCTGTCCATTACTGCTTATCTTTGAACTAAATGCAAATCCAAGGTTCCTGAGAATTGATCACGCAAGCAGGAACAAAGCCTGGAACTTCAGAAATTCAAAGACACAGTATTTTCCCCGATGGCATTTTCCCTGACGGCATTTTAAATACAAGAATTTGTTTTAACGCTTCATATTTCTAGTCAACTGAGTATTGTGGAGTCTGGAGATATGTTTTAAATGAGGTTTTACTGTTGTAACATCAAGTACGTCCAAGTAAATGATTACACATCTAAAGAACTAACTACAATGTTATCAGTTTAGAATTCTACTTTTTAGATGATGCTTCTCTTGGCCTTGATCAAGAAGTAGTTTCTAACAAGAGGAAAATACTGTTATTCTACAAGCACTACGAGCTTCTTTGTATGCACAGACTCATGGAAAAAATACTATCTGTACATCATTTGGTCCTGTCCACAAGTCGCACAGTTTCAGATGAATTTCCTGTTGCCACACACATCATGTTAGCATTACGTTCCAGTTGCTATATTATGTTGAAATAGCAGATTTAATAGGCTATTGGACTTAGAGCCCAATTAATAAAGGCTCATTTACATGCTATAGAGAAAGCAATTAACACCAGCTCCTGCATTTTTAGTTTGTACTCTTCAAGCAGACAGGAGCTTTCAGGGAACTAACTTGAAGCTGTAAAGAAATCTTCCTTCTTGGTGATTGTCTGGGATGAACTATACAAACCAAGCTACTGCAAGATTCCCGTGCAAAAATATTAATGATATGGCTTTAGTTGAAAAGTAAGCTAAAGAATTATCAGTTCCATAGCTCAGCAACTAGGTGTACTTGTTGACACTTGTTGAAACTGGGGCCCAAGTGAACAGCAGCAATTTTGATAACTTACCCATAACTACTTACCAGGTCCACTGTATTCCTCTTGTTAGTTTCTCCTAAAGAGCTTGTGCAAAACGTCTCCCATCGCTCTCTGACCTCGTCTGGAAGCTCTAGCATAGGAAACAGAAAAACTCCAGTTTTATACTATTGACAATGGAGCATCACTTAATTTGTAATTGCTCTCTTCTGGTCTACCAGAAATACTACAAAGAACATATACATCCTCCTAAATCCGTAACGATTACTCCATCTAGCAAACAAGTCCAAATTAAGCAGGCCAGCATCTCTTTGCATTTATTTCAGGGAGCTTTGATACTGTTTGGAAGACCAAA
>VYXH01000478.1:39645-77711 GCA_013397275.1 Burhinus bistriatus | reverse complement strand
AAAACAAAAAAAAAAAAAAAAAAAAGACTGAAGCATATGTTTAAGGATGACTGGCTTTAAATTGAACGCATCAGAAATAATCAATATTTTCTTCTTTTACCCAACAGTTGCCTTTTATTAAATTTTGAGGAAAGGAATCAAATTAATGAAAGCCATGAAGACAAATTTAACCATTAATGTTACCTTTAATGAGCTGTTGGACTAGCGTACTGTTTGGCCCCTTATCTGTACTATGCACAATACAGTTTGCTATCCTTGTCAGATGACCCATATAGCCGTGTCGTCTTCCTCCTTCAGCCCTGCAAGGGACAAAAAGAAATTCAACTGCCTGCACTCAGAGACGCGTGCTACTATATTTTGTTATAAAACACTCTACTAGAGTCAAGAAGTTACACAAGACAAATAGCGTAGGGGTTCTTAAGCAGAAGAGTTGCATTCTAAAACCAAAGGTTCACAAAAATACTCAAGAATTTAAGATACCAACTACTTTGACTACACTGAGCCAGTTTAGAAGACTTAACAAGCATGTAAACTACCAAGAAGGAACTGCAGAGTAGCTGAACAGATGATTTCTGCTTTCATGTTTGTGTATGTAGAAAGAAAAGACAAGATAAAGTTTATAACAGACCCACAGTTTTTAGGAAATTTCTGTTGCTGAGATTATTTTTCAAAACCTCAATACACCAAACACTCTCTCAGAGCTTTGAGTCCATGATCAAAAGAGAAAAAATTCTTAAATCTGAAGTGTGCTCTAGTATTGCAGAGTTTGTTAACATTACATTTAACATACAGAGCTGGAATGGTATGACCAACTGAAATTTCAGTTAGGATCACTGCTTTCCTGAAGTTTAGGAACAACATTTAAGTGCATACCACAGGTACAATTACAAGGCAGTTTGAATATTTTTTTATGTGACAGAACTGCTTTGTAGAAACAGGAGTTACCAGATTTTAGAGTAGTGCTTTGAGTAGCTATGATCAGCTGGATCTGTTCTAGATCTGACCAAAGAGCTAAAGTGAGAGCTCCGACTTGGACTGAATTTCCAGCATTTAGCTGCAGGCTAACCAGACATTGGCTGTGTCAGCTTTTTAAGGTTTTGTGCTTTTAAAATGAAAAATTGAGAAAGACCCACTCAATTGGCTAGAAAAACCTCCCATGAGCTTGGTTTAAATCTTTGTAAAGTGACTTCTTTGTTCAAAAAGTAGCTTATGTTATGCAAACACAAATTGCATTACTTGATTTTCCACCATCATCTAACACATGAGGTAACTGAAATTACGTTACATTAATGTAAGATGTCATGAATTAAATGGTACCAACATTGTTAACAGGAACAACTTGAGAGGTTCCTGTCTCATTTCCTCGACTGCTTAGGTAACAAGTACATTCAAAACAAGCAACATGTGATGATGGCAAAGGTTATCACTTCTAGTACAGGATATGCCATAAAAAGTGCTTGTATTTGACAAAGTGGACTGACTTGTCATTGCCTAGCCAAAAAGTCTAGAATATGATTGTATCTTCTGTTAGCAAATGCTTATTAACCCCAGTGAATGAAACAGCTTTTTACTAAGTCAGATTTTTACCAGCAGAAAGCAGTCACCTTCCAGATTCTAGAGCTGCTTGTAATAACATTAAGTGACAGAATACAAAAGGATAAAATAAAAAAATCCATTTCCTGAAGCAGCTAAGCTAAAAATATCTTTAGATTAAAGACTTATCTTTTATATTTGGAATCATACCTGTACAAAATTGGATAAAGTGTGAATTACAACAGTCTGCTCGTTTCCCACAAATAAAAATAAATTCTTTCCAGATAGAAGCACAATCTGAAGTTTACAACAGTATTTTTTGCTTTAGTATTTGCAAACATGAGGCTAAGTATTTAATTAATTCATCCATATGGTAAGCACTAGATCAAGAACATTCTTATCCAACCAAAGAATAATTTTAGGTTGGATTATGGAAATAAGTTTCCATGCTTCTCTCCTATAAGAGTCTAATTGCTGATAAAGTTGGCAGTTCTTTATAATCTCAGGAGAATACGACACAAATGGGAGAGCATGTTTTCCACAGTTAAGTTAAACCACATTCCCTTTCTTCATAGCATCCTCTTCACCTACTCCAACATCCTTATTTTCAGGTCAGTTGCATTAGCCATATAGTTACTATCTGATTCACATCAAAAAAGGAACAGGAATATCCTGGGGAGTAGAACTGTCTCAAGGATTATGAGGAAACCAGTAGCATTATCCCCCAGCCAGCTAATTCAGGATTTTGACAAGTTAGAGCTAACATTTACTGCTCAGTATCTCCCGAGCCAAACTTATGAGCTCTCCTGTTTTACCACTCAGTGAAGACTGAGGGTTTTTTCTCCTGTTACGAACAGTTTCAGATGTTAGCTACTTGGAACTTCCATCCTTTCACAAACACATACTTTTAGAAGGTATTCCATTGCTAAGGACTTCACTTCTACTTAGGACTCTGTTGCTTTCCAATATGTGATATGCTTTGATGTGTTTATAAATTATTTTCATTTGCTTACTGGAGAAAAGTATTCCCTGTCCTCAAAACTTATGGTATGTTTCTGTACTTGCAGACGGGTAGACTTTAAAGATCATAGTAATATCTATACATGGCAAGAATGACAAAGTATTGTCAAATGATCATGGGAAAAAACATTAGAATGCCACCAAAAAGTAGTATGAGAGAAAGCTTTAATCCAAATATTAACATACAAGTGTTTTTAGATCTAGCCAGATCAGTTATGAATTGGTCATGCATTGATTTCACAATTCAAGTCTCATGTAGACAATTGCAGGGAATGAGAAAACTAGTTACTCACTGTTTCTTCTCATTCATGTCCCATGCTTCAAGTATTCGTTCTATTAATTGGCACTTAAGGAAGAGCTAACAAAAAAAGCAAAATACACTTAGTAGCAGTAATGTGGAACTATGCATTTTACAGTTGATTTTAACAAATACTAAAGTCTTACAAGACAACTAATTTCAGGTTTAGGATATATACTTCCATTAAAGGGTTTAAAGTTCAGAAACAGCAGTCAGATCCCAACCAGAAACCTAAAAGCTAAACCTACATTAATTCTACTTCTCTGCTGCTGAATTGTAGTAGCACAAAGCTATTGAAATAGCAATTTTAATTCTTAAAAGTAAGAGGAACTTCTCCTTCAAGGAAGATAAATACTTGCCACTCTGCACACGTGTTCACTTTGGAGCAGCAAAAATCTACTCTATACCACTTTCAGGTTTAACGCCCTGAACTAACATTTTAAGAAAAAACAGAAAAATATTCCTGTTCATTCTATACATAAAGTAAAATTGGGGTATATTTTATGTAAGAGTAGCTGCTATGATACCCTGGAGACGGGAAAATTCAAGAGTCCCAAAAACCCACAACTTACATGTTTCAGTAAGAGATTGTCCCCAGTGGAATCCTGATCTGTAACTGTGCCATTTTCTGTGCTTTCAAGAGGACTTGCAAGAATCAATGCAATACAGATTTCTACTTGGGTATGCAAAAAGTTATTCCATGTATACTTAAAGAACATGTCCTGAAAAACAAATTCAACAAGGTTTACACAAACCAAGGTCTTTTCATTGAACACAACCGATATTCAAATGTCTTGCTGGCGTGAAACTGACTACATTGGAAGAAATTCAAGTTTTACAGTAAGTATTATTGCACAAGAGAAAATTTGTGACCTACAAAAGAGTTAGTTCTTGTGGTTGCTATTATCTGAACACAAGGACTATCATACTGGATCAGAACAAAAACTCAGCTGTAACTGGATTTATCCTGGGGTAACCAATAATGCACTTTCAGAGAACAAAGACAGGGAGGAATGATGCTCCCCACTTACATTCCTTCTGCTAGCCACAGCCCAGAGAGTCCCAGAGTCAGACCTTATGACCTTAGTAGCCCTCAATAGATTTCTCTTTTTTGAGTTCACTTAACCTTCTAGCATCTACAATACTGTTTATAATGTGCTCCTACTTCAGTGAGATTCCTTACAAAATTATATCTAACCATTTTGGACCCATCATCTACTAATTTTATTCTTCTACTACAGAAGGCTACCTCAGATAATCTAGATGCAGTTTAAGATTATTAAACACCTTACACAAGTCAGACAAAATACCGAGGCTGAGATACAATAAACAGTGTTCATTTAGTCATGTTCCTGGTTCTCCGCATTTTTCCGGTTAAATATAGGAAAGATTTTTTTTCCAAGCTTTATGTCCAGTTATTTCAGACTACTTCTTACTGCAAAACTCAAGTGATTGCTGTCACTGGTAAAATAAAATTAGTTATGGAAATAAGTGCAGTGATTGCAATAGTATTAAACAATTTAAGCCTAATTCAAAATACAGCTCAAGATATCCAATTTTCCTTCAGTCTTCCCAAACTAATGACATCTTCCCATAAAGATACGCTACTGTAAGTAGACAATTACTTTTCCTAGCAGTCAAGTCTGCACAGTAAAGCATATGCTGTTTCAGTAAACAGCATGAAGCCTGAGAAGTTTATATGGCTATAATTACTTCCCCCCCCGGCCCTTACATAAAACCTGCAACAGAAAAACATGTTCAAACCTCACTGAATTTAATTTACAAAATAATCTACCTATAAGAACATGCAAGTGTTCATAGCAGGTATGTTCCCTTGGACAACACATCTAGGAAAAATTTCAGTTATGGTGAAGTTAGCTATTTGTATACAAGCTAGCACCTGTCTGCAAACCTAATTCATGCAGAGAAATTGAGATGAAAGCATTACAACTATAGCTGTATTAATTAGATGAAGGAAAAAGGGAATTTAGGCTAAAACAATTTGGGGCAGAGGAAGATATTTACTTTAATTTGCAACTGCCTGCTTAGAAGCAGAAGTTTACATATTATATTCAGAAACTGTAGTACTAATTCTAGCATGTTTTGCTAGTTATATTTTAACTGATAGCAACATTTGAATTTTTGGTCAACCTGAACACAAAATATGTCCTGCTATAGTTGAAGGACGAAGTACTTGAAGTACACATTCCACATTAGCAAAAAGCAGTGAGTTAACTGACTGAAAGTTTGTTGTGCAGATCTTGCTTTCAGAGGTTTGAAGGTATATGAGCTATCAAGAATAACTGTCCATTTATAGGACAGTGCTGAGATACCATTTGGTGTGCCACATATAGAGGAAAAGGGCTTTTGAGGGAACAGCTTAGGAAAAGAATGAAAACAGCAGGGCAGCCAAAAACTTGAGAACATACAAATGAAAAAATAAGCTTGTTCAGAACACCACTTGTTATGGTTTTGGCTGGGATAGAGTTAACTTCACTAGCAGCTGGTTTTGGATTTAGGATGAGAATAATGTTGATAATGCACTAATGTTTTATTTGTTGATACGGAGTCAAGGCATTTTTCTGTTCCTGGTATTGCCCCACCAGCAAGTAGGCTAGGAGTGCACAAGAAGTTGAGAGGAGACACAGCCGGGACAGCTGACCCCCAACTGACCAAAGGAATATTCCATACCATATGACATCATGCTCAGTGTATAAAGCTAGGTGAAGAAGGAAGGGAGGGACATTCAGAGTTAAGGCATTTTGTCTTCCCAAATAACCATTATGCATGATGGAGCCCTGCTTTCCTGGAGGTGGCTGAACACCTGCCTGCCGATGGGAAATGGTGAATGAATTCTTTGTTTTGCTTTGTACGTGTGGCTTTTGCTTTACTTATTAAACTATCTTTATCTCAACCCACAAGTTTTCCTTATTTTTCTGATTCTTCACCCCATTTCACTGGGGAGGGGCAGAAGTGAGCAAGCAGCTACATCACCCTACCTGCCAGCTGGGATTAAACCACACCACCACTTCATATACTTATGAAGGTGTAGAGAATAAGAAAGACTCAAGTGATCAAAGGAAAATGCTGACTTCAGACAGAGGAATTAACAGTACAATCCAGTATTAAAAGTTCTTAAATGGTACAATAGAAGCCACAACAAAGACAGGTTGAAAAGTTAGGCTGGAGAATATACTACAAGTTATCTGCAGTAACAGAAAAGACAGAAAAATCTTAATAGCAATCCGTAAAAATAAAGAAGGCAGCGTGCAGTTCTCACCAGTATTACTCCTATGCTGTTAAGCTCTATAAGCTCCTGATTCACACTGCTTGTATTTGTCTGTAAAAGGCTAGATATTAATCTAATCACATTTAAACGTGTGTTTCCCACAGGTGGATCCAATACACCCCAGGTTGTCTTCATGACACTTTTCTGAAAAAGAAAAAGGTACGTACATAAACCCCATTAAAATATCTTTTAAGAAAAACAGCTCATCATTACTACGCACAATGACAGAGTAGCACTTAAAACTATATACAATCAGTCCTTGAGCAACAGTCTTACCTTCACCCTGCAAAAAAGTAATTTTTAGTTCTGAACACTACAGCTTATTTTAACTCCACAGACAGGAAGCACTAAAACAGCTACATGAAACCAACAACATTGTAAAAATTGTTAACTACAGACAAGATTTCAAAGTAGACGCAGTCTACCCAACCTTGAAAGGAATTAGGAGATACTTCCTAGGAAATACTTCTCACTGGTTAATCCATGTACAGCTGTAGTCTACACTGCTACAACAAACAAAAAACAGCTAGATGGACAACCTCTAAATATATTATAATGCCTCAACAGTACTACCTTCATATACTTGAAAACAATTTCATGAAGTAACAAGCTACTCTGCTGTCTTATTCTAATGTTACACAGGAAACAAGCTCCATCTGTAGTCTGTGAAGGAGTTACTTCCAACACAGCAAGAATCTCTTCCCATGCATTAATGGGTCCTTGCATTACAAATCATAAGCTTCATGGTTCATTCTTACATTGAAATTTTAGCTGGTTAACAAGCCAGAACTGTTGTCACGTAAGTGCCAGTCAATGAGACAAGCTGGTATTAGCTACCGTAAGAGCTAAAAATCTAGTAGCAAATATGCAATGAGCAGGGGAATTCATAATAAAAATGTCTTCCTATCTTAAGGCACAAACACATTTTGACAAGGAGACCACTACTGCCTTCTGCAACACTGGATGTTGGTTTTGCTTGACCAGTACCACCCTTGCATCAGAAAAAAGATGACCAAGATCCTGCCAGTTCATTTAGTCCATTCCTTATATAAGGCAAAAATGTAAAGATGCTCATTTAACTAGTGCTCAAAATAAGCAACAGATTCACTAACTTCACTAGATAACTTACTCAAATGCTAAGTATGTCCAACCATCAGAAAATACTCAAGTATCTTATGTGACCCTGCTTTTACTGTAATATAGACCTGTATCTTGTCATGTTGTTGCAATAAAGACAAGACAGTTTCTTTGCATTTTACTACCTCTTCTGCGTTTGGCAATCTTGAGGTCTGATCTTCTCCAGGCTAAAATAAACTCTAACACTACCTTGACTTCCCCATCTGGTATTTTATACACCTCAGATCTTTATTTTCACTTTGGCCCATAGGTCCTCTTATGGACTGTGGCACCCAGTTCAGGGTGCAGTACTCCAGCAAAATTCTGCCAGTGAAAATTTGAGTGGAAAAATATAAATGGATCATAGGTAAACCCCCTCTATTTATAAATCTTGTATTTATCTTTTGCAACAGCATGACACAGATAAGCTGCTTAAATCAGTTAAAAAGCCCAAAGAATTTAACATGCCTAGACTGCAGGGTGTATGCTGTGGAGCTGGTCTACTTGGGTCCTGCACAAGTCTAGAGGAATTGTGCAGGCCTCATGTAGGCCATGCCAAAGTTCCAAACAACTGAAGCATCCATAGTCCATGTTTCCTATTCAGATAGCATTTCCAAGCAGAAAACAGGACCTACCCTGAGAATACATGGCAAATCTCTTTTCATTGCTTTCGGAAAGAAGTAATTGCCAATTAATCAAAGTTTAAGCTGAAAAAGCATATCAATTAGCACAACGCATTGGCTCAAGGACAGCAATAATGAACAGCAAAGCTCACAACAGGCTGGGAAGGAGCCTGTGCACTTGCCTGCAAATTGTCAAACTGGGTTTTGTTTGTTATTATAATCTGCCTAAAATATAGTCACATAGTAACAGTCTTGTTTTAATTAATTTGGTAACATAAGGTTTCACTTACTTTTGGAGGCTCAAGTAGGAGTTCATGGAAGGATGAAAGTCGTGCTTTTATGGCTTCTAAAACACTTTTGTTGACCGAATATGTTGAATTGATCATGCCTGGAGGACAGATCTCTATATGGCCTTCAAATCTACAACACACACAAGCAAAATCTGATAATTAATATCAAAACTAGTTCTAAAACGTCTTTAAGGCATGATTTTGACAGTGCCACAGTTCTGAAGCCCTGTGAAAAAAAATGAAGGTTACAGATACAAATTAAGTGTGAAGTAATGGTTGAACAAGATTTTTCTAAACATTAGCCCTAGTATTTTTAGGTTTATTGTGCCTGAAATCTCCAATATCGTTTTGAGATTAAACATTACAGCTGTTTTATTTCCTCTTTTGAGGCAGATAAAGAGCTTCACTCATCTATCCTGAACAAGTTGCATGTACCAGAGATCTGTAGAGCGGTTTCTCAAAATTAAGTTGTAATAAAATTCCAAGTAACTTTTTAAAAAGTCAATACCCACTCACTGCACTGGGCATATTTACTCTATTCCTTGTATCCAGAAATGAATTGATGAAGTCTGATCTGTCAAGTGGCACTTAAACTAGCTTCTAGATAAAAATGTAGAAAGACCAGTCATTTGGTGAAAGCACAGTAATGCTAACCGCAGTCACTTGGTTCACTCTTTTACTTCTTCAGCTACAACACGCCACAAAAATGGTTCAGTCATAAGTACATGGAAGACACTTGCTATTGCTGAACAGTAGTTTAGTTAAATTATATCTGCATAATTTAAGTGAAATAAGAACACTTACGTCTGTCGTCTTGTCTCAAGTAAGGTCAATAGTATTTGGATTGCACTGACTATTGCAGATTCATTTTTTTCTTTATGAAAAATATTAGAAAGCAGCTGTTCTATGATTTCTTGTCTAAAAAGAAAAGCATTGGTATCAGATATGACACTACTTCAGGATACAACTTTTAACAGGAGCCCATGTAAAATTAATAAGGGGATAAAAATAAGGTTTTCAATGTCACAAGAGTTAAAAAAGATGGTTTTTCATGAACTGAAAATAAAATCAGAAATTCAGCAAACCAACTTACTTCTCTAGACTTGCAAGCAGTGGATCAGGTTCTGAACTGTTCTGTACTTGTAACATCTGGTCTCTGCTTAGACGAATAATTTCACAGAGTGACTGTGATGCATTTGAATGCCTCTGGAACAGAAAAACATAGCTTTTCACTGTAAGATTAATAACATGCCAAACTGTAATTCTTCAATTAAAAACCATGAAAGTTTCAACTAGGACAAGAGTCTCTCCTACCCAAAAAACATTCAGGCAATAGTCTAAGGGGGGGAAGAAGAGGGGATGAAGCAGGGGGACAACCACCCTTAAATACTAAATTCAGCTTACTGAAAAAAGGCAAGCAGAAAACAATAAAACTAAAAGTTCTAACACTAGGTCGTACAGCAACTCGCTGAACAGATAGACCCGGAAGACTGTCAGACCAATACTTACGTCTTCATCTTGAGATGGATGTACAATTTCCACAAGCCGCTGGATAATTCTCTCCTCATTCAGCCACTGTGAAAGTGTTTGTGGGCGTTAGTAAGAATGTTATTCAAGTGAATGAATTAAAATTAACAAAATTAAAAGTTGTCATTTGACAATTGCCATGAGTCATACTGTTGGTATTTCTAAACAAGGACTCACAATACTTCAGAAGAAGGGAAAAAAGTAAAATTCATGTTTCTGAGCAACTGTAAAAAAAAAAAGCCTTAGGTATAATTTGTAAATAAACTTTCTGTTGCCAAAAAAAGTGTTCAGTAAGGTCAAAAATACTTTTAAAACTGCATCTGGCAGTTTTAAGTTAGATACTAAAGACCAGAATAGACCAGCCACTAAGGTTTTAAGTTGTCCCCACCAGCTCTGTGGCTCCACTGGAAAAGTATTGGCAGCCCCAAGCAAAAACACCCCACACATCTAATTTCAGTACATTTAAGAAATAAACCTAGTAAAACCAGCAGAACATAAGCCATCTTACAGTTCACACACTCATACAAAAATCCTTTCTTTAAGACATTTTACTTACATTTAAAACTTCTTGCCGGGGCTGTGGAGGTTCTATGCAAGTCAATAGCCTGAGCAACAAGTCCATGATAGCAGAGGTCCCTATGTGCTTAATAATGAGGTCTACAAAATCATGTTTCCTCTTTAAAAAATCCACAATCTAGAAATTAAAAAGAAGTAAGCTTGCATTTGCTTATCTGTATTTTCCATGGTAAATTACACCAACTGGTTTTAGTTTCTCTCTCCTATCACATGGGAAGAATAAATGAGAACTTCTTAAACACTTTTGCCACCCAAAGCTTATAGTACAAGGCAAGATAAAATAATACACGCATACAGAGTAGCAAAAGTGGCACAGGACAGATCCATACTATGCGCAGTGTGTCTTGGGCCTTGTCTCAAGCCCAACTTGCTGACCATAAACTACTTATAATCCAATGCACAATCAGCTTTCCTTTTTGGTATGAATTACTGTCATCTTTGCTTAGTGAGTAAAGCGTGACACAGCAAAACCTTAACATAATACAAACAAATACAGAGCTTGCTAAATTAAAGATACAGAACAGTCACAAACTTAATGTGCCCAGGTACGACAGCCAGTCATTGTAGCTGTTTGGAGTATTGGGCCACGTGAACACAGAGTACAACACCACTTCTGAACTGACTCCAAGTGTCTCTCACCTTCTTCTATAACAATTCTTCACAGCAAATCAGACCCACTCCCACTGATTCAATTCACTTATCTTCACTTCTAACAGCAGATATAAAATACTGAGCTAAGCTAAGCACTCATACACCGACTGCACAAATAGCTCATGCAAATCTGAATCAAATACATCTTACTCATCCAGAAATATTTTTTAATCCTGTGCATATCATAAAAAAGTTAGTGTCTTCAGCTATTATGGAAGCTGAATGCTCTTTTTTGACTCACCTGCTATCCCTCAAATGTGTAGTCTTAAAGGAGCATTGCAGAGTACTAGAACTTTATTAGAGCACTTGTTAAATTGGAGATAAGTATTTACCTGTTCTGGTTTTCTGCTTATAAGAATACTTAGCACCTTGCTGAAGAAACTGGCCAGTAAAGGGTTTAGAGGAGATTCATTTAAGAGGAAGCTGTACAGTTTCATAAGTAAGGATTCTTCTTCTCCCAGCCTATCATTGATCTGTGAGACATCTGATGTAAGCAGCTCACATGATATGTTTGGATATCTGGGGAAAAGGGGAAAAAAATTATCCATCAACTCATACTTCAAAGCTGTCCTACTTCCAGCTCTGAATTCAGAATCTGGTAAGGCTTCTGACGAAGTTTTCAAGCAGGGTTTGGCTGCACTAATTAAAGCAGCAAACTACTGCAAGGTAACTTAACTGCACATTCAGCCTACAAACTCTGTTCCTTTATTTAAGAAACGGACTACTCTGTTCTCCAGTAGCAACAGGACAACACTAGGGAAGTGGGGAAAGGAAAGGGCAAGCTTTTATTTTAAGATCTATTGTTAAATCCACCTGTTCTATGGTTAAATCCATCTGTTCAAGTACAGATCTCTCACTTCAGAAGCCACTTCTTTTTTTGAAAGGAAAGAAATTAGTTACCAAAAAGTTAAGCAGACTGATAGTACTGGACCAATCCTGGGGAGGGAGCAGTGTGTTTGCCCCTTTCTAATGTAACAAGGATTGTATTAAAAAGGTCAAAAGTAATAGCTTCAGGATTTTTTTTTTTTATATATATACACTCATTGCAACTCAGTAAACTAGTCAAAGCCTGACAAAGCCAGTACAGCTCAGAACACCAAGTAATTAAACGAAGAAAAAACTAAGCCATCAAGACCAGTAATTTCCTGCATTTGACAGTACTATCACCTGCTCACGCTAAAGGTAATTTTGACAGCATCAGCAGCTTAAGGTTTCTAAGTGAAAAATGCTTCAATTTCAAACTCTACTAGAAACATTTACCAGAGTCTTGATTTACCAGAAATGGTGAAAGGTTGCAACTAAGAGTGTAGCTTATTTAATTTTTTTTTAACATACTGCTTCAAGAAAAAAGCAGCTTTCTGCAGAGATAACTCTAAAGCAGGCTGAAAATGGTAAAAGTATGAATTGCTAGGCTGACTTTTGAGTCTGAACCTTCTCAGCAAACTAGCTCTGCAAAGGAAAACACCAGCAATTAGATGTTAAATACATTCTTCCAAGGAGTGCTACAGACAGTCTAATAAGCATCTTCAAAACGTCTTACTAATCATCAATAAAACTAAGCTAAGCACTTAACTGTATTACCCCAATAGCATTTTTCAATCAACTATTTTCTTAATCCCAGCTACAAGATTCTTCATGTGAGTTCTGATTTTTTATTTTTTTTTTTTTGTAAGTCTCCTTTGGACAGCAATTGGTTTTGGAAGCATTTGTGGATAAGAGGCTTCCATTTGAAAAATATGCAAGTATTAGAATGATTTATTTAGAAGTTCTACAAAGCCCTTTGAAAACAGTCTAGAGATACCAGTATTGTACCACACACCATTACGCAGGGATTCAAAACATAGTATCAAATTAGCAGGAGTAAGTTACCCCCCTTTTTCCACCTTCCCAAGTCTCCCCCACCCCCAAAAGTTTTCCTACTTATATCGAATTTTTTCATCCATGTCTTGAGGTGGCTCTTCGATAATAAATGAAACTAAGTCTTCCAAACATTCTGACTTCAGCAGAAACTCTATAAGTTTGCGATTCTGAGCCTTGCACTCTTGCAGAACATCCTCTTCATCCATCAATTCCTTCAGTGTTACATCTTCTCTCTCTAGAAGCGTATCTATGTGGGACGATGAATGAAGATCAAATTTCCAAAACATGCTGGTCTGGGTAAGAAGAATATACACAAAGCATTAAGGTTACAAATCTATTTATGCAGTTTTTGTAGTAACACTTTATAGTAGCATTTCATAGCTTCTAACCCCAAAGGTACCTGCATGCATGGAAACTTTATAGAACTCAAATGAGACACAACAGTAGATGCTGACGATCAAGAACTACAAAATCAGGCTTGATTAAAAGATGACTGAATACTCTGTAGTAATTTTTATACCTTTAGCAATAGCTAATATTCTAACATCCAAAGATAAAGTTAGGCAGCTCCAGAGTTTTACTTAAATGAAAAAAACATGCTAATCTGCATTAAAGAAAATAGGATAACTTCAGTTTTCAATTTCTTGAATTTGCTCTTCCCAACCTTTGGTTTGAATCTATGCTCCAAATCTCAGATTTGGAACAACTTGCTCAGCAGTTACCAGAGCTGGGATAGATAGACTGCGCACTGCATAAATGCACTACAGTACCACTCCTACCATTGAAGAAAACACCAATAAAGGTGGAGGAATTAAAATAATTTTAACTTGCAGACAGCACACAAAATGCTGGAGCTAATTTCAACACAGGATCTACTCTCTCACTGTACCTCCCTCCACACACTTGACACAGAAGGAAGAACAATGGACAATAAAATATCTTATGCAAACATGTGAAAGGGCAGTGGCCCCAACCACTGAAACATTACAGAAGGCCATAACAGAAATGTATAAGGATGAGCAACTTAACCTTTCCTTATAAAATACTTTGGCACCTCCATGTTAATTCTGTTGCTCTACAACACCTTGCAAGCAGTTGCTACTGAGACAACTGCTATCAGAAAAGATATTTCAGTTTATGATAGATGCAGTAAACTCCTGCTTTCACCTCTCATTAGCCTCAACACCACCATTCGCTCCATTCCCCCCTCTCCAAAACAGGGCTTTTACACAACATTTAACCTCTGACACAGTTATCAGCTGGTCTTATGCAAATGCAGAATTTAAGTGGTTTGAAAGAGATACTACAGATATTACAGAACAGTAAGAGAAACTTTTCTTTCCTTACAATTGGAAGCAGCATGGTTTTGAGCAGTACTCATTTAAATAAGGAAAGAAACACTCCTTTTGCTCCTTTAGTAACTGCCTTCCAGGTGTGAAGGACTGATTATATACATTAATTACTGCTGGGCGTTAGTGACATCAGCTGCAAGGACGTGTAGTTACCACAGAGAATGTAGACGAATAGTAGAATTTTAGCAAGAACACTTCTGTAAGCTGCAGGTTGTATGCAGAAGCAAGCTTAATGACAATTATCAAACTATGCTTTTGCCATACACTCCTATAAAAGCCTACAAACACTAAAATAGAAACATCTGATTCTTATGCAAACTAAGAGGTGGACAGCTTTAAGCATTTATTTCCAAGTTAAAATGGATTCAGCATGCACACTACAGCTACTTAGAACAGTGAAGTATCAAATTTAGTACCTGAGCAGTTCAGAAAACAGATACAAGTCCAAGGATCCAGCAAAACCCTTATGACTCTCTTCATTAGCAAGACTTCCAATATATGGCCTAAATATTGAAAAGCCTGGTATACTCTCTATGGAGAGGTTATAATTGCTTTTAGGGTTTTCATTGTTACTTTAACGATTACACACTGATCATTTAATACAACCTTACTTTGCTCAGCCTTTTGTCAAAAGTTGTAAGCATACATAACTGCTCCTAGATTACATAGCTTTCTGTTTAAAAACAGGGGAGTCAAAAATCATTCAGGAAAAGGTACAGATAATTTCAACCGCAGTATCAGTACTTATAATCACCTGAGATCCCATGCAAGGATTAAGTGGTTAAAAAACAGAAAAAAATTTTCTACTAAAAGTATTAGTAAACTTACATACAGGGTTCAAAACACTCGATCTCACAAACTAGCTTAAATCAAATTATACAAAGTAGCTTGTAGGTATCCAGGCGACACACAGACTTACTGTAAGCAAGTGAAACTAGTGCATTATTAAAGTCACAGGATATTTTTTGTCTGGGTTTTTTAAGCCTTTAGGAAGTAGACCAAATCCCTCCGTTTGCCCCAATTATTGAAAGGAGCATCTTTGCAAGTAACCACTATCAATGCTAATTCTAGATGTAAAACCCTCTACAGTGATTAAAGCTCATTTCAGCAGCTTCAATGTATTTCTCAGTTACTTATTTCAGGAGAAATTCAACAATGGAAAATAGCAACAACAAAAAAAGAGGCATACTACTGCAAACATGTTACTGCGTTATTTCACAAACTGTCTCCCAGGCAAGCTCTTTTAGGGGGTGCTCCCTCAACATGTCAGGTGCCGGCCAGAGATTATTCCATCACTTTTCAACAGGAGCCCAGGTCCTTTGAAATAAGGAAAAATAAACAACATAAAACATGCCAAAGAGAAAGTCCAGGAACCGTGAAGACAAGAGAATTTTCTTATGTGTTATCACTGGGGATAATCTAGAATCAGCCTACTATAGTTCTGAATGGAAGTACTAAAAACAAAAAGTTACCATTATTCTTGCCAGAGCCTACTGTTCTACTTTCCCTCCCAAAACCTACCAATTCTGAAATTTTGAGTTATCTTCACGCTTTTTCAAATTTCTGTTCCATTAACAGAGTCAGAATTAGGCCTTGTGTTCACAAACCAGGAGTGCTCCACCCAAAATTTCACTATCTGCAAATTTATGATAAACTCCATAGGTCAATTGGGTTGTGTTACTCCCAATGCTCAACTCCACCACTACGAGCAAAAAAATCACAACCTCTGGATTCAATGCAAGATGCAAAAGACTGCCAAATATGAGACATGCTCAAGATTAGATACGACAAGAAGGAAAATAATCCAGAATAATACTAAAAACTCTGAGATGTGGGAAGAAAAATTGTGTTAAAGATGCTAAAGCTGCTGCAGATAGTTAACTGTCTTTTGTAACTTGAGTTAGCTTTCCATAATATCTGAAAGTTCCCAGCAAGCAAGACTAACAGACTTCCAATTCATGTATTTGTCAAAGTTTACATCAATTGCTAACATACAAGTTAGGACAATTCAAGATCCTAAGGAACACCTAGCATTCAGAAAATATTGCTTTGTTTTCTTAGTTAATATCATTAACAGATTCGTCTCTGAATGAATGCTGACGTAATATTCCATGAAGTAAATGCCTGACTTAAATCTGAAAGAAAGCAGTTCACCAAAATGAAGAAAGCCTGTAAACTGCTCTGAGATACAGGTAACTAATTTTCACTTGAATTGTTTGTTAGAGTGAAGAAATAACACCTTAGAAGCAATCCTTTCGGACCAGAAAAAAATTGAAGACTTCTGCCTGCTACAGCTGAAGAAAGCCACACTGTCTATTTTCTTTAACAGTAACTAGTCTGTGGTTCTTTCTCGAGGCCAAATGCGTAATTGGAATCTCCATCAAAAAAAGTTGGTAACAACTGTATCACTAAGTTTCTCTCTAGCTTCCAGTTGACATAGCTGTCAAACACCTTTCCTGAATACACACATTCCCGTTTTAAAGCTACAGGACAAAGATGTGAATTCCAATCAGACAAGCATATAGTTTAATTTTGGACAATGTCTCCTATATCGAACCTTTTACAAAACAGACTTGTTACTTTAAAGCATCCAGAAGTCCCTTCAGTGAATAGACAACTATTTAAGTAAGCTGCTTATTTCAGTTAAACTTTTAAGCATCCTACTTAGGTAAAACAAACATGACAAAGATACTTTACTTTGCAAGGGGTTACCCAACTTGGTACCTCATACTTCTACCTAACAGTTGAGTACTGGTAGCTACAAGCAGACGTGGGGAACTAGACCAGTACAAAAAGAAAACTAAGAGGAGCTCAGCTAGCCAGCTGAAAGCTATTTGACCTGACAACTGGATGTTAAAAGCACACACACAAAGCTTCTGGTAGGAATGTTGCAGATTTTACAGAAATACCCAGTTTCATTTTTCAAGCAAGTATCAAGCTGAAGATTCTGTAATATATGAAAGTCTGAGAAATGCTACATAGAGAGTTATAATAAGGACTGCATTGTAAAAAACTAAACTCAGAATGTAACTGTCAGTTTTCTTTACATGCATTGTATTTTCTTACTATAGGGTTCCAGTGCACAGATTAAAAAAAAAAAATCAGTTACTTTTGCACCAACAAACTTTTCCATGATTGAAACACATCCTAAATTATACAGCCTACCTCAGCAAAACAGGTTTTTACAACTCCTCTGTAGCAACTAGCAAAAGACAACTCAGTTGTTGCATGCAACAACAGCAACCACCAAAGGAGTCCTTGGTACCACCACAGGCTTTCAACGTGGTCTTACATTTCTTAGTGATAAAAGCATTTCCAATGCAAACAATCCATTGCCTTCTAAGAAGGAAGCAGATAGGTAGGTCTGGGGAAGGACAAAACAATGAAGAAGATAAATTTCAATGCTTGTATCATTAAAAGAGAATTTACCAACATTTTTAAAGACTTTCAAATGCACTAAGTGATTGCTTTAAAATGCTCAGCATGACCTTCTGCCAGCTTCACGTAATCTCAACCAGTTAGCCCCTAGGTATATTTAGCTAGTTTCCAGTTTTGGGGGGTTTGTTTTTGTTCTCCCCGCCCCTCCCGCTTCTCCAAACAATGGACAGTAGTTAGACACCATCCTAGCATTTATAAAGTGCTTATTTTGACACTGGAAATGGACCATCTGTTCAAAATAAAGCTAAGCACAAGTGCATGTCTGAAAAAATTTAGAGCTAAACAGAATTACCAGTCATCCAAATTGACAGAGAACACACTAGTGGCTACTTCTTAAACTGCCTATTTCACTCAGCCAGAGCATCACTCACTGTAAACCTGTCTAGAACTGCTGTCCTTTACAGGCTGGGGCACAATTCCTCAAAGCATTCAATATCCCAAGACCTGTTAAATGGAAAATCAAGCACTTACACATTTAGTCTGGAATCAAGGGCAATTTGAACGAAATAATATGAAAAAATATGACACCTGCATTAAGATCTGGACCAAACCAGTTCTTTTCTGTAAAGTAATGGTAATTCATAGCAATACAGTTATGCCGTAACTGAATTCCTTACTTTTTTCACTTGATAAATGCAAGAAAGAATCTCTCATACACAGCAACCCACTTACAGTGCTTCTTCTGCATTGAGAGTTCAGGGGGGGAAAATAAGGAAATCTTTATCTTCTATCCCATTAAAATAGTACGGTTTTTAAATAGTGTAAGAACTCTGCTCTTAATTATTTCTTAGTTTTATTTCTATATACTTCAAATAATACAATACAGACCATATTAATCCAATAACCTACTTGAAAATAAATTTATTTTCAATTAAAGCAGTGGTTTGTTGTGAGCGTTATTAGCTAGAAAGACATGTTACTGTTCCAAGTCCCCAGATTTTATTACACTACATCCAGCAATCACGAATAAAAAATAAAAGCAGTAATACAGGAGAGTTTTTATGGTACAGTTTCTACACTTCTTAAAATGTAAGATCTATTTGACAGAGAATAAAAATCTCATGTGAACACAAAGTAAGATGTATCTTCAGTTTCAGCATAGCCTGTTCAGGCCACGAATGTGAGCCCTCATGGAAATTCATTTGAGAAATACTCCCTTACACTAACAATTAGACTTTTATGACTATAAGCTATTGAAGTTTCAAAGAAACTTTGTGGAGGACAGAGCCAATAGATGGTTTGAAATTAAAAGGAATGAAATAGCACACAAAATACAAACACCTTTATCTCAACAACTTAATACATATTGCAACCCATATTTCAAATACTACGCACAGTTCTAGTCCTCCCATTTCCAAAAGGACATAGTAAACTAGAAAAGATACTGAAATGGAAACAAAACCGATCAACAATTCTTTTATGGAGTGCTGGGAGACCTTGCAAAGGCTGGCTGCACCTCTCCTTCCTGCCTGCAGGATGTCTGAATGCTTTGCCCCTCTCAGCCACTGTCAGGTACAGGGGCTGTGCTACTTGCAGAGAACCAGGTCTGTGGTAAGGGGGCTGGGCTACCGAGGACCCCGACCCTCCCGCAACACTGTTGCCACCATCTCATCCAGGGGACCCCAGGCATGGGATGAGGAGGGGGCAGAGCCCAGGCACAAAAGTGGAGGTGGAAGGCAGTCCCTCACCTCTGTGCATGGGAAGATTATGGAACAGATCCTCCTAGAAGCTATGCTAAGGTACATGGAGGACAGGGAGGTGATTCAATACAGCCAGCATGGCTTCACCAAGGGCAAGTCCTGCCTGACCAACCTAGTGGCCTTCTATGACGGAGTGACTATATCAGTGGACAAGGGAAGAGCTACAGATGTCATCTACCTGGATTTCTGTAAAGCCTCTGACATGGTCCCTCACATAACCTTCTCTCTAGAGAGATGGATTTGATGGATGGGTTGTTCAGTGGATAAGGAACTGGCCAGATGGTTGCATAGTGGTCAATGGCTCAACATCTGCATGGAGATCAGTGATGAGTGGTGTCCCCCAGGAGTCTGTATTGGGACCAGTACAGTTTAGTATCTTCACCAACGACACATTTAGATTCAGTGCACCCTCAGCAAGTTTGCGGATGACACCAAGCTGAGTGATGTGGTTGATGCGCCTGAGATGAGATGGCACTCAGAGGGACCTGGACAAGCTCAAGAAGTAGGCCCATGTGAACCTCATGAGGTTCAACAAGGCCAAGTGCAAGGTCTTACACCTGGGTCAGGGCAACCCAATACAGGCTGGGGGATGAAGGGATTGAGAGCAGACCTGCTGAGAAGGACTTAGGTGTACTGGTGGACAAAAAGCTTAATATGAGCCAACAAAGTGTGCTCATAGCCCAGAAAGCCAACTGTATCCTGGGCAGCATAAAAAGACGCATGGCCAGCAGGTCTAGGGAGGCAATTCTGCCCGTCTACTCTGCTATGGTGAGATCCCACCTGAGTGCTGCATCCAGCTCTGGAGTCCTCAGCACAGGAAAGACACGGACCTGTTGGAGCTGGTCCAGAGGAGGCCCACAAAAACAATCAGAGGGGGGAACACTTCTCCTATGAGGACAGGCTCAGAGATTTGGGGTTGTTCAGCCTGGAGAAACACCTTATTGCGGCCTTTCAATACTTAAAGGGGGCTCATAAGAGAGATGAGGACAGACTTTTTAGTAGGGCCTGTAGTGACAGGACAAGGGGTAATGATTTGAAACTGAAAAGGGGTAGATTCAGACTAAATAAGGAAGAAATTTTTTGCAATGAGGGTGGTGAAACACTGGAACAGGATGCCCAAAGAGGTGGTAGATGCACCATGCCTGGAAACATTCAAGGTCAGGCTGGATGGGGCTCTGAGCAACCTGATTTAGTTGAAGATGTCCCTGCGCATTGCAGGGAGGTTGAACTAGATGACCTTTACAGGTCCCTTCCAACCCAAACCATTCTATGATTCTATAATCATCTAAGACCTTACCATCATTAAGTTGTAAGATTCAGGAATTGTGGGGGAGCATTCCTTGTACGTAAGCTAGCAACCTTTCACTGTTTTCAACTATTTGCAGGTAAAATTTCACTTACATACCAAAACCCAAAACACTGCACCTCCTTCCGAATACCATCAAAAAGGCCTGTGTAACCAAACGATGTTTCAGGATACAAGAGAAACACTTCAGCATGTTCATTGACTACTGTACAATTTAAGCTTGTACTACAGATACAATTCCTTCCAGCCATTATACTCATTTACAGCACATATGTTCCTCTGCTAACTACTTTCAGAGGGTAACTGCATACTCTTGAGCAAAATGCAAGCAAAACACACCATGTTGTAGTCCTTTCCTGACTGGGAGCGAAACACATCAGAATATCATATGAAGACACAGTAATTTTCATAACATCTGCTTTACTAGCTGCTGCCTCCTCCTCCTATTGAGGCAGCAAATTATTTAATAAGTAGGAACTTTCACTCCCCTATCAGACAAGGGAAAAGGGTGTCTGATACACAGTTGCAGAACAGTTAAGAATTGAGATAGAAGTGAAACCGCTTTCACCCTTACTTATCACACTAGGCTCCCCTCATTTATGCACACTAGCTGCACTTCTGTCAAGATCAGAACCACAAATGTATGGGTTTTTACATAATATATAGATTATACATATACACACCATGTGCATATACACTCCATTATGACTGCATGCCCCAATAATTAATTGCTTTGATATGCTGAAGTACATAAACAAGTCCAAACTAGTTAATATTTACTCAAAGACACAAATCCCTCAAAATTCAAGGTCATAATGTCCAGCAAAAGTACAAAAATCAGCTGAAATCTACAGTTTGCAATGAAGTAACAAGAACAATTTTATACCAAGCAACAAGTGTATCCTCATCAATTCCTACTCTCTCAAACCATGTAAGTGTTAATAAATATAGATCTTAATCACCTGCAATAACTATGAATTTGACACTATCTCCCCTGCCCAAGTAAAAAAGATGAATCATTTTCTAGTAACTCCACTTCAACAGCCAAACACTTACACTAAATTTAAAATATTCATTGGTCACAGAATTCAGTTAGATTTTCGTATTTTGAATTCTCCCAATTATCTTCAAAATAGAAATGAAGATATCTATGTACTGAGAAAAGCATAGGTCCACAGTATTATAAAAAAAAGGTAAACAACACATAGCTAACCAGAAGACAATTTTACACTGAAGCATGCAGTTTAGTACCAAAAATTCAATTGCAGAATACAGTATTACCATACTTCAATATAATAACCTATAGTGCTAAACATCATTCATACCTAATACATGTCAGTTCATGAACACATTTGCTTTGAAACTCTTCCAAAGAATTGGAGGCTGGGCAGCAGATACACCTCCTGGCACAAACCCAAAACACTTTAAAACATGTTCCCTGTAAAACAAATAGAATAACCACAACAGTGTGTCTAGACAACCCTTGATTCTCATTTTAAGAGCAAAGCGTGGCAGAGAAAGAAGATAGCGCAAGAGCAGGGTGGGTTAAAAGACCAAGGTAGAAACAGCCAGCTAGAAAGCAGTTAAAAAAAGCTGCAAGGAAACAGAAGGAATGGCCACAAAGTCTGAACTGCAGAAGGAAGAGCAACTTAGAAGGTGGTAAGTGTGAACCTATAGAAATCATGTAAATAAGCCTTTAGTGGAAATCAGGACATGAAAAACTCAAAGCATTCAGGAACCACTTAAAATTTAAAATAAGACTTTATGGATGCAGAAGCTAAATCTACTGCTGTAGGAGAAGTTTAATAGTTTCTTACCTGTTAAACACAAAAGTTTTTTTTACAAGTTAAAAAAACAGAACGATTTATATTCTCTCAGGCTCCTTGCCCATTACAGGGTATCCTGGCAACAGCAAAAAATCTTTCAATCTACAGTATTAGCAGATTAGCAGGATTGAATTAGGATTGAATTAGATGAAGCAGATTTCTTCCTACAACGACAAAAAAAAATTTTATAATTTAATACTGTAAACAGGTTCTATTCAGTAGCTCAACAACTGCATGAATACTAAGCATTGCTTTGCAGGGAATATGACATATGAACTGAAGAAGGAAACAACTTGCTAGGAAGAAGAGTGCAGCATACTCTGAGAATAAATTCAAAAGCAGCTTGTCATCCGAAAGACTTATTTTTAAACCAGCTTTAATTAAACATCCCCCTTTACTTTTGGAAGACAAAGGAAGAAACTTCATTGCCCCAGTGAAATAAAACTGCCTTTAAAATCTGTACTTGACTATGGAATCTAACACAAATCCAGACTTTCTTTTTTATAAACTATTAGCAATTTCATATGAAATCATGTCTTCAGATCCGAAACACCCATTACTAGTGTTTTTTGCAGCAGTCTTTTCTATCCTCATAACTATTCTCTTGTTAGATTAACATCTGGTTTATCCACAAATCTCCACAGAATTAAATGTACAAGCATTAAAATGTTATTTTGGCATAAGTCTGCATAAAAAATTCAGCCAGTTTCAATTTGAAGTCAGGTTAACTTAGAAAAACACCAATACAGTCCACATACAGACTTACAGAGTAATCAGCTGTTTTAAGACAGCATTTGGTCACCTAAAGTTCATTATTAAGACAACCTCTGCTTTTGATAGTTTAATTCTTTCCATGTAAAGCAAAGTAACATTAAAGAGCTTAATTAGATATCCATAACTGGCTTCAGAGTGACACTTACCTGTCTGTGCTCTGGTCAATGCCAAATAGGCAAGAAAAAGCATCCTATCAATTGATGCTTCTTTCTCATGTAGCTGTCCTCTGGCAGTTGTAAGACAAATTTCTAATACAAAAATTCACCTTCCTTTTCCACCACTTACAGAGAAGGCTTTTTGATTTTGCTTTTAACATGTTTCAAGCCAGACAAGACTTTTGTTTCTTTCGGGAACATGGATAATATTGTTAATGGAAAAAAAAAAGCCCAGAAGTACTAGCAACTAAGAAGTGTAGCAAATATAGTAGCATGCTCTTGAATTCATGTCAGTGACTACCTAGTATTTGGCTGAAAAGCTCTGCTATTAGAGTTGTCACAAATATATCTTCAGCTACAAAAAACCCCAAACCACGCACCTCAAAAGCACTTCCAGTATTCTGCCAAAGCAAAGAGTGATTTAACTTTACACAATCCACGTTAAAGATAAGAAGCTGTGTCTTCAAAGCTGCTTCTTGATCTTTGCAGCTGATTTAACAGATAGCCTTTGTCAACCTAAAGATATATACTACAAATTAATTCCTCTTGAACTAAAAAACTCTTGCCTTTTAGTTACACAATCACCCAATAAAACTGGTTTTTCTCAGCTTTGTTAGGGCTAGCAGTTTTGTGCCTTGAAATACGATGTTGTTTGTTATCACCAACAGTTCTGGAACCAAAAGCCACCACATTTGCATTTTATTCACAACAGCACAAAGACTCCAAGCCTTTACGTACACAAACACTAAACACAGCTTCCTCTAAGGCTATTTTAGTAACCAACATAGACATGAACTGAAGGTCAATGTAATACATTGACCATAGTACTTTGAAAGGTGACACGTCGTCTTTCTGATATTTCTCTATTCCTCTTTCTGAGTGAAACAAAAACTTCAGTGTCTAAATATCATTGTTTAGCACCAGAACAGTCAACTTCTGAACTCAATACAGTAGGATTATATAGGAAAATAAAAACACTAGTGTAATCAAAGTTAACAAGATACTAGCAGTGCAAGTACTATAGCATACCCTGGGAAGGGTGTTCCATCAGAAGCCTGCTCTAATCAATCAGGACTTTTTCAGTCCACCTCAAAATCTACAAGAGTAGAGAGTTTGGTTTAAAGAATGACTGCCACTCAGTGGTACAGATGGTTTATAGGCTCTGACTGTTCCCCTCCGCAGCACAGATTAGGTGTTGAAAGGGACTGCAGTATGGATAAAGGAAAAAAGAAAAAACACAGTTCTTTCCTTAAAATAAGAAAAAGAATCAACTGATTGGATGAGGTTCAAGTCTAAGTCCGGCTTTCTTACATCCAGGGATGGCTCAGATCCAGCAATAGTTCAGCCACATTAACATGGTATTTCTGTCAAGGAGAAGTGGGGCCACAGTGGAAGGCATCAAAAATTTAAACCTGAAGATAACATGCAAAGGCAGGATGGAAGTATTGTCACGTATACATACTACATTCAAATATAAAACTATGAAAACTCATCACCACTAGAACATATCCATGCTCACATGTTATCTGATACACTTGAAAAATAAAGCAAGCACAACTATACAGAGTAGCACCCATCTGTGGTGGTGCAACCCCCCACCACCACTCTCAGGCCTCTCGATACTTGGTGTGATTCCTTCCCCACCTGGGCCACATAATAATACCATGACCAGAACAATACATAATGGTCTAACAAGAAAAGAAGAAAGGGTGGAGAGCAACAGACTAGAACACTACGGCAACCCCTTAGTGTGCCTGGTTCCCATTGCTCCTACCGTTTGAAGATAATAACTATAATCAATCACTCCTGACAACATAGGGATCGTGGCCACGGTGGGTGGGTGGGGTNTTAAAAGGGGTACCCGCCAACTCAAAAAGTCGTATGATATTAAGAGATCTTCGATCTCAGCGGTTATAAACTGTGGGATGTGTGTAAGTGTGTGTGTGTGTGCATGCTCATATGCTTTGTTTATATGTACATACATTAATCTGAAATCTGTGCTTTGCTCTCATATGTATATGTATTGGTTTGGGATACCTTATAGTAAGTTAGTGCGAATCCTGTCATCTTCAAATCTGTAATCAAGTCGCTGTTCATTTATTTAGTTAAATCACTTTGCAAATCTTTAAATCAGCTACTAAAACTCAATCTCTTGATCTGCCTCAAATCACAAATAAAACTGAACTGCTGCTAAATCATAACTGAGTCTGATACTTCCATCCCGTGACACCATCTTCATGTGAAGCCTGTTCTAAAGTATTACCTGATGAACTTACACTTTTTTAGATAAAGTTAACCACTATGTGACAAGCTGCCATAAACCAGACTAAACAAATTTCATTAAGTCTGCATGGACCGGGACACGTCTACTTTTAAAACTGTTCCTACGCATTTCTACTGGCCCAAACACTGAAACTAAACAGGTGTCTCTGCTTACAGAAACCAATGCGCCACGTGTGTATCCTGGTAAAAAAGTGCAAGAATTGCAAGCTACTGAATAGTGCTGCTCTTAGAGTAATTCATTCCATGCATTCAAACAGTAGCTTATATAACCTACTATATCTGAAATAAAGTTGCTATCTAAGATTAGGTTTTTGAGATGTTGAAAACCTCAGTGAAAAATTCCAGTTTAATTTTGTAGCCCACACCCCCGTCACAGGGGCAATCAGTTTGACAAAACCACTGGCAGAACACCAGCATCCCTTCGGGAACAATAAAGGTGTCTGGACCACAATTAATCATGGGAAGCATTGCTCACTACATGGTTTAGTTCTATTCCCTCTTTGGGCCATACTGTACTCAAAATAAGTGCAAGTGTTTTATACAACACTGTACTTATGTAAAACATAGATTTTTATCCCTCTATCCCCTTTTCCACTGGCTTATTGGTGAGAGAGATTCCCCACTGAAGTTACAGTCTAGCAATATAAAATTGTTTAATGCTAATGCTCAAGGCAGAGCATTAAGAAATCATAATGTAAGAATCATCATTGCTCCTTACCACACCTCTCCAAATGTCTGGTGGGAAAAATAAAAATGATGTGTCCTCCTCAGAACACTCACATCTTGGGCCTTACTACAGAAGTTAAGAAGTTAACCAAGTCCAGATGCTGAAACAGCTCAAAGGGCCCGTCAATCACTAGGGCCAGCATGGCCAAGGAAGAGGGAACAAACCATTAGGGATAGGGCAACCAGGATTTGTCTCTTCCATCTTTGCCCCAGATTATATCACCTTAGGCCTGCTGCAGGACTGCAGAGTAACAGTTCTCCCGAATTTGATAAATAAGAACAAGGCACGTAAGGCTGAATTTGGACAGTTCAATGCAAGTTCTACTATTGTCTCAACCACCTGATAATCTGCAAGTGTAAATGAGTCCTGAATTCCTGTACTACTACGGAAATGTAAGTCAGTCATGCTGACCAACTGCTTCAGCAATACAGCTGGGTTTTTTTGTTTGAACATTTAAGAAAAAACTATTGTAACTTAATGAGATAAACGTTAGATGTATGAATTTTAGCTGAGCTTCCTTTTTCCAGTTAGCACTCAAAAAGCGTGTGGGTTTGGATTTCTTTTTTCAAGTCTAAGACACTACCATCACATCACAGGGATACAGTTATCATCACTGCACTGGTGTGGTGCATGACTTGAGCCACAGCTTTAAGTTTCAGCATTTCACTCAATCCACCCCACTCCACCCCAACCAGACGGAACACTGCTGAAAAAGAGCAAGCTAGAGATGAGAAGACTGCTGTTTGAACACGCTTACCAGTATTTGGCAATAGTATGATAAAGAGTTCCCTAAGCTAGTACCAGAAGCAGTGCTACTAGAAGGTGTTTACAGCTGTGTCACTTTGCTGTACCAAAGCTACTCAGCCCTGTCTCTCACTTTCCATAATTAGCATGCTGTTGTACTGAGGTTAAGTGGCCACACAGCGTTTGAACCCAAATCACTAACTCCTATGGGGCATGCTAAACAAAAGCATATGCATAACTGGTTTGGACATTTCTAGCAAGGCACTGTAGTGTACCATGGAAACATACCCGTTTTCTCTGAACAGCCTTTAACTAGTCAGATAAACAAGTTCATCCACCTCTTCACCTCATTGATTACACACTGAAAGTTGGACGCAAATCAAATTTTGAGGTGTATGAAAATTCATGGACATAGAAGAAAGCTGCTTACTTTAGCAACTTCTAACCAGGACACCAGAGTGTTATTTTTATATAGACAGCACATTCAAGTCTGCTATGAGCTTTCTTTTTTATGCAAAATCTTAGTCTTGCTAAAAAGAGTACTTAAGATCATTCACGGTTCAGAAATGGAAGTCGGCAGCCTCTAGGAGCAGGCCAATGCTTTGCCTCCTGAAGCTCCAGTCAGCTGTAGCTGCTGCCAGAATTAGAGCTGACTCTTGCATTAAGATAGCAACTAAAAAATTCAATATAAAGCTGTTTTTCACTTCTTGCTTGACTCTTCACTTTCATTAAAGGTTCCTTGGACCTTTGCACTTGCATTGCGGGTTACCTGAACTGCACTAGTTAAAGGCTGTGGGCAAGATTATCTTCCTGCTTTTCTTCATGCTAAAGTTTACAGAACTATTAAAATGAGTTTTGACACCTGCACACTTTCAAGATGTCAGCCAGGACTGACCTTTTAGTTAGGCTATCAAGAACTGAGCCATTAGATATATTACCTATGATTTCTGTGCTACCATATCCTGCAAAAACTGGCAGAAATAATCAACCCACCCTGCATATATACACAGGCTAATGCTCCCCATGACAGTATCACAAAAATGTTTTGCTTTTCAAACTGAAAGCTGGAATCCCTAACACTCCTTGAAGAGTGTGCAGGTCCGATAGCATTAAAAGAAAAAACTGAAGATACTTCCTCTTTTAATCTAAGCAGGTTAAAATACATCTTTGATTTTGATTTACTCTTGAGGAAAGATTACTAATTTGACTTCACTTACCAAAAAGCTTAAGCCCCATCGATATTTACTTCTACAATCCTAAATTTTAATGTTTATCAATACAACCCCTAGGGCAAAAGCAGAGAAGTTATTCCAATGTCAAGCAAGAGAAATAAAATACAGCAGCATCACCTGGACAGTGATGCTACTTTACCATACTTGCTGACCTAAATGTTGGTGTCTGCATTTAGACAAATGTTTTAGTGCCATCCAGATTCTTCCCTAGCTTAGTGAGATGTTATGGCTTTAGTTGAGCCTTTAGTAAAGTAAGAACACTCTCCTTTCCTTCACAGAACATCACCTGCATATTCAGGAAAATAGTCTATACAACTGTTACCCCATCTCCACAGATATCCCGAGGATGAAGTTAAATAGTTGGAAAAGAAAAATATTTGAATACATATGGAAAGTCAATTAAGTACGATGCCAAACAGTTAGGCTACCTTGTCACTCAAAGATTAAGACAACTGAATAGAGACTCAATATCCTCCACAAGCATTTTACCCACCATTTTTTGTAATCTAAAGTGCTAGAAAGCCCCCTGCTCCATGTTCTTTACATAATGAGTGCTCAGCACTACATAGTGAAACTACAGATAGAGGCATGACTAGCTTTACTTTTCTGAGAAACTCAGCTTACAAGAATAAGAAAAAACTGCTTTGAATGAGAAGATCTCACTAAGTCTTACCTACATAAGTTTAATGAATGACTATCATTTTTGTTTGGGTACATGCAAAAATAAGTCCGAGAAAAGAAACGAGAAATCCAGCAAAATAATGAAAGATCACCAAGAAGGTATTTTGCACATAAGAGTTTGAAGTGGCTATTAAGCTAGTATTATCTTTCTTCCTCCTTTGCCCACCCCCAGGCAATTTATATTTTGGAGCAAATCACTCCAGTAATCCAAGTTTTGCTGTGCTGTGCGTTTACAATCATGCATATTGCAATTACACCACATTTTTTCAGGCACAGATGCCTCTGGTGCCTTCACTGAACAGAAGTATACCTTCCCCATGTGTCCTGGTTTGAAGTAAAACAGAATTGATTTTCTGTTCAGTAATTTTGCTTTGCAGCTAAGCCTCTTCTAACTAACTGAACTCTCCGAAATTAACAGTGGGGTTTTTTTCGACAGTGTCCGCTCTCAGAGTGATAGACCTGATTGTTTATAATTTATGCCAAAGAATGGTATGCAGAGAGGCTCTTGCTTATACTTATTGTTATAACAACCAAGGTCAGCTAACTTCGTCATTTGCCCCACTGGAGGGTCAGAAGCAGAAAAGCGTAGAGGGTCACACCTGCAGGGAGGAGTAGACAGGACAGGTGACCCAAAACTGACCAACAGGGTATTCCATCCCATCTGCCTCATGTTCACTATAAAAGCCGAGGGATCAAAGGGTCAGCCTTTTTTCTTCCTTCAGTGGCCAGCATCTGAGGAGGACTCTGTCTGTTCACCTGCCTTTGATCCGTATCTGGAATCCAGTTTCTACCTGTCATTTCAGTCCATTCTGGGACTTTCCCCGTGCCTGCTGGCAACATGATTGTCATCCTGGGAGCTTGATATGGTTTTGTATATATCATATATATTTCATTATTTTCTTTTTATTTTATGATTAATAGTAGTTCAGTTTTTTCTAAACTCATAAGGCTCTTTCTCTCTCCTCTTCCCCTCCCTTCTGGGAGACGTGGAGAAGAGCATCTGTCATTCATTTCAGTGGCCAGTCCAGCCCAAACCACAACACCATGGAACTCTTCTAGTTTGATGAACAATACTAGAAAAATCAAGATTGCCTAACAGAGTAAGCCACCTTTTTCCAACTGCAACATGCCTCCTACTTAGGAAGGAAAAGCCAAAGTTTTATATGGAAATGCCAAACCTATTCCGTTTTCTCTGTAATCTTCAAAATAATCTTTTCAAAGCTCTACTTCAATGCTTCTCTCTGGAGCATCAGAAGAGTACATTTGTTACACAGCATCTTTCAAAACTCTGTCATAGCTGCAAGTGGCAAACTTCAAGGCAAGTCTATCTAAAAGATTTAGAAGGATTTCTTAACAAAATTGTTTTCAAAGGGCAAGTACTTTCATATTCTAAATCTTTATACTGAAGCTATCATCAGCTGTTCAATATCATAAGTGCACTAATATATACATGCAAGTAGAGTTTAAAAAAAGCCATTCAAGCAACATGCTGTAGTTTAGGGATACAGTGTTTTGGAGTGACCCTTATTTCAACTGGCTATGTTTCTTCTCTTGTTTTCTTCATGCCCCTTCAAGACAGGGCTACACTACAGTAATTTAATAAAATACTCCTAGCATCCACTCCTTCTCTCACTACCAATATATCTGTCAACAGTTTTCTCCCACTGCAAGACGAGGTCTCAACTCTCACAAAGAAGGGTTACTTTACTAACTAGGAATTACTGAAACAACATTATAATTAATCCAAATGCAAATTAATCCAAATAGTTACTGAAAACTGCATTGATACTTTATAGTTACCAAAAAACACATTAATACTTTTGTGCCATATGCCTGCTCAAGGGATTTGAAGAATAAAGTCTCAAAGAAAGCAAGCCATTTAAAATGCTAGCTCAGAACTTAAAATCGCATTTATAACAGCATTACGTGATAGAGCCCTAAAAAGCGATACCCTGCTGAGCAGAAACTTAGAAGTCAATTTACTTAAGACCTGAACTTAAGTCTTCTATCTCTTTAAGTAGCATTTAGGGTTTCACACAGATTCTGCCAAGTAAGTCTTATTTACCTTTCCATAAAGTCAAGTCACTAGTGTGGCAAATGGCACAGAAATTAACTTAGTCTGAAGTGCTTGAAAGTCTAGAAACAAAACTTTATAGGTGGTTTAGCTGCAATTAAAAAAAAAATAAAAAAAAAGATAACTTCACCTCCTTCCCTCTCCAATTTTCCATTCTTTATTTTCAACTGCCAGTTTGCTTTTGGGGGGGTGGATTCACTGGCTGTTGCTTGCAGTTTTTCCAATAATACAAAAATTGAGATTGCTCTTCTCTACAAAAACCCGCTTAACAGTTCTGCTGCTCACTAATTCCACTATATAACATCATAGTTACCAATTCACATTTCCAGAGAAGCCCTTAATCTTCACACTCAATCTCCAATAAATTAAAAAAAAATATAGACCTTGAGATAACCTATAATCCCTCCCTCTCATGAGGATGAAATCAGTACCATAGTTACAAATTTTCTATTGTATCTATTAATAATTTCATTCCTGGCTGCATGGCGCTACAACTTCAACATGGGAGGGGAAAAAAGCAACCCCATTGCATTTTAGTCTCTAGCCTTACGGCTAGCATATTTTTCTGAGGAATGCAAGTTAAATTTCAGAATTCCCAAGTCTGGAGAAGGGGAGGATTGGACCAGTGTATTTTGAAGAAAAAGGTATTGCACAAACATTAACATCATTGCTTTCTCTTCCTAAAAGGAAGCCAGTTTCCGATAATGAAAAAGGTATCAGACACCCACAGGTGTTTCCTACATTACAAAAGATGTCAAACAACCTACGGGTTTTTCAGACTTTGAATCTTTTTTCACAGACACAGATACCCACATACATAAGAGATCCAGAACTTTTTCTTTTTGTCTGCCTTAGCTATCCCATCTCTACAATTCCAATCTAGGCAACTAAATCCCCTACTGAGTAACTGGAGAGCTAGGGATTAATTTGTATTTATAAATTGCATTTTTAAAGCAGAACATCCAAGCCAGGTGTGGGTGGTGCTCAGTTCAGCCATGTCAAGGTGGGGGTTTTTTGGCTCTCAAAATAAATAAATAATACTTAAGTACAGCAGGAGAGTATACTGGGACAGCCAGCCACAAAAATAAAAAGTATATGCCCATCTATTACTGAAATCATATTTACATAAGACAACTGCACCTGGCACAACTACTGAGAAATAAAAGCAATCAAACATTTATAATGGGTTGAGAAAGAATAAAATTTTAAGTTCAGTCCCTAATTGCACATTACTGGTCTCTCAGTGAAATTTATAAACTTTTGGATTATAACTGACTCTAGAAGACAGTCTGAGCCCAGAAAAGAATAAAGCTACAGAATTACAGACACAGCGCTCCTGATCTGATGGCGAAGTAGATCCCTCTTGATTGAGGAAAGACTTCCCATAACACCACTGATAAAGCAACAGGAAGGACTCTAATCTCAAAGGAATGGTGAAGTCGTATACATACGTAATAGTTAATTAAAATTAAGCATTGAATGCTACTACCAACTCACAGTCATGACAGCAACTATCTTTTCTTACAACCTGCAGGGCTCAACAAGCTGTGTCGTGGTCTTATACCATCTTTCATCAATTACTGGATTTGTATCTGCCTTGCCTTTAAATCTTCCTCTATTTCCCTTCCTTGAAGCATCACTTGTTAAAATGAAAACAACACACTAACCACTACAGTAAAGGCAAGCAGCATGAAAAGGAACATTGAGTTTTTTATGTTGACCATTAAGAAATGCAGACCTCTCACTAATGTTGCCTTTACCACCTCCTTTATCAGACAAATTTCATCTAAATAAAACGTTCAGCATACATCTTTTTGCCATTAAATGTGGCTTGAAGCTATAGCATTGAGCCCATCAGCATCAAGTACACGCATAGGAGCCTTTGATGAGTGCTTGCTTGTCACAGCCAAAAGGAAGAACCTACTACTTCACAGCCACTTCAAGTCTAACTTCTACAGCTGTCGTTCATAGGCAGGAAAAAACACCAAAATTTTATTAGCCCTCAGAATTGCCATGAGCAGTGACAAACTCTTCCTTCATAACAGCCAGAAAGAACACAGAAAGACAAATGTGGCAGATGGGAATACAACCCCTACGCCACTTCAATTTTCAAATGGACTTCCATCTGGAATGCACTCTGACCAATATCAACATTAAATGGAGGTTGGTTTCCTGAAGATGCAAGCCACTCAGAACATCAGCAGGAAATTCATCTACCCAGAATTGGGTCTGTTCCTGCCACCACTACAGCTTTGTTTTAGCAGTCTCTAGACTCTCTGTCCTTTTTCAAGATGTTTGGTGTAAACAGCTAAACTTCTCAAACAAATGTATTCCACTACGACTTATTTTTTAGAAGAGTTAGCTTCCAAAGATACTTGGATATCTGACAAGTCTGTCAAGAAAGTAACAGAAGAAATTATGTGAATTACTGTAGTTCAAACCAGTCCTAAAGTTTCCAGCTGAGCTCTTCAGATTGGAGACTGGTCAAAGTAGTACATGGTAAGTAAGAACAGAATATGAAAAGAGCCCTACATCTGCTTTAAAGGTAAGGTTACTGTGCGTTTCACAGAAAGAAGAGTTTTTTCACCAAGAACTTACCTATGATTTTTGCCATACTGTAAAAAAACAACAAACAAACCAAGCAACACAAAGAACCCACAAGACTTGATTTCCACTATACTGACACAAAATAAAAGCAAATAGCACTGTATTTTTACAGTTTGTGTATGAGAAACACTAACTGTATAACCACTCTGGTACAAATATGCAAAAATCCACCCTGTGGAGGTAGCAGCTAATACTCCTTTCACCATGCAAGCAGCACTGAAGTACTATCAATTTGCAGCAAGTCAAACCTTTAGAAATGTCTCTTACTTCCTTGTTTTCTGCTCTAACTCAACCACTCAAACCAGTTACGGTATAATGGAAAAAAAAAAAAAGACAAGACGTAATCACATCTGTACTAGCATTGCCTACAGCCACTGTATAAAGCACTACTTGAAATCTTATTAACTTGCTTTTGATTAATCTACCAATTAGGACACTACTACAGGTGAGAAATGTGCATCAGCTAACTGGGGACTAGGGTCTTATGCTTCACTCCTCTAGAGGAGCGTAACAGACATTTACAGAAAGCATCTTTCTCTTTACTACTACTTCGGGAAATAATGAGATTCACTTCAAAAATCTCTAGTAGAAGTTAAATTTGCACAACAGCATCTTACGTTATATACTCAGATCCAGTTAGAAATTCTGCCTACAGTCACTGAAGGTGGGGACCATACCACAGTGTAGCAGGGATAGAAGCAGCCTAGGATTCTCTTGATACATAGTAACAATAAGAATGCTTTCAGTACTGGAATTGCTATACTCTAGAATATATTTAATAAACTCAGAAACAAGTCACTAGTTTTTACTAAAAAAAAAAAAACCAAACCAAAACAAGAAAGCAAAACAATTGAAGTTTCCATGCTCAATCCCAAACATGTTTTGTTACCAAACTGGAAATCACACGGCCCTTTCCCAGGACCTGCTTGGTCATCATAAAAAGGCTTTAGAGTCTTCTTCATGTTTAAAACTATCGTTTGGCACAACTGACAAGAGCTGGCCCATGGTCTTTCAGTGCTTGTTTTCCAGAAGACACAGTAGACACAGGATGGAGACCACTAGGCCATGTACTCCATCTCCTTGCAGATGCACAACTTAGACTGTGTTTGGAATCATCAGATGCTAAGAATCATCTCTTTCAAAGTGAAATAGGAATGTTCTTAAAACTTCCTCCAAGGAAAACTAATCCTCAAGTCTCACTAAGGGGCAGTTTCCACTTGTGAGTACATATACTTTTTCACTCAATTCTGCCTCCCTTCACATCTTTAACCAAATCCTGACCACGAATTTCATAGGTGCTCTTCTTAGCCATTTTGCCAACATGCCTAACAACACATACCACCACACCAGAAGAGTGTATTACAGCTTCACAGTTCAGTGCAGTTGCACGCTGAGGTCCTTTCGGTATTCTTTTCCACTGCTGGCATGGAACACGTTGCGTAGATTCTGTCACTGAGCATTCCAAGTTTAAGTCCCATGGAAGAAGAAAAGATACATCCATTTAACAGGATTACGGGACGACTAAACAGAGTAACAGCAAGAAGAAAGAAGTCAAAGTGTTAGTTGGGAACTTCTTCACCCGCTCCAAATCACATATATCACTTCAGACATGTTTCTTGGCACTTTATGGAAATAAACAAAGGTCACGAAGAGTCTTGTATTTTACAATAACAGATTTTTTTTCCCCAACATTATGTGAAGAACTACTCCATAAACAAGCAAGCTGTTAACAGCTTATATTAAATGTCTTCCCGATCCTATTAATTCAGTCTGTCCCATTTCCTGAGAAGTGTCCAAGCTGGTTATAGAGCTGCATATAATATCCAAGAATAGAAAAACATTTTACTTGAATTGCTTAGTAGCATATGGTTTCTAAAACAGATGCTGGCACACTGACACACCACAAAAACAACTAAACATGCTATGCAAAGATTTCAACATTATGTTTGTTTTCTCTATGTATTTTCTGATTGATCTTGCAGGCTTGTCTCCCACCTCAAAAATATCAGGATCAAACATGATCACTAAATAGTTTCCCGAGTTCTTTGCTCTCTTCCTCCAACTTGATAAAGTAAGATAAGCAAGATACTATTTCTCATTTATCCCTACTTGTTTTATTATTGTGGAAAGTTTGCCAAAAACAATGGCTCCACATCTTGCTCTTAAGATAATACAATGAGACATCTAGTCATCTAGAATTTGGATGTAGTATCTACTTTGACATAACACACTATCCCTTAACCTGGCATATATATAGAGTACACAGCAGTCTTAAGAGTTGCAGATGAAGGTGCTACTGTGAGAGCCGAACTAGGTAGCAGACAACATGCCTAAGACATCCTACCTTACTACAGAAACAGACCACTATGCTCATACTAGTGTCTCTTCTGCCCAAGCATAAAAGCCATGGTTTCCATCGTAACCTCCAAAGGCCATAAATTAACCCAGTTATATGCAAGAAGTGGATATGCATGCCTCCTACCTATGAAGATGCTGTGTATTATGTCGGAATACTGAAGGTAGAAAATGTCTTATTTCAATATACTGATACAGAGTCAACTAACTGCAAAACTAAGCAAATACTTTAAGGCTTTTTAAGCACTTGGACAAAAGAGGACATCAACAGAAAGGACAGTGGACCAGACAGTTTTTCAAAGTGTTTCTCCCTTCTGACTATTTCAATCCCACACTGATTGTTTTTGAGCTAGCTCTTTAGCATTTTATAGTACATGCATTTCAAGCTTAAGCTGAATACAGAAGGCAAAGCTGTTGAGCCATAACAACAGAGATCACTCTCTAACAATCTGTTAGTACTAAAACTACATACGTAATTTTCTGCTTTAATACTGCTAAATTCAGATTCTGTTCTGTTAATTCACTTGATTTTCACTCTTAGAACATCTGATTCTCTGATTGGTATACAGGCTATAGCATAACCTCTGTTAAGTGCAAGGGAAAAGAGTTCTGAAGGGAATAGTCACATTTTCTCACTTTAGCAAGCCAACAAAAGTAGAGTGAACAGTTTGCCAGCAGTATTGTGAAGAGACATAGGATCTTTCATTCCATAGGGGAATAATAATGTCTAGTTGATTTATATTTCAAAGAACCCAAAGATATTAGTCACTGCAGTTTACATATAAGTCTAACTTGCTCGTGAAGAAGCTATAATGCACTACCCTACTTTAAGACATCTCTATTTAACAGGCCTCTTTTCCTGAATTTTTAAACGACAACTTTCACTTTAACTCAGTGTTTTCCTTAAGTTCATTGTAAACAGACCTCTCCAGCAGTTCTTCTGGCCAAAATAAAATCTTCTTGTAAAACAGAAATTCCTTTAGTAACTCAGAAAGCATTGGACTCAATCCTGCATATGCATTCTGCTTTTCACACAGAAAGCAAATAAGAAGTATCAACTATGTTCAAGATATATCGTAGATAAAGGAAACAAATCACTTAAGTGAATTTAAATAAGTGCTTAAAACTACAAACTGTCAAGAAATAAACATGCAGACTGGATACCACATTTGCATGGAGTCTCATTAACAAATTAGGTATTGAAAGATAATTCTGTAGTGTTCTTTTATATTTGTACAATGAAGACTCTTGCAAGCTACAGTTAGTCCATGTCTCACTACTGAAAACATAAATAAATAACAGAGCTAAGTAACCACAGACTGTTACTAGAATGTATGTTGCACTGAAAATACACACTGCTGTTCAAATAACTGCAGTAATCTATTTGGAACACTGAAACAGGGACAATTCCTATCTTTCAGCAAGCCAGGGGGAAAAAAAAAAAGAAAAAAGGACACATGTATTTGTGCAGTTCACAAGCTACTTTATATACTATCTGGATATTTTAAACCAGCTTAATATTCATCAATTAACAAAAAAAAAAATCAACAAAAAAAACCCCCAATCCAAACACACACCACAATGTTACAGTACATTTAGACTCCTTCCACTGAAGGATATTTTAAACCTATTCATTTTTAAATTGTCAACATCTCACAAGGAATGCTTCCTAAAGCTATCCACCTACTCTTAAGTTTTCTGTATTCTTCCACTCAGAACACTTTTTTAAAATAGCAACACACCTATTCAAAGTATCCTACTGTTGTAACCTAAACAACATTTATCCTGACAGAGATGATCTTTAGCCTCAGTTGTATTTATGTCACACAAGACAAGACTATAACACTAGTTCCCTCTTACACTTCAAGAAGTTCTTGGTGACTAAAGCAAAATAAAACCGAAAGAACTAGCAGGTTCAAAGTCAGATTATTCGAAATGTATTTAACAGCAGTTAAAGTTTACCCAAACACTGCTATACTCTTTAAAAAATTCTAATTGAAATAAGCTGCCTTGTTTAAAAAAAAAAGCG